>JAIPUX010001880.1:38313180-38347369 GCA_020142125.1 Phrynosoma platyrhinos | reverse complement strand
GAATCCCCAAACTATCCCTGGTCTTCAGGCTAAGGTACATACCCTCGAAGTGGACTGTATTCCAGACAGGTATCCTAGTCCAGATCAGGTTGTTTTTGTGAGAGCTACTCCACTCCCTCACCCACTTCCTCTCACCTGCTCAGTAACAGAATACCCAGCTGGGAGTGCCTGCACCCAAGTAACAGCCCTTTTCTCTCCCAACCAGGTCTCCGTAAAGCAAGCCAGGTCAGCATCCTCATAAAGAATGAGATCATGGACAATATGGGTTTTGTTCTTAACTGACCTGGCATTGCAAAGGAGCAAAGTGAGGTTCTGTAGAATGGCTGGTCTGCTCTCCAAATCATTCCAGGAAACGGAAAGAACTGAAGACGGGATCACTGTCAAACAGTGAACTCATCTTCTTTTGTAACATTTGTTCATCCCATTCCACCTATACCTCCCGTTCCCCAGTGCAACTCCAATAGCCGCCCCCTCCTCATTCCCAGGCTCAGGTAACACAGGAGAGATATGAGCCACTGAAAATAAGGGTGACTAGGGTTAACACTGTCCCTTTCCTATCCAAGACCAAGATGGAAGGTCGAGGTGGAAAGACTAATAGTTGAGTCACAACAATCTCAATCTAAGAACACAACATCCATATGCCTAAAATGACATACAATCCCCAATTATCCCCCCTCAATGTATACAGCCCAGAAATTATTGGGCTCCTAGCCAAGGTTACAAAACCACTGTGTCATTGCCTCCAACGCCTCATCCCGGAAGGAGATAGCCTTGGGCGCACCCAAAGACAACGCCCACCTCCCTGGGCTCCGCTAGTGCAGCTGGTTCTGGCATCCCTGGAGCAGATGGTCTAAGGTTTTTTATAGTCCTGGCTCCTAGGGAGCGTGCTGCTGCTGCAAACTCTGAGTTCCAAGGAGGAGGTGGTGGATTCGGGTGCACCCAAAGGCAACGCCCACTTCCCTGGGCTCCACTAGTGCTGCTGGTTCTGGCATCAACTGTTGCCCTGGTGGTAAAAGGCACAGGCAGCCTCCTCAGTTTGGCTTGGAGCTGGATGATGGTAAAGAGAGCAGCAGGCAAAATAAGCCTCAGCCTCGGCCCTGCCCTCTGTCCAAGTTCCTTGCCTCAGCTGTTGCCCTGGTGGTAAAAGGCACAGGCACAGGCAGCCTCCTCAGTTTGGCTTCATGTAGTTTTCTCTCTTTAGCTTTTATTTGAGAAGTTTGGTTAATTAAACAGTATCAATTTTAATTTTAACTTTTCACTTCTTTCATCAGTTATTTCTTAGTATGTAACTGAGTGATAAAAGTTATATGGAGCCTAGCACTAATAGATTTAAAGGCCTCACAATTTTTGAAGAAGGTTTTCGTTTACACAGCACTGACTGGGTGAATAAGCAAGCACCTTCTGTATACAGAATCCCTCTACACAATCCATTAGTGTTCCAGATTTCAGGGGAAACTCATGAGAGGAGACAGATTGGAGGAGGCTAAGAATCCTCATGAGTCTTATATTATACGGGGAACTGTATAATCCCCCAAATACTATCATACCATAACTCCTATATTTCTCACCATTGCTTATGCAGGTAGGGATGGTGAAATCTTGAATCTAAAAACATGTTCAAGCCCTAGGTTAAATTCTGCTTAAAATATAATCAAAAAGAAGCCTTCCAAAAAGGAGAAGGAATAAAAGTTTAATGGATGTCATTTTTCTGAGCTATAGCTGTTTGAAAAAACCTTTCTTACAGGTTGTGAGACTGTTGAATTGTAATGCATAATGGGATTTTCTAGTGCGGTGTCCTAAAACTAGCTTGCATGTTTATCTTTTTGCATTTTAATTGCTGAAATAGGCTGCAGTAACCACTAAAAATCATATGTACTTTTCTGGGCTGGCCATATTCTCATAAGTGCACAAAAATTCGTAAAAAACTTACTTAACTTAGCATTCTTCATACACCCCACAGACACATACATACACCCCAATAATTTAGATGTAAGTAAAAGAGTGTTTGCATAGCATGTTAATAAAGGAACTGAAATAAGGAGGCAATGCCATTTCAGCTGATCCGAGTCTAATTTTATTTATGTTACAGTTGGTTTCTGTTATAACACAAATCCATTTTGATGCTGTTCAGACAAGCAGTAATTACCTTTTCTTTAGGAAAAAAGGTATGTTCATAAACTACATTGCTTTTATTTAGTTCCAGATTCAAGAGAGCAATGTATCCAACAATCTTTTCCACAGATGCATCTTGTTCAAAGTGAAGGAACCACAAATGCACATTTAAAACTGGCATACATATCCAAGTGTGTGTATGTGTGTAGGCATGTGTGCAAGACAAACAGAGAGAGATGTATGTGAGAGATATGTATGTGTGCTTGCATCTGTTTGTCTATCTAGCTATCTTTTACTTGCAAGGACACAGTTGCACCAACAAACATTTGTTATTTATCTTTGGTAAGTATCTAAACCACTATCTTCAAAATCATTCAAACTGGGCAAAAAGCCCCAGGATTTGACCTTAGTGTAATGACCATGGTTAATTGAAGGACCAGGGTACTTTTGCAGATGCAGCTGTGACCTTTTGCACTCTGGGCAAGTGGAGGTTCATAGGAAACCCCCAGGAGCTTCTAGGACAGACAGGGTAAGTTTCCTCTGGATTTTCTTATCTTGGTTCCTCTTGTACCTCTGGGCAGTCCAGACTGATGATAACATGAATGAGAGTGTGCCCTTGCTTGCCTTCCCACAAAACACATCTGAGAGGGGAGGAAAACCCACCCATACCATGTGCCAATCAAAACAAGAAATCCCAGTATGTTTGAGGCATGACTAGATGCAAGGGTGGGAATAAATCATGCATTCCAAGCACAGAACAGCCTGACAGTTACCAGAGCTTTTGCTCAGTCAGGACACAACCTAAGAGGATTTTAAAAAATCAAAGCACAAAAGTGAAATCATATACCCACTCACTATAGGGAGTTTAGTCCCACTGTACTTAATGGATCTTACTTTTAAATAAGCACATATGGGATTGCACTTTTAGCTGTTGGTCAATGGGAATTCATCAAAGCTCCAGTTCCAAGGTAAGTGTACCCAAATACAAGATGATGAGTAGCACCAATGGGAGAAGGCTGTTGTTTCCATCTCTTCCAGATGTTTACTGTGTTAAAGAGAGTGCTTGGTAGATTCTTCTCTGATCTTAAGTCCTCATGTTATATTTTGGATATTTTGTGGCAAACTAATTGCATTGTAGCTCTGAATGCCCATGTCACCCTGGAGTAATTCCATCTCTGATCTGACTAGTCCTTATAAATACGGTGCTGGATGTTTGCACAGTGAAGCAATAATCTTACTCTTTTTCTTTTTTTTTTCCAAAAAAATCCAAATGAATGCTAAAGGTTTGGTGGGAGTGCCCCATTATTTCTGAATTCTGAAGAAAAATATTTCTAATAATAAGCCAAAGTACACACCAAGCAGTTCTACCTAATCAAAAAATAAGACTTCATCTCTTGTGACGTGTTAAATAATGAAGATCTGATTACATTTTTCCCTGCTTCTGCAAGACTGGTAATAGCTCAGAATTGGAAAATTTTGAAATACCTCTCAATGGAAGCCTAGTAGAATTTGGAAAATAGTAATCTTAAACATCCTTGTTGGACAGGAAGTTTCATTCAAACTGGTAGGACTTACCTCTGACCAAACCTATGTTGAGTTGTGCAGCTTGAGATTTTATTTTTTTATATCAGCATAAAAGAAGCTACACTGGTCTATATGACAAACCACTTCAGCAAAAGCAGCATTGGAACAAGGGGCGGAGGCTTCAAAGTAAGCAAGAAAAATCTATTGTTGAAATTGGAAACTAATCCAAATCCTTCTTGGCAAATCTGCTTATTTAATATGTTCATTTAAATTCATTTCACAGTCAAGGAAAATGAGATTTTAAAAAATGTTTATTAATGTACATTATTGAGAAGGGAGTGTAGTTAAATTTGCTGGGTTTTTATCCCTAGAGGGCTAGATGTGTGTGAGCATTCATTATTTGTCAAATGTAAAATCAAATGTGAAGCATAGTTTCATAGTTTATCAACATAACTTTCCCTGGCATAAAAAAATCTAGAGTGTTTATTTGGCACTTATATTCATATGTCAGGTACAAGTGTTGAACTGAAGCATGGATGGGAAAATCTGGGTTTTTTTAAACTCCCCAAGTTTTCACCCTCCCAGATATGAAGGAATTTCAAAATTTTGGTAACTTCTTCAAGAATGAAGTATAACAAAGTTTTCCAATGACACTGTTCTTATAAAATTCCATCCAATAGGTAATTTATTTATGGTTTGATCCTCCTCTTCCTCCTTCAGAAAAGGCTGATATCATTCTTTTTTAAAAAAAGTTCCTGTATTATTCCTCTGGAATCCAGCAGGTGTTTGTTTTCCAGTTGATGTTATTATGAGTTGTTTGTTTGTTGTGTGTCTTCAAGTCATTTCTGACTTACAGCAACTCTAAGGCAGAGTTTTCTTGGCAAGATTTGTTCAGAGGTGTTTGCTTCTGCCTTCTTCTGAGACTCAGAGTGTGTGACTTTCCCAAGTCACCAAGTAGATTACCAACGATTCAAACCCTAGTCTCCAGAGCCATAGTCCAACACTCAAACCAGTACACATGGATCTCATATTATGAGTTGGCATATAGTAATTATTTATTTCAAGAGTGTTTGGTGGAACAATAAGATAGGACAAAATGAACATTTAAAATATCAAATTTATATTAATAAGAAAAAAATCCACAATAGTTTTGAGACAATTGATTCCACAGAATTGCTGGGAAAGGAAATAAAAACTATACTCATTGTTTTTACATTCTAAGCATATCACTGAGTATTAAGCAAATATGCCATTTTCACATGTAAGTAAACCTGAAATAGGTCTAGGAACTGACTATTTAAAATAATCAATCTAAATTCAGTTATTAGTCACAACTAGATTAGACTCACTGAATCAATTGGATTTACCTACATGTTGACTTGCCTTTCAACAATTGATTCAATGACTCTGCTTTAGTTGGTTCTAACCAACATAATTCCAGCTAAATATATGTGCAATTAATTTTCATACATCTCTTTCAAGCTGAGAATCTAAAGAAGGATGAAGGGTGGAGTAAAGACAGTATGGTAGCAAAATGAGAAGTATAGTAATTAGGATTGGTTGTGTATTTTATAGCACAGTCCTATGCATGTCTCCTTAGAAATAAGCCTAGGGACTTGAGTGTAGATAGGATAGCAACATCAATCAATTTTGTTTAGTTACCATTCTTCACTATCCAAGGAAAATATATAGCCCCACTTCCAAGTATTTTTCATTGGGAACAGCATGCTTACTGGGTTGCACATACATCCAAATAGATTATTCTATATGTGTTAGTGAAAGGCAACTCAATAACTGGAAAGATAACATCTGTACAGGATTTTGTAGGGGGTAAGATATGACATCTGAAGTTATATCATCCCCTTCATGGATAGAGCTCCCTCTCTACCTTTTCATAGGGAGATTTTTAAAAAAAAAAACAAAAACAAAAAAAACACATACTATCATCCATTGGGTCTCCATCCAGGTACTGTAGGCGACATTTTAGGCAAAAAACTGCAAACAAAATAACATACAAAATCAGAATTACTAACCAATGCAGTAAGCTATAACATAGTTTATTTTTACAAATAATGCAAACAATTAACAAGACAAACTTTGAGTTATGAGGCAACTGCCTAAAAGACATCTATATGATCTTTACAAATAATAATAATAATAATAATAATAATAATAATAATAATAATAATAATAATCCTGCTGTAATGAGGGAAAATCTATGTTACAATTAATAATACTTGTGTGGTAAGGACATAGATTATGAAGCATTAGTTCACTTTGGAAGCAAAATAAACATAGGTATAGGCCTAGCACCTTTTCAGAACATTGCAGGAAAATCATTTTGCTCTTTTCTTTTGGCAATGAACATGTAAGAATTTAAGACAGAATTGGATTGCTGGGTCCAGTCCATCACTCATGAAGAGAATATTGCAAAGTGACAGAAGAATTGACACTCCTGGAAATGTCATCAGTACATAGTGCTGGGAGTAATTTTGCTCCAAAATGCATTGCTCTGCAAGCTCAGAGACAATGCAATTGCTTGAATTTCAAGGCCACCTGCAGGCTTTCTAACACCTGTTCAGAAAATTTGATTCAGTGTAATTAAATATTTAGATGCTATCCTGTTTGTTGAAAAATGAGCAATTCAGAATTAATTTGGGTTGTTTTTTAATTAATGAGAATAATGTTAGAATATTGCAAAAAATTATCTTAGGGCCTTTACAGACTGCCAGAAATAATGCAACTTGAGTCCACATTAACTGCCCTGGCTCAGTGCTAGGGAATCATGGGAACTGTAGTTTATTGTGGCACCAGAGCTCTTTGACATAGAAGGCTCAATGTCTCAGAAAAAACTACAGTTCCCATGATTCCCTAGCATTAAGCCAGGACAGTTGAAGTGGACTCAAGCTGCATTATTTCTGGCAGTCTGTAAAGGCCCTTAGAGTACTGTGTTTGTGAGCTGGTCAGAAGGAAACAAACAGTGAAAGAATATTTTTTCCAAGAAGGTGCTAATACTGCATAATTAGGGCTTGGCACAAGGGATATGCAAGCCAAATAATACATTTCCTGATTAACCTATAAAGTGGCTCTGATAAGGAAGGCACACATTTCAGTGAATTCTCAGGAAACATACCTCTAAATACTGAGGGAAGTGTAAGCTAAATGAGACAAGAAGATGTTGGAAAGTATCTCCAAACATTACAAGGATATATGCTCTGATCTAAGCATACTGATTAGAGGATAAATGATTAGCAAACTTAGATGGTAGAGTTTCTCTACAACTGTCCCATTTCTGATTGCATATGAATAGTTACATTTGCAGAATGTTTCTCATGTATGCAAAGTTAAGGAGTGGAGAAGGAGTGGAGAAGAGGAGGAAAAAAGAGATCTCCCTGTATGTAGAAAGGTTGCACCAAACCCCATAAATATTTTATCTTAGCTTGCTTCATAATGTTCTAGTTTTTTATATGTTGATTCTATGCAATGCTTTTTTTTTTTTTTTAATCTCAGAAATAATACTGAAAATGCTGTATGGAGCCCTGGTGGCACAGTGATTAAATGCCTGTACTGCAGCCACTCACTCATAAACCAAAAGGTTGTGAGTTCAATGCCAGCCAGGGACTCTGGGTTGACTCAGCGTTGCATCCTTCCCTAGGTAACTAAAATAAGTACTCAGCTTGTTGGGGTCAATTAGCTTACACTTTGTAAACCACTTAGTGCATCATTAAACGGTATAGAAATGTACTTGCTTTTACTTGCTATTGCTGTATTGTTGCTGCCAAAATGGTAAGGTTCAGGTAGGATTCTGCATCTCATTTAGTCCAATACAGTACCATTTTTAAGATGTTATTCTATGTCATATGGGCCAATCACTTGTGTACAATGAACAAACACAAAAAGCAAGAATAGGCTTATTTCTGACTAAATTAATGAAATGATTCCCCATGATTTATTATTATTATTATTATTATTATTATTATTATTATTATTATTATTATTATTAAAATGTGAATAATATGGCTGTTCACCCATAATACTCACTAGGTTACCTTGGATCCATTATTGCTTTTTCTATGAGGTTTCTATGAGGATAAAACTGCACAGTATAAGGTTTAAGAAAATTGTACAAGATTTTATCTTACAAAGATTCTTACTAGAAGGTTTAATTTCTTAAACACAACAACATGAGTAACAAGTTGCAAGCAAGAAATCATGTCATATTCTAATAATAATGCATATCACTTAGTGTACCCATGTTATTTACATTAGACATTGACTATTAAAGAGCTAAGATTTCATCCACCTTGAATTTGATTAAAAGTGTACAGCTATAATTTTTCTTACAGTTTTGGAATGAATGATCTTGAGGCAGAAATCGGGAGAGTATATATGACTGAGGCCTGCTCTTGAAGCTTTCCGTTTCAATTTTACTTCAAGGAGCATACAGCAGGATACATGGTTAATTCCTGCCCTCTATATTTATCTTGATAACAATCTTGTGATAGAGATTAAGCTTTTAGATAGTAGGCTAAGATGACCCAGTGGGTTTCACAGCTAAGTAGAAATGTGAACCTGAGGCTTCCCACCCCTAGGCTAACATGCTGACTGTTACTACACACTGTCTCTATACTGAAAAACAATTTTAGAATATACACAGAACAGTATCTACTGCCCTCTCATAACTAAGAAATTGTAACATGTAAATTTGGACTGAACCCAGTTCCTACAGTTTACCTCAATGAACAATTTGCCCAAATAATCTGCATTCTTGCCATCCAAAAGATGTATGGATTGTTGTAAAAAAATAAAATATAGTAAAGATTAGAAACCGAATGCTCCAGTGTTAACATGTAGGTAACAGAAACTCATGTATCTTTAGTAGTGACTAGGAAGGCAAAGTTTCAGCCAACTGACCAACTTTCTGAATACAGTGTGGTATGTGGCATCACAGAAAGTTAATTTACTATGAGTAAATTCTTTATTCATATTACAAATTTAAGTATATGTAACATCTCTAACATTACCATTACAAGGCCATAATGATGCTCTTGATAATGTAAGTGCATTGCATATCATCAGCTCATATCTGTGCTGGCACACAGGAGATAGGGTTTTATTTCAGAAGAGTTATCAGCATAATATTTAGCTAGCACTAATTACCACTGCCATTAAGAAGTACTTGACTCTCTGATGATCATTTATAGACATTTTACAGTCAACCGTTAACATATAACTCTGCCTACTTTGTGGATGGGTGTTTTTTTTTTTTCTGGGTAGTTTTCCAAGACTGGACAGAAGTGGTGATGGAAATCCTGCCAAGTGTATATATGTTCATCTTCACAAGACTTACTAGTCATCTTTGTTCATTGCCATATTACTGTATCCCAGGGGATATACAGTTCACTCCCAACCCATTAGTCTCCAGGTAAAAAAGATAGAAGTGGAGAATTGTGAATGGTATGTTTTAATTTTTAATAAATCTGAAACAGTTTTTTGTGGGTTTTTCAGGCTGTGTGAAATCTGAAACAGTATTTTCAGATGGGTCAATTGACATATTTTCAGGGTCATGTGGTTCCCCAAACAGTAATGCAGGGCTGTTTGGGAAAGGAGCAGGAAGACTATTGTAAAGTTAGGTGGTGTGCTTCATCTCTATTCATGCCCAAGAAGGTACAGAGTTAAACTTTGCACACATTTGGCAAGCATTGTCAGTTTCTGGGATGGTACAAACCTGAGAAATTAGGGAGGAATCCTTGTCTTCTCATCTTTCAGTTGATAGGAACATCTGAACCTGAGGAGTTAAACAAGGACAGTTGATAAGAGTTGGGAAAGTGACAAGTCAGAGACAAATGTAGTATATGACCTGTGATAAGGTCTACAAACACAGATGCCCTAATTAGGATGGAAATGTAAAATCACACATAGACCAAGGGGATTTGTATGTATAAATAAGACTCCCTGGGCTATATTCACCGAGTGTCATCACAGACCTTGGATCAGGGTGGTGGTATATACTTGTGGGTTACTGAGGGGATCTATCATCTGCTGTACTGGGGCTCCCAGCAATAGAATTTAGAATATGAGACAATACCTGTATTGTTTTCCCACCTCTTTCTCATAAGAAGTTTAGAAAACATGTCCAGGGATGGATGTGGTGGCCATGTAACAAAGTACCATAACACTTTTGTCTGATGAAGAAGCGAGTTGAGCTTTGAAAACTTGCATCATGTATTTTGTGCATTTTGTTTGGTCTGATATAAGTATTTCTGTTTTATGGATATTGGATGTTATCGTACTCATGAGAGGTTGTGAAACCTTCCACAATTATCATAGAATCATAGAATCATAGAGTTTGAAGAGACCACAAGGGCCATCCAGTCCAACCCCCTGACATGTAGGAACTCAAAATCAAACCATCCCCGACAATTGGCCATCCAGCGTCTGCTTAAAGACCTCCAAGGAAGGAGACTCCACCACACTCCGTGGAAGTGTGTCCCACTGTCGAACAGCCCTTACTGTCAGGAAGTTCCTCTTAATGTTGAGGTGGAATCTCTTTTCCTGGAGCTTGCACCCATTGTTCTGGGTCCTAGTTTCTGGGGTGGCAGAAAACAAGCTTGTTCCCTCCTCAATATGACATCCCTTTAAATGAAGTCTTCATGAAGTCATTTTCCACAATAACATTGGCACCATCTGACAGTTGAGGGCTTAACAGGACATAAAGTATTATAGAATCCATGCTCATACATGGCTGGAAGATTCATATAAAGACAAAAGAATCATGTAACATGTGCATATGAAAACTCACACACAGTTTTTAAATAATGAAACCATGGGAAGATGATGATAACAACAGTGAGAATGATTATTATTTTTAACAATTTGTTAATTGTGATTAATGATTAGAGTCATCATGCATGGCAAGGGGTTGGACTGGATGGCCCTTGTGGTCTCTTCCAACTCTCTGATTCTATGATTCTATGATAAGCCATAGGTGGATAGTGTGTTGACACCTGGTTCACCTGCCTTAGGGTGCTACTATTTGCTTTTCATAACATCAGAAGAATGTTTTCAAAGAACAAGGATATCAGATCTTGAAAAAGTTACTTTTTGTTTTATATATGATATGGATATGAATATAACTTAGGGAACTGGGTATGTTTAGCCTGGAGAAGAGATGGATAGGAGGGAATATGATAGTCTTGTTTAAATATTTGAAGGGATGTCATATTGAGGAGGGAACTAGCTTGTTTTCTGCTGCTCCAGAGAATAGGACTTGGAACAATGGATGCAAGCTACAGGAAAAGAGATTCTACCTCAACATTAGGAGGAACTTCCTGACAGTGAGGGCTGTTTGACAGTGGAACACACTCTCTTAGAGTGTAGTGCAGTCTGCTTCTTTGGAGGTCTTTAAACAGAGGCTGGATGGCCATCTGTTGGGGATGGTTTGATTTTGACTTCCTGCATGGCAGGGGGTTGGACTGGATGGCCCTTGTGATCTCTTCCAACTCTATGATTCTATGATAATTGTGGAAGGTTCACAACCTCCCATGAGTACGATAACATCCAATATCCATAAAACTGCAATACTTATATGAGACCAAACAAAATGCACAAAATACACGATGCAAGTTTTCAAAGCTCAACTCGCTTCTTCATCAGACAAAAGTGTTATGGTACTTTGTTGCATGGCCAGTACAGCCATCCCTGGACATGTTTTCTAAACTTCTTATGAGAAAGAGGTGAGAAGACAATACAGGTAGGATTTATAGAAATACAAAAAAACTGTGAGTAAGAGATTTTTTTTTTCATTTCTAGAAACAGTTTACCAACAGTGTCATGGAAAACAAAAATGATCAGGGCTTTTTTGTGCTCTGAGTGCATCATATGTAAGCAAAGCAAGCCTAGGGCCTTTGCAGGCTTGATAGAATACTGCCAGGATAATTTAAAACTAGATGCATACATTTCAGAAATACTTTGTAATGTGGTCTGCTACTGTCCCTCAGCAAAGATGTCCAAGAATATAACCACCATAGGACAATAAGATTATTGTTATAACATAAACCAACACAAAATGGAGTTGCTATTTTCAACTCTTATTGCAAACTTCAAATTCTTGGCTTAGAAATAACAGCAGAGAAGATGAAAATGGTGTATCACCTCCAAAATAAAAAACAACATGTTTAGTTCAAGACCTATACAAATTAACATGGTTGTCTCCATAGACAATCCAAGCCTAGTATGTTTTGGATTCTTACTATATATGTGGAGAGAGAGAGAGAGATCACATTCTTCAATACTTGTCATCCTATCTGTAAAAAAAGAAAAAGAAAAGAAATCTCTTCATTGAAAAGCTGGCTTCCAGTGATGATATTATAAAGCTTGCTTTCAGTGATGATATTATAAAGATCCAAGGGAATCCACTAAAACACAGTAAAATTCAAATCAAATACATTTTAGAAAATTAATACAACATCACAGATCTTATATTGAATGATTTTCATTACAGAATACAATTCTCTTACTGGAGCACAGCAATTACTCAGTGATTGTTGATGCTGGATGTTGCCATTGTTCCATTTTTAAGCCTAGAAATTAAATTGTGCAGTGATAGTTGCTCAGCAGCCGTAACTTTTTCATACACACCTCCTACAGTTTTGTAACAATGAAAATATTGTGGTAACAAGGCAGCAGAAGTCTTTTCTCAAGCAAGATTCCTCTTGATATGGAAATGCATGCTGCACATTATGTATTATGTATGAAAGAATTAAAATAATTATTTCAATTGAGTAATGAGCCTGAAGTAAGTGCTGATTTTATTTTGAGGAGTTCATGCAAGTGAAACGGCTGAAAGGCTTAAGCTATTACTAGAACAATGGCAGTTTCTTCTAAACATCTGGTATCTATATGAGGCCATATTCCTAACAGAATATTATTGGACTTATAGCAGCTTAGCTAATACATATACTTTCAAAGGTAAGAAAAATACAAATAAAAAAGCAAAGGCATATTGTTGTACAGTGGATCTTGACTTGTTTAGATATGGAATGTGTGTGGCCAAGCTCATTCTGAAAGTGCACATTCTCTGTGGACTCTGTGTGTATGGGGAAACAAATCCAAAAGGACTTTAGAAGAGGAGGATTGTTGCTACTTGTGCAGTACATTCCTATACATATCTACCCAGAAACAAGTCCTAGTGAATTCAGTGTAGATTTTTCATGGAGAAACAGGGAAATACTTGAAGCTTTCACTGCTTAGAGCAGGGGTTGGCAACCTATGTCCCGTGGGCTGCATCCAGCCCGCAGACCCCGCTTACCGGTCTGCGCCACCACACATGCTCCCGCCGCCGCCGCCTCTGCACATGTCACGGCCGCCATTATGTTTGTCGAGACTCGTTTGCGCATGCGCGGTACTCCTGCGCATGCGCAAATGAGTAGCAGCCACCATTTTGACAAACAAAATGGTGGTCGCAATATGTGTGGAGGAAACAGTGGTGGCAGCGCACGTGGTGGCGGTGGCGTGGGTGCGTGCGGGAGCGGGGGTGCGCACGCGCATAAGTACACATGCCACCATTCTCCCCCAGCCTGCCGGAAGGGACCGCCGGAAGGGACCGGCCCCAGGTAAGAGAAGGTTGCCAACCCCTGGCTTAGAGGTTGAGCTTGTGATATCATATCTGAAAAAATCTTGACAAGGAAACCTCTTCATAGGTTTGCCTTACGATTGCCATGAGTCAAAAATGATTGAAGGTGCACAGCAACAAACACCAAAGCGCAAACAATGCCGGCTGCCCTGTATGCTGCTCTCATTAAAACTGCAGCACCTACTAGGTTGCAAAACTGATTTTGTTACATATTCTACCCTGTGCATTCTAATTCTGCTGACCATGTTATGTATGAACCTTTACACTATGGAGTTCTTGACATTCTGTGTGAGTAAAACCTTGTCTAAATATGCATCTCACTTATTTAATGAATATTCTCCAAAATTTCCAGTTTTTCCAATGCATTTAAAACAAATATGAAAATTTATCAGTTGAAGAAACTTGGGGGGAAAGATTTTTCTCCATTATTTTTCAAGTTTTCCCCCTCCTCCATCTTAAGTGTAGATATTGAATCACTGAAAGGCTATGCAGACTGGCAGGAAAAGATGACCTGAAGCTGCCTTTTCTGTGAGCTGCAACAACTGCACCGCCTGCCCCAAGGATGCCCTAAATGGGGACAGAGCAACCACACTGGGGGGAGTCAATACAGCTTTTGCGAGGCTATGTTGAAGCCTCAGCAACCGCAATGCCAGCCCCAAGGACACCACAAAGGGAGATGGAGCAACCAAATGGGTGGGCAGCAGCTGCTTTAATTTTTTTTCATTCTCTCAAAAGCATGTGCACATGTGCAGGAACTCATCCCTGCACACCTGTGCAGGACCTATCATAGGCTAGTATACAGTCTGTCACTTTCTGTGTACAAAGGTGACTGAACTTTGGCATCCCTGTGAACCTGCACAGGAACTGATATAGGGTGGTATATGGTGACTGAAGTTCAGCATGCCTGTACACATACGCAGGACTTGTCATACACCCACAGATCATATAAGGATTCACTGACCTTGGCTTCCACCAAGTAGTGGGTGCCGTAGACAAGTGCCACTGTCTGATTGTGCCACCCTTGAGGCAAAGGAATGAGTTTGTCAACTGAAAAGACACCTACTCTGTTGTTCTCCACAAAGCATGTGCGACACAGATCAAGGGGGAGGGGAGAGGTACATGCAAGGGAGATTTGTGTGCACAGATGGGATACATGTAGTTGGTGATCATGCAAGGGACATGGTCAACAGGACACATGGATAAATGTTACTCCAGGAGCCCCCCCCCCCCCGATCATGCCAGGAAGTGGTGTGCAGGTCTTATGCACACCTGCACAGAAGAGGTCACAAAAGCCTCTTTCATGAAAACTGCTGTGCATGCTGACAGCAAGCATACATGCAACAGAATGCATTATTGTCATAACAGAGGACAGTTGCTAGGGCACATGCGTAGCATTACAATTAGAGTTAGGGTTAGGGTTCTAATATTTAAGCACACCTGTGCCAGTGCATCCACACCTGGAAGCATAAAATGCTTTAAATTAAAGCCTACATCATAGGGTGCATGCTCTGGATCACTGACTCAATTTCTGCCACACATGCAACTGTGCATTTATACAGTCATCTTCTGGTACACTGGTGTTGCTGCATACAGACTCACATGTGAAGGTGCTCATTGTCATCGAAGGAGCAGGAAAAAGTGGCTGCTTTTTGGAGTGGCTTTTCTTGGCATATGATGGCTAGAGGGTGCTTTCCTGGTGACTTTTAGGCATGAGTCATCTAAATGGCATGCCTGCAAGTCACCCTCAAAGCACTTCTTTTTGCCCATCTGCATAGCCCCTGAGTTACACAGCTCACCACTTCAGTTCTCTTATACAGAACCACAAGAACAGCCTGAAATATAGCCACCTGAACATCTAAATCTTTTCTGTTCCAAAGCAAGTCCTATCTTCAGATCTCATTGGTTGTCTCTTGCAGAAATTCACATAAGAAGCCTAAATATCTAGAAACACTGGCCTAAAACAGATGGGCAGATGGGGAGAGCTTCCAGCCACTCCAGGGTGTAGTGTTTAGACAATGAAGCACCCAGAAGCCACACCAGGACCATGTTGGGGCTGCACTAAGGGCACCTAAGGTGTCCCAAAAACAGTTCAAAAGGGATAGATCTTTTCTGCTCCTTTCCACTGTCCTTTTGGGATCTTGGGGCCACATTGTGGTCCTGGGGCAATTGGTCTTGAAGTGACTTCTGGCCACTCCTTCTGTCTGGGAAAGCAGCCAACAAAACTTTTGATAAGGATGAAGCACACAAATGCAAGACTTTGCAGCAGCATGAAGGCAATTCTTAGAGCAGAGTACCAGTCCAATGTCCAGTAGAACAAAACCAGGGGGCAAGCCAAGGGTCCAGGGGTCCCGAGAGGAGGTGAGCGAGTTCAGTCCAGGGTCAAGGGTTTCAGATAGCAGATCATCGAGTCCAGTCCAGGGTCCAGAGTTCCCGGTCACTCTGAGGTCTAGAAGGCAAGGTTTCAGGCAACAAGGGAGTCAGAGTAAGATGCTGTTGCCAGGGAATGCAGATAGACTCTGACAAAGAAGCTCAGCATCTCACAGCTGTTTATATTGGCCCAGTTCCTAATCACAGCTGTTTGGTGATTGCTGAGCGTTTCTCATATAACTTCCTGGATCGACGGAGGCATGCCCTTTCTGTCCTTCTCTGGCTGAAAGTAGGTACCTCCTTGTCCTGCTCCTCCATGTCTCTCAGGCCTGGACCCTCTACTGGAGAAAGGCTGGGCTGCTGAGTCACAGGCTCTGCTGGAGCTGGCATAGCAGAACTGGGGCCTGGCTCAGTTGATTCTGCTGGAGCTGGCAGGGCAAAGCTAGGGCCTCGCTCAGCCTTCTCGTCCTCTGAGTCCTCCAAGTCCTCAGTCTGGCTGGCCATGACACCTTCCTGTCTGTCTGTTTAGCCCCATTGTCAGGTCAACAGCATCTGTTATTTCACATATACATACTCTGTGACTGTGATCTTGACTTCTGGCTTGATCCTGAGACAATTGATTTGTGCTGTTGCTTGCTTCTTCTACTCAGCTCAGAATTCTGATCTTATGACTTAATCCTTGGACTATTCAAATGTGCATAATTACCTACTTGCAACCCAGACATGCTTTGAAACTGCCCACAGCCCAGCGTAACTCACCGGATGATGATGAAACAATTTCTGAGCTCTGCTATGAAGATCAACAAGTTCATGAACACTGCATAGTAATATATATATGGATTAGAATTCTTGGTATGAAATCTGATTTTACAGAGTTAAGCCCTAGAGGGGAAATTACACAGAATTTTCTAATTGTAACCCAGATTCTCTATATACAAACTCTTTGTAGGTCTGCTCAACTAATCATAAGTGCTGTACATAATGGAAAGAATTCCTGAAATGAAAACTATGCCTGTTGACGATGTATAATTAAAGAAAAAGCAAAATAAGAACATGTAGTGCATTTTTTCTATTACCATATGAAAATTTAATTTGCACTTGCTTACTGAATTTGAATTACTCTGTTACCTGGCAGCCCTTCCATGAAAGAGCATGCCAGTCACTTGTCATAATAACACTTCACATTTCCAGTCTTTCATCTGGAATGGTCACAAACTTTTCACAGATATGTCAAACTGAGACATCATCCATGCTTCCCCTATCACTGCTTCATACTATCACTGCTTCATTTTAACTAGGTTCCCTTACACTGAGCTTCTTGTTACCACTGTCTTGACATTTGTGGCCTTCTTGGGAACTTTTAACATTGAAAAATATGATGTGCAGTTTAAAGAGAATACCATAGTCCTGATGACTTTTCTAAGTTATCAGCCAGAATGAATTTTATCAACTTCCAAAGGAATACACTTGTTTACATGAAATCACAATTTCTATCATGTTCTGGAAAACAAAATCAGTGTGTTACCATTTAGAATAGTGGATTGGTTGGTCTCACTTTAATGAGATTTAAGATGAATTAAAAAGAAACCAACATTTACACAGACTGTAATTTTTATTATTGGAAATGATATTAACTTCAATATAAGAGGCATTTTGTTTTGGCAATTTTAGCTTTTTAGCATCTTACACTTTTTTCTACTTCCTTCCATGCACTTGACAAAGTACAGAGCTAAAGGTGGGCAAATCTGTTGCTTTCAGCTTTAAAAATAGTTCAATTCTTGTTGAAACAAGCAAACAAAATTTTTGCCCATCCCTATGCAGAGCTCATTTAATATGCAAGGTAACTAAGGGTTTTAGAATACATTGTATTTCTTCTTATTCAAACCAATACATATCTGAGAGTTCTTCATGGACCCAATCAGATTATGCAAGCAATTTCTCCATGGCACAGTTCTATGCTGCTTAGGACTAACTGTCAATAGCACAACCATGTGGGAGCTAATCGTGAAAGTTTGGTCTAATAGAACTTCAGATGGGAAAAATCCATTCAAGCATTGATAGATAGGCATTCTCATTGCACCATAGAAAAGCCATTCTCAAATTGCTATGTCTGGAGAGGAGGAGCATCAGAATTGTCTATTTGACTTGCATGACTACTACATTTGGATCTATAGGTATTAAATATCTAGAAGAAGGGATGCATTATCCACCTCAGTTCATGTGCATAAAAAGGCACATACATGAGCACAAACTTCCTTCCTTCGCTATTCTTTCTATCTTTAACCTCTCTCTTTCTACAGGTTCTTTTCCCTCCGACTTCAAACATGCTCTTGTTTCCCTTATCTTGAAAAAATCTTCTCTTGACCCCTCTTCTTTGTCCAGCTATCATCCAATCTTTCTTCTTCCCTTTCTTTCTAAGGTTTTGGAATGGGTTGTTTATTCTCGCTGCCTTGAGTTTCTCGAAGCCAACTCCATCCTCGATCCCTTTCAGTCTGGTTTCCACCCAAGGCACTCCACTGAGATGGCCCTCACAAAGATCTCTAATGATCTTTTACGGGCCAAGGCAAATGGTCTCTATTTTGTCTTCATCCTCCTAGATTTATCTGCGGCATTTGACACCGTGGATCACTGTCTTCTAGTTGATATACTTTCTGACATTGGGTTCTTGAACTCAGTTCTTCACTGGTTTAAATCTTATCTGTCAGATAGATCTTTTGCAGTGGTCACAGATGGTCAGACTTCCCCTATCTGTTGGAGCTCACCAGGGTTCTGTTTTGGGTTCCCTATTGTTCTCTCTTTACACCTTGTCTTTAGGAAAACTTATTAGTTCTTTTGGGTTTTCCTATCATCTGTATGCCGATGACACCCAACTGTATCTTTCCACCCCTGATCTCTCTCAAGAGCTTGAACAGCAAGTTTCATCATGTCTCTCAGCTGTCTCTCTCTGGATGCGTCATTGGCGTTTGAAGCTCAACATGTCCAAGACGGAGCTTCTTTCCACCTAAGTTCTCCCCTCAACCCTCTTTCTCTCTTTTTGTTGACAATATTTCTATTCGTCCGGTCCAGGAAGACCGCAGCCTCAGTTTCATTTTCGACTCCTCTCTGTCTTTTATTCCCCATATCCAGACCACAGCCAAAGCCTGCAGATTTTTCCTTTATAACATTGCCAAAATCTGTCCCTTTCTTTCAGCCTCCACTACCAAGACCCTGGTCCATGCTTTGGTTGTCTCCCAATTAGATTATTGGAATCTCCTTCTAGCTGGGCTTCCACTCTCTCATTTTCACCCTTTAATTTCTGTTCAACATTCAGCCGCTCGCATCATTACTTCTGCTCGCCGCTTTGATCATGTTTCCCCCTTGTTATTTTCTCTTCACTGGCTCCCCTTTCCCTTCCATATCCAATATAAGTTCCAGTTGTTAACTTTCAAAGCCCTGCATGGGCTAGCCCCTCTTTACTTATCTGAACGTCTTTCTCCTTACACTCCCATCCGTACCCTCCATTCTAGTACTCAAGGCCTGTTGTCCCAACCTAGGATCTCCACTGCTCCATCCCGGATTCGCCCCTTCTCGCTTGCCACCCCTCACTCCTGGAACATTCTTTCCACTCAAACACGGGTCATTACTTCTCTACTTTTAAATCTGAGTTAAAGACCACCTTGTTCAGAGAGGCATTCCCAGACACTGTTTTATTTACATTTACATATACTTTTCTGTCATTTGGGTAGACAGTGGATGTTGTTAATTAATTGTTGTATTGTTTTTTGTTTTAATTGACTTTTATTATTTTACCTATTGTTTGTATTAGATTGTATGCCTCTGGCAGGTTTTTATTCTATTTTATGTTGATTTTCTCTTTGTACAGCACTGTGTATATTGACAGCACTTTAGAAATAAACTATCCAGTGGCATCACTGGGGAAGTGTGTGTGGGGGTACAGTCCACACTGGAAGAGGGGTGACATCTAGTCAGGTCCTTCTCCTGTTGGGGGATGAAAAGAAGTGAGCATGCCCTCACAGGCTTTGCTGCAGCAGTGGTTTCCTCTTGAGGAAGAGGCCACTACCACAGTGAAGGAAAAGTGCTGGTGTGCCCTTCTGACCACTGCCACCTCTTTCACTAGTCCACCTGGCACCCCATAGTACCATATGACACCAGGGCATGGGGACGCCATTGTTCCCTTCTGCAGTCAATGTTGCTTAATGTGTTTTGAACTGCAGCTATTCCAAAACTACAGTCATATCTGTGATGAAATTAAAGATCTCTATTAATTTTTTTGAGATTTTTAATAAAGCAGAACAGCTATCAATCAGCTAGAGTACTCCAGTAAGCCAATGTAGAATTAGCACACTGCTGAAGCCAATGTAGACCTGGGTGCTATAAAGTGCATTGATAAATTCTCCAACATTCAGAAAAGAGGGTGTGTCTCAATTAATGGTAATCATTGTAGGAATTAGTGTCACAAGTAGTCTTATCTGTGAGATATTGGAGGGTGTACTGTATCCCTTAATGTTGCCTCCATGGTTTGCATTCTAATATACATCAAGTGCTCATTCAGGAGACTGTCATCTGGATGTCTGCTACAACTTCCTGCCACAGGAATTCACTGAATCCTTCCCTCAAGACCTCATAGTCTGGAGTCCACACATAATTAGGAGAAATTTCAAACACTTTAGCTTCTGTTATACACACTGCATTATGTAGCACTGACACAACTATAGAGAATACTTCTTAGACCCTTTAATCATCAAGTAATATTTTTTCTCTTCTTTACTTATAGGTCATTTCTTTGGCAGAATAAATTATGATCAGCCCCTTAGTTTAAACATAAAATTGAATAAAACTACAGTGCTACAATGCACTGTGTTCTCCCTGTCAGTATTTCCCTTTCATTAAAATTGTCTTTGAAATATTTTATCCTCAACTATCTTTGTAGCCCAGCAAGGACATCATAATTTCGGAAGTCCTGTCTTGTGCAGAAAAGAAATTATAAAGACTCAAAAATGCAGCAGTAGTTTTCTTTTCTTTTCTTTTCTTTTCTTTCCTTTTCTTTTTTTTTTTTTTTTAAGGAAACCAAGATTTCATTACTTATGGCAGATAATAGGCAGAGAGCAGTCATCAGCATATAATACAGCCCAGCACATGGAAACATGTATCTGAATAATGAATATGCACAGCAGATATCATTCTATTGTATCAGTCAAATGCTGTAAATTATTACTGGCCCAAAGTTTTATTTTTTTCTAAGATTAGGAATGGAAAACAAATGACCCAATAAAGATTGTTCTCAAAGGGGATCTGCTTCCATCTGTGGGTAGAAAGGTGAGCATCCAAACTTGTTTTTCATTACAAGGACAGTGACAACTTTTGTCCTATCAGATGTTGGAGTGCAATGCCTATTATCACCATTATCTCTTCAGGCTAAGAAATGGGAAGCTGTAGTCCAACAGGATCTAGAAGGCTAAACATTTACCATCTCAATTTAAAGGCAAAAGCACAATCCTATTTGGAGATATCACCATAGGACTAGCCTTTGGTACTCCTTCAATCAACTCATCCAGTCCTTACTTTTTTTTATCCAGGGTCCCATTTCCTTGATCATTTATGACTCCTGGGTAATGAAAACACCCATTAGCCTAGTAGCTGTGACAACAAATAAAGAAGATGATGAACAGGAATCTTTGGCAAACATGCTTGATGGATTCAAATGTCACTGGAATCCTTTTCATGTGCTACTCATCACATTTTTTTAAAAAAAATATTGGAGTAGGAAGTGCCTAGTTTCACCCTTATCATCATAACTTTTTTCATGTGGAAAGTGATGTGCCTCAAAAGGAGGAGCTTCTGTTTCCATGAAGGTTTGCCATGAAAGCAATATCCCTGACCCACCAGACATATTGTTTTCTGTACCGGGAAAGCAATGTTGGAAGCAGGCTGGACTAAGTGAGCTCATGCTCCCATGCTGAAGTAAATGAGGTAGCAGTGGAACAGGGTTTGGGTAGAAATGTTGAATTCAGGGCTGTAGCGAGGAGGTCTGAAGTCAGAAAAGGTCCTGTGAATAAGGGCATCCAGTATTAATTTTTAAAATGAAGAAGGGAACCCCAATTTTCTTTGTTCAACAGCCCTGGCTGAATTACTCTTATCAGCAGTTCAAAAGTTCTGGAGAAGCTGTCAAAAATATTGAGACCAAGTTTTAGTAGCAGTAATAGCAGTTTTATAGCATCAGGGCAGCTAACCCATAATACTCTACATAAGCATGGTTTAAAAAAGAGAGCCAAGCAATAAATCTCAGCAGAGTCACAAGGGCTCAACAACCCTAAGAAATAAAACACATGCATCAGACTATATATATTTACACACACACACACACACCAAATTTATAAGACCAGGCAATAAAAATCTAAGGTGCTATTGCACTTCATATCTGTTTAGCTTTGCAAAAGAGTCTAGCATTTATTCCATCAGTATATCTAAAAACCCTACATTCATACTACAAAAGTTGTAATTTGTTTCAGTGTGTTTCTCTTGTATGTTTTATTCACATAGGCTATATATTCCAGGAATGGCACTGCTATATAAATTACACATTCTTTGTAATTCTCATATAGCCTATGGTTCCACTTCTGCAACTAAGGAAGTAAACTGTAACCTATGAAAATGGATGCCATATTAAAATGAGCTGAAAAGATGTTAAGCAGATCATATAGTAAATGATGTTGACCTCTGGTTGTTCTCTGCATCATATAGAAAATGATGTTGATCTCTCAAATGATCACTATGTATCCAATGTATTTTTGATAACTTCATATAAAAGATCAAGTGTGCTGCTGCCCTTGACAGTGCCAATCCAAAAAATTTTTGTAGTCCAATGTGGAAGTCAGAAAATGGCCTCTGGGACTAACTTATTGGAAAGTCTTATTGTATCATTCAGAATCCAATCCCTGTCTTCAGCGGTCTTTCCCCCCCCCCCCATCACATACATACACACGAACTGCCATCCATAGTGCTTCTGGAAGCCATTCCTGGGTCACACAACAAACAAACTTTTTTTCCTAATTTTCCACATTTTTGTTAAAATAACAATGGCTCAGATGACAAGAAAGAGAATGCTCTTGGCTAATGAACATTTTCATAACACATCGTCCCTGTCACACCACAAGCATCAGTTTCATATGTAAGAGATCACTATTTTGTAGTTCTTTCCATGGAGTCTGCCTGCATGACACCAGTTTAGGGCTAATAGCTGATATAATCTCACCAAAGAGGGCTATCTTGTATTTAATAGCCGTACATGCTGCAGACAATCCCCATGTGTGAATTTCAACAAAACTGACCAAAGATGGAGGGAAAGGAAGACCAATTGGAATTAAATGTTGCCAAGTGCAGGATGTGTACTAATCTTGGGTAAAATCAGAAACTATTGAAAATCACTCTCATAGATCTACCCTACTTGCCCTACCCTATGGTGTGGCTTCTGCATAATTCATTAAATGCCACAGTGTGTTTCTGTCCTTCTAGGTCTGCTAACTCTCAAAGCATGATCTGAAAGGCCCTTTATGGGTAGGGTCTCAGTTTTAAGAATAGCATAAGAAACTAAATGGAAAGGAGATGACAAAAAGCATTTGCCAGTTTTCTTTTAGGTCCCAGTGGGGAAGAATAAGTTAAGACAGTGGTATGAATGCAGCCACAGTACTGGTATTTTGAAAACACTTTTGTGTTCCTGCATTACAGCACAGTTAGACAGGTAGGTGTGAACCACTTTATTCAAAGTGGTAAAGTGCCATTAGAGACTCTACAACTGTCCAGTTGACCTTCACCACCTATATTTTTTATTTTATTTTACTTATTAAAATATTTCTATGCCACCTTTTATTCAAGGATCTCAGAGCAGCTTAAAATAAAATCAACTTAAAACAATAAATAATCATAAAAGTTTTTAAAACTTAAAAATATATTTAGAAGTTTCTCAATTTTAAAATGACAATTTAATACTGGTAAAAAGAACTTTGAATGATAAAACATATGCAACCTGGATAAAGCCAGAAGGCTTTAATAGAAAGCCAGGATTTAACCTGGCACTGAAATAATTCCAATGTTGGTGCTAATTGGGCCTTCACAGGCTTCCTGTCCTGGACTAAGATCTAGGTCTGCGGGAGATCAATGCTTCAAACACCAGTGCTTCACCTGATTTTTTAAAAATGATTTCTCCATTTGAGTGCAGTCAATATGGTATGAGACCCCTTTAGAACAGTGACAACTACGAGTCTGTACCAATCTACATTGTTAAAGATATAGCTATGGCATGAGTCTATCTAAAGTACAGATGCAAATCTGGTAAGTTAAAAGAACCAACACTGTTCAAATTGGACTTTATCACATGGGGGAAATTGAGGGTTTAATCAGGCATTTTCCTGGGAAAATCACACAATTGTGGCTAAGAATATCACACACATGAGAGGACTTATCCCAGGAATAACCAACAACAAATCATTCACAGGATTTCCTCCTGAATGATTTGTTGCTGGTTATTTCCTGGTTATTCCTGGGATAAGTCCTCTCTAATCGTGATGTTGTGTGATAACCTTAGCCAGAATTGTGCAACTCTCCCTGGATAATGTCTTTTGAATCCCCTGATTTCCCCCATGTGATAAAACCCAGTGTGTGGAAACTGCTTTTCAGATACGTACATTGCTGTGCTTTTTTGCCAGCCATTTTTTTGCCAACAATGTTTTCTTCTGTCCTGCATGTGTGTTTGCAAACTGTATCATTTTGTATATTTGTCTTACTGAATGTTCCTGTATTTTAAAGGTACACCCGTATCTTACACCAAAAGTCAATATGCAATATTGTAATAAATCAAACAAAATCTTAGACTTGCTGTTATCATGGCAAATTCTGTTGAAGCCCCCATAGATAGCAATAGAAATAGCAATAGCAAGTACACTTCTATATTGCTTATCAGTGCACTTAAGCACTCCCTAAGGGGATCACAATGTATAACTTAATTGCCCTCAACAAGCTGGGCACTCAGTTTAGTGACCTATGGAAGGATGCCAGGCTGAGTCAACCCTGGAGCCCTGACTGGGATAGAACTCACAATCTTGTGACTGTGAATGGCTGCAGTACAGGCATTTAACCACTGCACCACCAGGGCATCAACAGGAAAATTTCCTTTGTGAAAGCCAAGATATTCCAGATGTTTATTAATAATGAATTTGACACCTAAACAATCACAACTCCCTTCATTCTGCAATATGAAGAAATGTATCATGGGCTGCTGCTTTTTCCACTTAATTAAGAGCTTTGGTCTCACAAGTGAAATGTTTAAATTTACTTGAATCTTGAGTGTACATTTAATTTTTAGTGGATTTAATTTCTACATGAACTCATGGATTTCTACAAACTCATGAAATAATCCTGGGGTTGAATCCAAAGAAAGTTGATCATGCTTCCCATTAAAATTCATTAGGTAAAAGCAGCCACACCTTATTGTAACCAAGTTAGTTATAATTCACCCCATTCATTTCAATGTAAGTCTGTATATGTCTATTCTGAAGTAGGTCCCAATTAATTCAGGTGTTCCATAGTAAGTTTGCATAGGACCGTACCCTAAATGACAACTGTCTCCCTCCAGATCAAATTGTTGTTTATAGTAGAAAATATAAAACATTTCCCTACCACTTACCAAATGTTCAGTATCTACCCATAATCCTTTTGTTTTCTCTTTCTCAGCAATATCACTATTTGCATTCTATCAGTCTGTGGCAGTTTAAGATATTATAGAACTTCACTTTACTCTCCTGAAATCTATACAACCAATAGATCAGCTTTGGAGTCATGTAATGTTTAAAATTCTTGTTGCAGATGAAATCTCATTAAAAAGAGAGGGGTGGAGAATTTTCTGTGGGGGGAAAAGCAAGAAAGATATTTTATTGTACATTCTATGGCAATTTGTAAATAAATATACCTTGGAAGTTGTAATTAACATTTTTATTAGATAAATGACTCGTGCTTGGTAAATTACTATGTATAAATATTCCATTAATATGCAGCAGAAACTTATCATAGTTTACAGCCATCAGCAGTGCAAACATATGTTCAGACACAGTACCTCAGTGTATCCATATTTGAGGACTCCTTGGCAAACATATTGATGATTTAAGGATCTTAGTATTGCAAAGGGAAAGCAAATCTTTCAAGTGGGTTCAATTTGATTGCAGGGTGAATTTGTTTATGCTCGAGAGAGGAAAGATCTATCATTGCCAAACTATTTTGTCCAAGGCTGATCTTTACTTTCTACTTCACTTGCCTGACATTCTCACTGAATCACCAAAAAGAAAATAATTCTTCAGCAACAAAAAGAGAAGAATAAGGTTGGCTTGACTCAAAAACTGGAAGGACTTGGCATTTAATCATTTGGATCACTAAAAACTAAACTAAACAGGGATGTGAAAGATTCTTGTTTCTCCCATGAATATGGCCATCTTGGCATGACTGGACAGCACCCCAACGACTTGAGGTGTGCCTTGAGAGCCAATTTAACACTCCATATGGGGCTAGGGTGCAACTGTGCCCACGCACCTTTTTGTAAGTGCCAGACATTTGTGCCAGGAGGTCTTGGACCCCCCCACCCCATATGCAAGCCAGTAAAAAAAGGTCCAGCTTGTGCAGCTAGCTGGTTACACAAGTGTAAATCATCTACAAGATTATGGTCAAGTGAGCCAAATCTCAAATTTATAGAGCTATTTATTCCAGAACTGTGTCATTATAGTCTTGGTTATAGTCTGAGGTTACGGCATAACAAATATCAGCATTATGTATGATCTTACATATGACTCTCAGTCTTCCATTTGGACCAGGCTTCATTGGCATCAACAGTAGAATTTCATCATCATCATCATCATCATCATCATTTTATTAACTGCCTTTGAATTGACTTTGGCCCATTGCAACTTTACAAATAAGTGACCTCTAAGTTATCCTATCTTCAACCACCCTGCTCAGCTCCTGCAGATTCATGGCCATGGTTTCTTTGATTGAATCTAATCCATTTGGAATGTGATCTTCTTCTTTTCCTATTGCCCCCACTTTACCAAACATTATATTGTCTTTTTAATGAGTCCTTTCTGCTCCCTCCCCATGATATGGCAACATCAGTTTAGTTATCATTGCTTTCAAGGAGAGTTCAGGCACGATCTGTTTTAGGATGCATTTGATTGTCTTTTTGGCCATCCACACTATTCTTAGCACTCTTCTCCAGCATGACATCTCAAATGAGTTGATTTTCTTTCCATCAGCTTTCTTCACTGTCCAGCTCTCATGGGAAATGGGAAATGGGAAATACTAGCAGCCTCATCATGAGTCTTCTAGAAATTCTGGAAAATTTTGTTGGGTCTCAATGTTTAAGCAAACTGATGTAATGTATACTGTTTGAAGATTTAATTTGATGTATAGAAGTGTTGTGCAGCTCATAACAGAAGGATCCTTTGGATTTCCCATTTCTTAATTTTGTTATGCAGTCCTCAGCTCAGACAATGTATGAAAAATGTTTATTTTAGGGACAAATACATGTACTCTAGCATCCTCATGTATTAGAAGAAACCGATAGTAATTTGTAGAAATATTAAAATATAGTGGAACATGGCTAAACACACATCAAAATGACACATCAGAAACCTTTATCTCCATTATTCTTCTCTCACTGGGGCTACTGCCACACTGCAGAATTAATACAGTTTCAGACTGCATTAACTGTCATGGCTCCAGACTATGGAATCATAGGATTTGTAGTTTATTGGGGCACCAGAGCTCTCTGACAGAGAAGGCTAAATATCTCACCAAACAACAAACCCCAGAATTCCATAACATTGAGACATGGCAATTAAAGTGGTGTCAAAATGCATTAATTCTGCAGTGTAGATGCAGCCCCAGTGGAGTGCAAAATGCATTCCTCCAGGGACCCTTATACACTGCACTATTGTAGTTTGATGAGGCACCAGAACTTTTTGGGTGAGAATCCTAATTACCTCTTTCCTAAATTGCAGATCCCAGGATTCCATAAGAAGGAATAATACCAATTAGAGTAAAATCACAGCACTATAGTTGTGTAGTGTAAAAGGACCCCAGATATCAATGAATTGCAATTCCCAGCAAGCCTCACTTTTTACTATGCTATGGTTAGAACTCTGAGGAATTAATTCCAACAACAAGAGGGTCACAATTTGGAAACCCTGGATCATCCCCAAACAAAAGTGAAGGCTTGCATTCAAACATGAAAAAAAGTAAAAAGCAATGAGTGCTGCCTGTTCTTATCACTATCAGCATTATGTAAACTATGCATTTCTGTATAGTAGATGTCTGTAACAATGCTCAGAGAAACTGTATTAGATGGCAGAATTATCTACTGCTTTCTTGAACTGCCCACTGAGACTGCCATCACCAGCAGCACTAGGTATCAAGATTGTATCAAGCTAGCTTTATGGGAGCCAAGGATCAAATATTTTTTTACAGTTTTATGTGGATAGTTTCATGAAAATTGATCAGGTCTAAAAGTCACAGTCCAAATGAAGCTAAGGTTAAAGATAATTTATACATGATATTCCTAATTTTATTCTGAGCCCTTTTATTACTGTGTGGGCCTTTATGACTTTAAAGAAAATGTCAGTGGCAGCAAATGACATTGTACTGAATAATCTAGTTATGAGGGGAAAGATATTTAAAACTATTCTGTTATCAGCTTTGCTCTGTTCTGCTGAGTATAGAGTTTTCACCTCTATAGCTGTCCAAAATGCCTACTTGTTCATGATTGCTAAATTAACTGAAGCATTTCTAGGCATCTGCTCTTCCTCATTTGCTTTAGGTTCTTTCAGATAATGTTTGGTTTCTGTGCTGCTCCCTCTTAGCAATTCTCAGTTTCATACGACCCTAGAAGGCTGATAACCATAGGACCTCAAGCTAGTTTCAGTTGCCTCATAGAGAGTTTTTAGGCAGCTATGCCTTTTCCAGAAGATGTCTGAATTAAGGATGGGCAAATCTGTACATTTTGCTTTCTGGAATATTTGAATTTCATGATTTTTGCCAAATTCCATTTTTAAAAAATAATTAAAATGAAACTCTTTTACATTTCTGGCAAAATTGTTGGATGTGAGGGTAATCTGGCTGCGACATCTGTCACTCCATTGATCACCAGGGTTCGTTTGGCTGATCTGGCTGGCTAGGCGGGTGTCCCCTTCCTCCGTCACCGCTCCATGTGCATCCCTCCCAAAGCTGCATGTTCAGTGGAAGAGGACAACCAACCCAGATAGAAGAAGTCTACCATTCTTTGGTCAAGGCTATATGCTAGCTACAAAAGTCAAGGCTATATGCTAGCTCAGGGGTAGGCAACCTAAGACCCGGGGGCCAGATGCGGCCCCCAGAGGCCTTTGGACCGGCCCCAGGCCGGTCCTGCTGCCACCACCACCCCTCGCCACTGCCCCCTCCTGCCATGATGATATTGATTATTGTTGTTATTACTTGTTCTTGGGGTTTTCCTGGCAAAATCTCCACAGGGGTTTTGTCATGGCTTTCCTGGGGCTGAGAGAGTGTGCATGCATATTTTTTTTAATTCTTTAATTTAAAAAATATATATTTATTTATTTATTTATTTATGGTGCTTCGGCCCCCCCAATTGTCTGAGGGACAGCAACCTGGCCCCCAGCTCAAAAAGGTTGTCTACCCCTGCGCTAGCTGTTGGCAAAACTGAAAGCTGTGCTTTTTTTGCACATATTTTGCAGTTCTTCATTAATATGGATGAAAAGCAAAGTGAAATTATTATTATTTTTTTAGCATGCCAAGTCTCAATCCATTTTATCTTGAAAAATTCAAGGCTCATAACATTACTATAGCTGTTATATTCATCTTCAAAATAAGCTTTATGTAACTTTAAAACAATGTAAAGAAGGAATAGCCTAAATCCCCAATAGACTGGATCCACTGAATCAAATAGATTTACTTAGATATTTACTCAATTTTCAACAATTAATGTCATGGCTCTACACTACAATTGATTCAATGAGTGTGCTGGATGGTTCTTATCAGTAGGGGTCAGGCCATGGTGTCTTTTCATATAAACAGAATTGTGCTTAGATCAATCTCAGAAGTCTGGAGGGATCACCACATAGCCCTCCTCTATACTGTGAAGAAATTTCCATCTTTTGCTCAGAATGACCCTTTTCAATTGTAAATATTTTTCTTTTCCCCTTTCACAACCTCCAACCTAGTCAGCATGGCCACCACTATCAGCTCAATGAAAAAGTTGAGATTTGCCATGCATCATAATTTTTGCTTCTGGAAAAAACAACAAACTTACTCTCTGTCATGCAAAAAGTCTTTCCCACAAAAATTGAAAGCAAAAGAGGGCATCTAGTTTTGGCACAAACAAATCCACCAATGAAAAGCCAAGTATTCCACAAGCAAGTGATGAAGAGAACTTACCGTTAGTAAGTCTTTCCTAATATTTAGCCTAAATCTGTTTCACTGTAACTTCTATTAATTCTATTCTATTTTCAACAGCAATAGAGAACAATTCTATCCATCTCTGAATGTGTGAAGATCACTATCACATCTCCTGTTAACTATCTCCTGTCCAGGCTGAAAATATCTATCTCTTTCAATCAGTCCTCATAGTTTCCAGACTGCTCACTATTCTAGTATCCTTGTGTGGTTTCTCAAGATATTTCCTAAAATGTGGCACCACAATTGCTACTTTAGTACTCTAGACATGACCTGACTAGTACAGAATGTAACTTCCTGTGAAGTTCATTTGCACATTCACTTTAGATAGCTGCTCTTAACAGAGGTATCTACACTATATTTTGCAATAAGGTTATACTAAGCACTATAAATAAGCAGAAGAAACACTATCCCTGTCCAAATGTAGGCTTTCAGTAGTAGACAGAGACAATGTACAGTGGAGATGGAAAAGTAAAAATCAGAAAATAATGGAGTATTGGATAAGATCAGGCTACAGTGGCTAAAAGACAACTGCACTGAAATCTACATAATTTAGATTATCAAGTGCTGCCAAAGTCTCTTAGTAGTTTGGAATTAACCTAAGATATTATGTGAACTATGATTTCAAACTTATGAACAAATAATGTTAAATCAGCATACACAGTTTTACCAGGATTAGGTCTAGGGCTGGGGAAATAGAAGACTTGGCCTTTGTGGTCTAGGGTTGGGGAAATAGAAGACTTGGCCTTTGTGGTAACAGATGGAACGAGTACACATTTCTGGCATATATACAATAATTGTTATAAATGAAGCCAGTACAAAAATATTAGTCATTGCATTGATTTATTGGAGTGAAACAAAGAGATTGCAACATGCAATACTTTCATAGCGTTTCTAGGGACAATACTCCAATCACTAATAAATAAAGCCATGTTCAAGAGTTTCCAGTATTACACTTTTTAATTTGGTTATGTATTATACAGGCCAAGAGACAGCGAGAGAAATTAGCCTTTTTGTTATTAACAGTCCAAGGCTGCCATTCTCTGAATCAATGCAGCACCCAGAAGGTTTTCCAGATGTTTATTTCAAAAGCAACTGCTATTGTGTGTCATAATTGTGTTCATAGCTGAATAAACAGCTTCACAGGTGCAAGGGATCCAAACACTGTGTGAAGACATACAAAACCTTTCTTGAGACCTGAAACAAAAAAAGAGCATGAAAGAAAATCTATAATTTCCCTGTTACATAAACAACAGTTGATTAGCCTGAAAACCAAACACCCACACATCCATATGTACAAGATTTCATTTAATGTGTGAGAGTATTTGGAAATGATGATGATGATGTAGTACTGGTATCAGGCATAGTATTGTTTATTCTTACCAAACTCCTTTTCTGCCTTGTGCATTTGAGTCAAACTATTTTCCCCACTGCAAAAGACAGAGGGTGAAAATTAAGTTTCTTCATACATTTCATGATCCCCATTCCCCCCCCCCCCCCCCCCCCCCCCCCCCCCGTCCCTGTAAAGCAGTTTCCCTGGTATTTTTCCTACATTCAACTACACTCTGGGAGCATTTCCATAATAGGGCTGGTACTAAAGGGTTGCAAAACTGGAATTTGCCAGGGTGTCATGACCAACATGAGCAACAAGACTTGTCAAGTCTACTGACCATTACCCCTTCCTCTTGGTCCATGTGGGAACCAATGATACTGCAAGGTATAGCCTTTGGAATATCAGAAGGGATTATGAGGCTTTGGGTAGGAAGCTGAAACAAATGGGTGCACAGGTTGTTATCTCATCTCTTCTCCCAGTTGCAGGGCATGATACAGGAAGGGAGAGAAAAATAGCAGATGTGAATAATTGGCTCCATAGATGGTGCCACCAAGAACAATTTAGATTCTTGGAGAATGGGCTGCAGTTCCATGAAGGTGGACTTCCAGCAAGAGATGGACTGCATCTCACACCAGTTGGCAGAAACATTTTTGCCAGTAGTCTCAAACATTTGATCAGGAGGGCTTTAAACTGAGTCATGTGGGAGAGGGAGACATTAAAGCAGCTTCATTTATATACTGCTTCACACTGCACTATGGGGTGTCTAAGCGGTTTACAACTGTAAGCTCATTGCCCCCCAACAGTTGGGTACTCATTTTAGTGACCTCAGAAGGATGCAGGCCTGAATCTAGCCTGAGCCCTGGCTAGTATTGAACTCACAACCTTGTGGTCTATGAGTGAGTGGCTGAAGTAAAGGTATTTAACCACTGTGCCACCAGGGCTCATTATCTTGGAAGGCAGGAGTACATCATGGGCTGGAGATAATAGTCAAAGTGTTATAGAGGGAACAAGGCAAATAATTCAAGGGCCCACCAGTGGGAGGCAAAAAAACCTCACACAGGCAGAAAGTGGGGAGGACCCATGGTCTTAGATGTCTCTACACTAATGCACAGAGCATGGGAAATACACAAGATGAACTTGAACTCCTAGCACAACAAAGCAAATATGATGAAACCTGGTGAGATGAGTCTCATGATTGGAACGTAGGAATAGAGAGATATAACATTTTTAAGAGAAATAGGCCAAACAGGAAAGGAGCGATAGCATTATATGTCAGTGATGTTTACAACTGTGAAGAGATCCAGGACTTAAATCCTGGAAATCAGGTGGAGAGCATCTGGATAAAAATTAAAGGGGAAAGAAACAACAGGGATGTTATTGTGGGAGTCTACTACAGACCCTCAAGTCAGACTGAGGAACTGGATGATGCCTTTCTAGAAGAAATGACAGCACACTCAGAAAGGAGAGATTTAGTAGTGATGGGTGAGTTCAACTATCCTGATATTTTCTGGAAGTCAAACTCAACCAATACATCAAGGTCTAGCAAATTCCACACTTGCCTCAAAGACAATTTCATTGTCCAAAAGGTGGAAGAGGAAACAAGGGGATCAACTATTTTACATATGATCCTAACCAATAGGGTGCAAATGGTGGGATCTTTAGATGGGAGTGATCATGTTCTCCTAGAGTTTCTTATACAGTGGAAAGAAGAAGCTAGGCATAGTCAGACACTCATTCATACATCCCATATAGAGATCCAGTGCTCCTAAGAAAAAGTTAGATACAGTCAGAAATTCAGGAGATACTTTTCATTCTTTAAATGGCATTTCTACTGATGACATTTTATCCCCCTCTCCCCTCAAAAAATCTCCTTGCCAATGCATCCTAGTTTTAAAATAATGGTTGCTGCTAAATGGTCAAATAAATGGTAAGCCACTATGCATTAAACTGCACACCTGGTATTTGGCTGATATTCAGCCATGACTTTCTCAGGACATTTGTGGCTTAAAATGTTCAAACTACTTAGGTTGTGCTTCCTTCTCCCAAGCAGCTTACAACTAAGATTAGGACCCCACAATTTTACTCTTGATGGCACAAGAACTTATATCAGGGCAGACTGGACACAAAAGTCTGTTCAAGCAATTTTCTTACTAACATATGAATGAAGCTTAAATATGTAACTTCCTAGCTTGCATATGGACTAAGGTACATAATGATCACTATTTTGCCTTTTCCTGTACATATATTTTTATTTTAGTTGTTTCTGAGCTCAAATTCTTACAGAACTTTTGATTTCTTAGGAACTCTTGCTTCTTCCCCTCAGAATATTCACGTTGCCCTTAAGAATGCATCCATTTTAATGGATGACCTTAAAGGAGTCATTTTATTCCTCATCATTAGTGTGGTGAGTTCTTTTTCTAAACCAGGTAATGTAGTTCCATTTTCATTATACATTATGGCAAGAAGGAGATATGGAAACCATAAACTATACTTCTTCGGAAAACCATAAATGATAAGAACCATAAACTAAAATATATGCCATGATATCCAGATAAATGCTTAAAGGATCAAACCCTAAGAATTCAGCAAGTAAGAAAATAATTCTTAACAGAATATTCAGCATCATTAAAAAATACTCTGTATTGTTGTCACTTATATTCATACAAGTGTTGCCCATAATTTCAATTTTCTGACATGGATGGGCTGAAAAGAAATCCTCTTTGAATTCACAGAGT
>JAIPUX010001880.1:38244597-38258917 GCA_020142125.1 Phrynosoma platyrhinos | reverse complement strand
GGGGGGGGGGGGCTGATTTATTTGGCCCATTCAGACAGAGCCTCAGTTTAGCCATCTCAGTACAGTGGGAGAGTTCAGATTTGATTTGGTCTAGAACCAATTTATTTGTCTTTCTATCAGCCTGTGATACTAATAGAAATCTTCTTAGGCACAACATTTCAAATTAGCTGATTTCTTCCTAGCAGTTTTCTTCACTGTCCACCCTTCACAACCAGACACAGAAATTAGAAATATGATGGCACAGACAATCCTAACTTTAGTAATGAATTATATATTTTTATAATTCAGGATTTTGTCTAGTTCCTTAATACCTGTCCTCCTATGTCCTAGTCTTCTGATTTCTTGACTCTAGTCTCTTTTCTGATTAATGTCTGAGCTAAAGTATGGAAAAATCTTTATCAATGTCTTAACTGAATACTTAAAGTTATATAATTCATCTGTGATCATTATTTTTTTTTGTTTTCTCAATGTTCAGCTGTAAAACTGTCTTTGCATTTTCATTCCCAAGTGCTTTGAGTGAAACTTCCACTTCAATTTCTAAAACTGTAGGTTCTTCTTCAAATAGTTCTTCTTTGAAGCTTCCTGTCATCATTTCCCTACAATCTTTGATTCTGCTCTGTTTCCTGTTTTTGCCTTCTCAGCATCTATGATTAATAAGAAGTTCTGTTTTGGTGTGTGATCAGTTTTCTCCTGAACCTCAGCAATGAATCTTTCAATTTCTTCTTCTTCTTCTTCTGCTTCTGCCTCTGTAGTTAGAGCATAAAGTTGGATTATGGTTTTATTTATGGGTTTTCCGTAAAATCTTTTTGATATAATTTGGTCAGACTTTGCATTATATCCTTTGACTGTTTTTCTACATCTCTCCCCACTATTAATGCCACACACCTTCCTGTCCACTTTAGCTCAGTCACCCCAAGTACTGGAATGTTTATATGTTCTATGTCTTGGATTTTACCCCCTATATCTAGCTTCCCCTGATTCATGCTTTTCACGTTCCATGTTCCTATAATATATGTTGTGCAGTTATGGACTTTCCTTTCACCTCTGAGCATGTCAATAGTTATCCTCTGGTATACCCCAGTAACTCATTGAATGCCTTTCGACTGAGGAGTGTCATCTTCTGGCATTCTGTTTTGTTTAATTTCATATTGTCTCACCCTAGGGTTTTCATGAAGACATTCAAAGGGTGCTTGCTGTGTCTCCTTCTATGCAGTACTAAGAAGTGTTAGCTATGTTTCCATTGTTGCCATCTTTGAGATATTCTTTGCCAATGTTACACACACACACACACACACACACACACACACCACACACACACAAAGAGACACAGTTGCTGCACAGTAGTTGTTTGGATAATTTAGGGCCTATCCAGACTGCCAGAAATGATCCAGTTTGAGACCACTCTAACTGTCCTGACTCAGTGCTAAGGAATCATGGGAACTGTAGTATATTGTGGCACCAGAGCTCTCTGACAGAGAAAGCTCAATATCTCAGAAAAAAAACTACAATTAACATGATTCCCTAACACTGAGCCAGGACAGTTAAAATGGTCTCAAGCTGGATTATTTCTGGCAGTCTCTACAGGCCCTCCTCAGGAAAAAAAAACACCTGTCTGGCATCAGAGACCCTACCAGCAGTGCTTCTAGCAGCCTAACCACTCACCTCCTTAAGTGTGATCCTCTCTGCTAAATGCTTGAAACTGTATTAGACAAGTCACAATGAATTTTCTTGACAAAAATATATCTTAAGAGCTCATTGGTAATGTAATAGTATTGGAGGTGATAAGAACCCTATTCAGATGTTACTGCATATTCTTACGTATAAGTCTAGAAATTTATGTCAAAAACTGACATACACCCTCCCCCCCAAAACCTGAGTCAACTTATCCATGGGTCAATGTAAGTACTGTACTTTAACTCTTATTTTTTGAAAAAGGAGCCATCCTCTGGTGAAAGGCAAGAGTGTAATCTGTCCTAGAAGCACTGACCCTGTTCTGCTCTCTCATCCATCCAGACTTTAGTATGAGCATAAACAGTTATGCCTGCTGGAATTTTGTTCTTTGGCGTTGTTGTTTTGCTTCATCCTTTAGATCCTTTGTTACATGCCCCCAAGTTTTACCTTTGACTTATCTATGGGTCATATCAAAATCCATCATTTTGGATCCAAAAACCTGCCCTTGACTTATACATGAGGTTGATTTATTGTTGAATATACAGTTGTTCCTCCGTGGACTTGAGGTCCGCAGTTTTAAATATTCATGGAGGGGCAACCTACATTAAAATAAATGGGCCACATGCCCCATTCAAGCCTATGGGGCTTGAATTATGGTGAATCTACATTTTGGGGGGACAGGGTCCAGAATGGATCCCCCACGAAAACAGAGGGCCAACTGTATACAGTATGCTGTATATATAGGAAGCAAGGTGTTAGGCATGCCTTCTGCCCATATCTCCTGGGTTGATTCCCCACCAGTAATGTTAAATAACATACATTGAACTGATGGCACTCATCATGACAATCCCCACAGCCATGTTGACAAGAATGGTCAAAAAAATACTGGCAGCAATATTGATCCATATGAGTCTGTCTGTTTGTCTATCTATCTATTTTACCCTGCCTTTCTTCTGGCATGGCACACAAACACACATGTGCACACCAAAGAGCATCAGAATACCCAGTTTATTGAGATTAGGTGAGTACTAGAATAGAGAGCTTGCAAAAGGCCACAAGTCCACATGGTTAGTCAGTTGGATTTTTGCCCATTCAAGACTAAGGGGGGATGCAGACCAGGGCGTCGGAGACGCCCTGGTCTGGAGCGCCGCCAGAGTTCAGCCTCCGGACCACGGCGCTCCCGCGGTGCATCTAAAAGGAGCACCAAATTGGCGCTCCTTTTAGATTTAAGGGAAAGTGTGCCCTAAAAGCGGCGGGCACACTTTCCCTGACTCAAACGGCGCAGCGCATGTGGGCGCTGCGCCGTGAGGTCATCCCCGGTGCGCCGGCCTTGCGGACAGCCGGCGCTTCTGGGGGCAACCTCAGGGAGAGGAAGGGGCGCCGCTCGTGTGGCTGCCCCTCCTCTTCCCTGCCCAGAAGACGGCTCAATTAGCCGTCTGCCGAGGCAGTAAGTCACCCCCAAATACTTTTTTGTGGCACACATAGGTCAGAGCACCACCTGTTTATTTAAATATGCTAGCATTTCAAACTTATAAGCCCTGTCCCTACTACACTGCTATCCACTAGCCTCACCCCTTCCATTTAGGATAGACACTTGTATAGTGTGGATGTCAAGGCATGAGGTCAGTTGTCCTCCATGTTTTTCTGAAAGAAAAGTGGAAGCAAATGATAATGAATTAGCATTATCAATTGCAAAAGTAGTATGTGTGTAGCAGTATTTCTGTAGCAGTGGCAGCTATACTTGGCGAAGGTTGGAGGAGGTGTGTTAATTTTCCTTACACACCTGTGAAGATTAGCATTTTTGTCCCCCTTTAAAATGACAGAAATGCTCCTAGAAGACCAATTAGACATGCCGTTGTTGAACTGTCTACCTTATTTTAGAGCAGAAATGCCATTCCTGGAGCTTTCCAGGATTACTATTTTCCCTTTTTTGGTTTTAAAAGATTTGAACCACTATTTTCCCCTGTGGCAGTGTGGCAGTGGTTTCTGGACCCTGAAAAAAAATGGTCAGATGCCATAGGTTTCCAACCTGAGATTATATCCTAAATGCAAAAACATTGCATTATACTTAAGACAGTAGTGTAAACAGTTTTGGGCTCTTTTTGTTTTCCCATCCTGGGCCATCATTTGTTATAATGTGCAGAAATGAAGCTTTGCAAGAAACAAACTGAGTAAAGACTTAATTTTAAAAATCAAGTTAGGTATTGTCCTAAAGAGATCAAATGTTTTGCTCTGTCTAATTGAAATCAGTGCTTCACTCAGCTGATAGCAAATGATTTGTTATTGTGCATTATTTGTTTCCAAGATAACTACTTATGTGTTGGAAAACTGAGAAATCTTTGTGAAATGGCATAAGGTACTTCATGACTACTTGCTGAATGCCTTCTGTTATCTAAAATGTCATGCAATCAAAGTCCAAGTTCATGAATAAAATGTCTCTGATCATTCCAAAGCAATGTTTCATATGGATGGCTTTTCAAAATGATACAAAACATGCAAGACAAGCATGCTAGCTTTGGAAGGAACTAATAAAGTGAATTGCTACTTTTCATTCAAATTTTGTGATTTACTTTGCTCTTAAATTATTCTTTTCATACTTTTGATTTATTACAGCCACTGAAGGCAATTATATATATATATATATATATATATATATATATATATATATATATATAATCTGATCCTGACTCTTCACATTCTTCTTTTTGGCACCATGCAGCCACTTCTTAAGATTTCTAAACTGCATCATTTTTTAAAAAAATAAAATTGCATCTGTACTATATCCAGAGTTCGTACAGACAATTGGCCAGCAGAGAATATTACAGTATTCTCTGAAGATGCCAGCCACAGATGCTGGCAAAACGTCAGAAAGAAACTCTTCTAGAACATGGCCACACAGCCCAAAAAACCCACAAAAACCAATTGGCCACCAATTTACCTTTTCTGAGTCCACACAATGAAGATGGTTAGTGAAATATGCTTGGAGGCTTTTCCATTACTATGAAGGTTTACCATATGGAGTCCTAGCCAATTCTGGGCATGAGTGTCTGCAATGTTATCTTGAAGCTATGGGTTCAATAATCATCAGAATGTGGACTGGAATTTTATAAGCCAATCCAAAAATCTATTGAAATCCCAAAACATATATGAAGGTCCATTACAAACAGATTTCCTTCATTCATTTCAATGAAATGCATAGAATTATTCCAGACTTTGAAGTAAACAAAGAAGTCTTTGCATTCAAAGTATGCATTGGAACATAATGGGAGTTTCTCTTTCATGCTTCCCCCACAAGCAATTTAGAGTGAGCCATCCACATTTGCTGGAGTTAGGAGTGCAGGACACCCATGAAATGAGGGAGAGGGGAACCCGCAAATAAAAAAAAAATATTTTTATCTGAGAGAACACCTCTCTAAATGCAATTCTATGACCAACATCTGGCAGAAGTTGACCACAGAATTACACTTGAGGACCTACAAATGCCTAGAGAAGTGTTTTTTTCTAGGAATATCTAGGTCCTCTAATGTAACCCTGTGGTCAATGTCTGGCAGAATCATGCTGGAGGATCTAGAGATAACTAGAGAAAACATGTGAATCACATCCACAGATAATCAAATCTGCAAAAGTCAAAGCCACAAATGTGAAGGGCCAAATGAAGTAAGTGGTGCATTTATAGAGAAGGTCTGTACTTTTCTTTCCTTGGGATGCTTAAGCCACCCTGAGCACTAAAAAAAGAGAATGTAAAATACAAATTTCTTACCACAAAATGAAAAATTACTTGACATCATCTTAGACCCAACACTTTTTTTCCAACCAGTTTCACTGGCTTGCATGTTGTTAGCTGTTCCATATGCTCAATCATCAGACAATATCTAAAATTATGATTTGATTCATGCAGTGCATGTTTCATTTCAGGTCAAGCACTCAGTGAATTTGCTTGAGAAACCCTGTGTCTCTGTCTGCTTCACTACTCTGAATCTCCACCCAGGTAGACCAAATGAAATTTAATAAATTCCTTGGTCTGACAAGATTTTTTAAAGGTGAATCTATACTGTAGCAATAATGGAGTTTGACATCACTTCAAGTGCTGTTGCTCCATCCTATGGAATCCTGGGATTTGTAGTTTTGCAAGGTCTTTAGCCTTCTCTGTCACAGAGTGCTGGGGTCTCACAAAACTACAAATCCTGGGATTCTGTAGGATGGGACCATGGCAGTTAGAGTGATGTGTTATTTCTACAGTGCAGATGTACTCCAAGTCTCTCTCATCTGTCATGTCCCCAAAATTGGCACAAAAGGGCTAGTTCCCAGAGTTCTGTCCAGAGAAAGAGAATCATTAGAACTCATGTCAGAAATGCAGATAGGTCCATGCCCCAAGGAAAGCCACAGGAGTATACTATATGATGTACTGTTCCTTGGGGGGGGGGACAATTCCACATCTTTATATATTTGCTTGAAAAACATAAGCAGATCTTCAGGTATGGTGTGCTTCTGTATCTCTATGTACACATGTATGCACTTGTGGCCCTTGCTCAGTAAAGTAAAATGTTGTGGGTGGTGAGACTTCATCTGCCCTAATTTATTCCTCCAAAGGGCCAACTGAAGCTCCTGGAAATACATTCACACTCCTTCCCTCTCCCCAGCTGTTCTCTTCAATGACATTCTATCACACACTGGAGGATTTGCTGCTCTTCAATTGCTCTCTATCCACCCCATCTCTTTTCAAGCCCTACTTCACTCTCTTTTCTTTCATGCATACTCCACAGATTTTCTCGTGTGCTGAGGAATCCAACGTTAACGATCTCAGTAGGAAATGTACATCTCATCCTTACAACACCAGTTATAGAATGCTAAGAAGCCAGAGGACACCTGAGATCATTCCTATTTTCCTGGAGGCCACTTATTTTATTTTATTTTTTTCTCCCCAGGAAGAATGAATAACCCACTATCTTGTGCAGGCAGGCACTATAGAGGATCCCAAGGAAGGGCTGCATTCCTTGGCCAACTTATAAAATGTAAGGCCTTTTGTAGGGTTGTGTCAGATGCCAGGAGCAGTGCACCAGCTGCCAGAGGGCGAAGCACAGGGCCAGAAGACAGGGCAGGTTGGGAAATGTCTCTCTCCAGAGGCTTTGGAGAGAGATGAAACTAGAAACAACCACTTAGCATCTATTTAGAGCCTGGGAGCATTTGCAAAAGACATCCCCATTACTGCTGAAAAGATGCAAATTTGGTGAAATAATCAGCTGTATGGCTTCAGGCTGTTTCTGAAGTACCCTGATTCTTTACCATAGTAATGTATTCGTGGAAGACACACAGCAAGGCCTAGTTCATGTTGCTCAGAGGTAGCCCCTAACCAAACTCCACCAAGTGTTGTAAAGGAAGATTTGTTATTGATGAAACACTGATAATTCAGCCAGTAATTTTTATTATTATTTTAAAAAGAAGTGGTGGGAATCCTTGAGGCAGGTTACAGGGGTTCAAAAGAGGGGGGGAAAAGAGGAGAGAAGGCACAGCTCATAGGCACAAATGATGTCAAAACACTCCTTGTTTATGAACGTTTCAAACCCATTCATCATGTTTGATTGCCAAATCACTGCAGAAATATGTCAGTTAAGGCCTTTTGAGTCTTAAATCTGATCCCTTTTCCTCTTACAAAGAGTCACTGAGCTTTGTGTGTTAGATGTTTAAAGCTGTACAGTGCTGGCATGTTTTGCTCTAAGATGAGCAGATTAATTAGAAACATTTTTAAAAAGAAAAAAATAAATCTTATTTCTGGAAAATGGCATTGTTTGTAATGTTAATACGAAGCAACAGCACAGTATAACCCTTTCCCTCTTCTCCTCTCTTTCCTCTTTCTCTTCTTCCCTACCATCGGAAAACATTTTACCGGGTTTATTTAGCTAAAGTAATAGAATGAATCAACACATCCAGACTGAAGCCGATCCAGAGGTTCAACATAATCACCCCCTACACAGGCATCTGTGTTTCAAATATATCTTTTAAAACTCCTTTATTACACTATGTTTTAAATTCCAATAATGTCCAGTATCAAAATATTGAGCCAATTTAGGGAGAACAATGTAAGCTTTTGAGCACTCATATTCTAGACAGATGAGCATGTATTATAAGAATTGGAGCATAAAATGACTGACCTAAGTAGTAACAGAGTGTAAATTTAAAATGCCTCTTAACAGAAAACAATAATCTGTATAGATTTCAGTTAGACAGCAATTGCAGGACTTCAGAAAGTTCTGAAATACATTTTAACTCCATTTATTCATTTTGTAACTGGCAGTGTGAGAAAGAAACTACACTAGTTTGTAACATTTCAGGGACATAAAAATCATGAAGTTTAAATCAAAGAATGTGTATACTTTTCCATGCATATCCTTACATTTATGCATTATATATGCTCTTCCAATTCATTTTTTCTCAGTGGACAAATATTCTGCTATAGTTTCAGAAAATGCAGTGGGTGGGGGAGAGAAACCATTGTAATAAATGCTATTACTTGTCTTTTTAGATAAGATAAGCTACACAAAAAAAGAGACAAAAAATGAGCAAAAAGTCCTTGCCTGGCACCTTTTGAAGCCCTTTTCCCTTCCCCATTTTTCCATAACAACATAAAAGATGCTGTTATGACAAGTACTCTGGTAGCTCATTCTTTCATTTATAATTTAACCACAGCCTATGTAAGCTAATCAGAAAAAAGGAAATGTGGAGCATGATTACTACAGCAATCAAATACAGGGAAGCTTCTTGAACAACTTGAAGAATGAAACACAAAAGAGAAAAACGAAATGGAACAAATAGAAACAAAAAACCAAAAAACAGAGACAAATCATTGCAGGGGAATCTGGAAGTATGTGAATGTATTTTTTTTAATACTTCATTTTAAAACTACCTAATTGTGTTTTTAAGCTTCGGTTCCTGTAATTTTGCAAGATGAGGCATTCCAGTGAGAAAACATATGGTAAGGGATTTTAAAACCACATAGCTGGAGTGCATCATAGACTTATCTGCTGCTTTAGTGTCACAAAAATCCACCACTGAATTTATCCAGTCACCCATTAAAGAAAGAAAAGAATTAAAAGAAAAGGAGCTTTTTAAAAAATAAAAAGCTACAAAATTACTGAAAAATCAGTCTCAGGCTCAAAACCTTAGTATAAGTAGATCCTTAGTATCTTGCCACAAGAAGAACAGAGCCAATTATCTCTTTCAGGATCCTTCATCCCAACTATTATATTCAGTAGTCTAAAAGCCCTCATTATATTCGACTTATGGGGAAGGTCTGGGTGAAATGAGATCTGACATAGGCTTTTAACTAAAATTACTCAATCCTTTTAAAAATCAGTGACCCCATCCCCCTCTGCCCCAGAAAAGCATGAGAGCTTATATATACTTCATATAGTTTTTATTTTGTAAGAGCTTACATAACATGTATGTTACTTTGGCACATATTAAAAGCCAGTTGGTTTGCAAGATATATTTTACCTGGAAAGAAACTGAATCAGCACTTCCAAGCAGTAATTTCAGTGGGAATATAAAGATATAATGGTGACAAACTTTGACATTTGCATGTCAAATTGAAAAAGGCATACAAAGCACTCTGAACTATGCCATAGTTATTATAGGACAGGTTTCAAAATTACACTTTTCCAGGCCACACAGCTTCATGAAATCCATAGTGCTTTGAGGGCATTTTAAGAGAACACGACACAGCAGAACAGATGGTTAGAATCAGACGCCTCTTTAAATTGATTGTCATCATCACAGTAGTGTGTTTTGCTTAAAGTAAGTTGTAGTAGTAGCTATATGTTAACACAGAAGAGTATCCTGCAAGACAACACTATAAAACTCCCTAAAGGTAGTATTATTAGTGGTTTGTAACCACTATTAGATGTTAATTCCCCAGAAGATAGAGGTAACAGATTCTTTGCAACATTTAAAGGATAAATCTTTAATTTTTCTATAGATGCTTTGGAAGTAGCATGTTAAATTAAGAACAAGTGTTTAAGAGCTGATATCTAGTCATGTGAAGTTCATATATGATATAGCATGGTCTCTGTTGCAAAGAGTTTCCAGGCAATCATGAGGCACACTGTACAGCATATGCATGGTACAACATGCACTATACAACACACAGCAAATCAGGCAAGGTGAAAAGTCAACTTCTGCTTGTATGCCATCTTCCTGGTTCAGACACCCATTTACTTATTCTCCATTTATTATACCAGCTCTGAATGCAATCTGGAAATAATTGCCTTCATCATCTGAACACTCATTGATAGTGTCCGAACCATCTTATCTCAGCAAGTTTCTTTCACAGATGGGAATATGCCTTACATTTACCTAGAACCGATGTTTCCTGGGATTGCCTGTATGAAAAACCTGCAACTTCTAAACAAACATATTATTAATCCTCCTCCTCCTCCTCCTGTTTTCCAGTCATATCTGCATATCTTTTTCTGTAAAATGCAGCTGACACACTTTTTCATTAAGCCAGTGCTTCTGAGTTTCCCTTAAAACTGATAAGGTGCTAATCTTTAAAATTAGTGTGCAAAAATGCAGTGGGAGGGGGTTCTAAAAACCTTCAAACATATAAAATGATTTTATTTATTTGCTTACTTTATTAAGTTAAGTAGCTGTCTGAGTTAATTGCTAATGAATTTAAGGAAGTCTCAGAAGCACTGGCTTAATGAAGAGGTGTGTTAGCTGCATTTTGCATGATACCAAATCACTGGTCTAAAAATGCTCCTATGCAGTCACTGAAAATTTGAACAACTTACCTGGAAGGTCATCCTGCCACAATTACTAGGATTTGCTAGTGATTAAACATGTACAGGATATGGCTGGACTTTGCTTTTCTTTTCATTTTCTTCTTTACAAAACAAAAACATATTTACATTTATCGGTCATACTTCATAAACACTTAAATGAATGTGAATGAAATATAGGCACTTTTTGTTTTAGTTTTAAAAAAAAAATAAACAACCACTCTTCTTGAAAATTGATCACTAACTCTTTGTAATTTCAACTGCTGTTGTCACCTTTTACAACAATTCTGCAAAAGGTCCAGAATTATTACAGAGCATACTTTAGTGAGTTTTGTTGTTCAAGAAATAAGGCCAAAAGACTTCTACATTTTATATGCTAAATGCATTTTGTATAAAAAATATAATAATCATTCAGAGGAGCCCAGGTCTGCAAAAGATTTCTGGATAAAGTTATATGTTACTTCATTAAAAACAAATAAACTATGTTCTCCATTCATTATTCACATCATAAACATCTGCATTTGCAAATGTCAGCTGTACTAATCGTTATGTCCATTGAAATGTTTGTGAAGTGCCTAATAGTTCTGCACATTCTAGTTTGTCATTCACATATGTCTGGAAGGGATGGGAGAGGCACAAACCTTTCTGAAATAAGCTCTCCATTTATTTTTCATGCATACTTAGGAGAAGGATGTATGGTTTTATTTGTATTGCTTGCATTCAATTTCAGGGTGTAGTTTTTTTTTTTTTAAGGCATTAAAAAGCTATTCAGGAAATCTTTTGTTTTAGCTGGCACAGGTTAGTGGTACATAGGTGGAAGGTGAGTCTTATTCATCACACCAAAGCTATAGGGCATGCTCTTTTTGTGTGTCTGTGTGTGTGCATGTGCATATGCCTGGAGAAAGGAGGAATTATCACAGAAACAATTCCAGTAGAAGAGGAACACAAAAGTGAGAACCACTTCACTTGTCATGCAAGATGAGTTTTCTATAGAATATATTTGTTCATTCAGGTATGTGTGAATACACAGTATATATCAAAATTCTAATACTGGATTCTTTCCTCCTGCCATTTCACCCCTATAATGTGCAACTCCACCTGGGATATTTTATCTGTAGGTACACATTTAGCATGCATGCACCCACAGACACACAGAATTCTGTATCTGCATGGATTGGGCCACTTCTTACCTGCTGTGAACATCATGGAAAGTGACTAATAACCATTTTGAAGATATTCTGTCAGGGCGCCTGAAGTTGAGGAAGCAGCTACCTCTTTCCAATTTGATCTGCTTGACTGAACTCTCTGGGGTTAACACCAGTCAAAAAGAGTTCATATTTAGCATTTTTCTTGAAATAAACAAAAACAAAACAGAAATAATGAACCTGGAAATTCATACAATATTTCATTGGCATAAATATCACAAAAATTGCAATGATCTCATAAAATAACCAGATGCCATGGAAAATGAGCTCTTTTTTAAAATAATAATAATAATAATAATAATAATAATAATAATAGGGATGAATATCAATGTTATAATTCATAGTCCAGAACGAAGCATTTTTTCCCTGTGATCAAACACAGCCTATCTATTACATATCTAACTCCTCCAGCCTTTGTTAGATGATGAGATGTAATAGATCAAAGATGAATACAGTATGTATTTTAGTGTTACTGCACAGTCCCCTGTCATATGCTAAGCCTTTTGAGAAGTGGGCTATAATTCTAATTTACTTTAAATGAACAGTAAGTCTGTTAAAATGACAAGGTCTATATATCAGCAAATGAACACACACTCTGTTCATGTGACTTACTGAGACAAAAATAAAATAAAATTAAGAGCATACATACAACAAATGTGCATGGTGTATAAAACTATGTTCATGGCAAGTCTCTGCTCAAAACACACTGCTTTCCCTCCACACACACACATAAACAAACATATTTTAAACATCTGAAATCTTTTCTGGAACACCGGGAACAGACTGCGGTGAAGTAGCTGTGCTGTTGAGCAAACTGAACAAGGATTGTGATAGTCTTGTGAGGAACTCTCTGGTGTGGCTATGGAGCAATCCAGTCTTGGGGCCACAGGGAGGAGCTGTGACTCTGTTCTGAGCTATTGAAGCCAGTGGGGAAAATTGTGGGGAAAATATTCTGTAGCAAAAAATAAAAAATCTACCCGATGGTAGGAAAGGAAAGGTAGGATTTTATAAGTTCCTGAATTTTATGACTGCACTACAACAGTGGAATGTCCACTCAATCTGTTGAGAAGTTACCACGACAAACATGCACTGGGCATATTAAATACAGGATGAAATGGAGTAGTGAATATTTATTAGCAAAAATATAGGTTCTCAAAAACAGAAATAAAACAAGGTAATAGATGAAGGGAAGAAGAGATTTAACACTGAAATAAATATCAAAGGTGCAAAGAAAAGGAAAAAATATAGTGTTCAAACAAAGCTGTGAATTGGGCCCAGATTTAATGCTTCCCTAAGGAAGGAAAGGTTGGACAGCCTGTTGGAATTGAGATACTACTTTTAGTACACAGCCCCTGTAATGCTGTCAGCTTTATTTCCTTTGACAAATGTGAAATAAAATTTGTCAAAGTTAGAGCTTGGTAAGTTTGCTATTGAAAATTCAATTGGTAATAACTAGTATAGCCTAGCACTCTGGAGATTTGTAAGAGAAAGGGATGTTTAAGATGCTGAAAGAACAGGGCAGGAAGGATGGTTGGGGTGGGGGAGAACTACTGCATATTGTAGCATACCTTTTGTAAAAAAAATTGAGCAGTTGACTTAAAGAACTATATTTCAAGCATGATTATCAACTGTGATCAGGCATGGTGTTGCCATTTCACTTCAGTTTCATTATTGTTTTAGATAGGTAGCCTGGCTTTAAAACAGAGGTGCAATTAATGCAAGAAAGAAAAGAAAAGATGACAGAAGAGAAGAGAAGAGAAGAGAAGAGAAGAGAAGAGAAGAGAAGAGAAGAGAAGAGGAGGAATTCTCACTCTCCAGAGGAAAATTATATGGACACAACCAGGAGAAAATAATAAGGATTTTTTTCTTTCAGTACTGTAATGCAAAAGAAGAAGAAAAGCCTTATTTTCACACAATATTGGTTATTCACTATCCTTGACATTTTCCTATAAGAAAGCCATATATGTAATGTGCAAATTGTGGCTTGTTTCAAAGTATTTTCATTCTTCCCAGCATGTGCCTGTTTTTACTAAACACTATCTCCCTCCCTCCTTTACCATAATAGGCCTGCATTAGATTTGTGGTCAGAATTGATTGCATCTATCATCTTCTTTCATAATTATCTTTCAATATTATGGCTACATGTATGGCAATCTATGCTTGGCTTTTGATTAGAGGACGATCTCTCACCTCACCCTTTAACTTCAAGTTTGAGCTGTTCCAATATGATATATAGGCACCACCACCACAGCTGGAAGACAAAACAGTCTTGATTCCCCTTTTCCTCTGCTAACTTGAAATACAACTCTAATTTCTCCAAGTCTATTCATCCATTTTTTTAAGTAAGTGGGAAACACTGTCTGTAGGATTTCTCACTGGATGCACATGGCACTGTGTCTCTTGTCATATAATTCTGTATCGGCCCAGAGATTTCCGTCAAAGTGGCAGCAGCAACAATATCCCTTCAGCTATGGCTCCTTTATTCAAAATAACAGCATAAGAATATCTGTACTGTGCAATTCTGTAGTCATTACATTGCATGCATATGTTTTCTGCCTTTTATGACTTCTTTTGATGGGATGGGGGGAGTTCATTGAACTGAAATTCTTCCCCCCCCCCTTCAATTTTAACATTCTTGCCATGTGGTCTTTGCTTGATTTTTTTTCCACG
>JAIPUX010001880.1:38204800-38217709 GCA_020142125.1 Phrynosoma platyrhinos | reverse complement strand
TATATATATATATATATATATATATATATATATATATATAAATCCTGTTCTTTGTACACTCAGTGATGTTCCTTCCTTGTAGATTGTATGTGGTTTGCACAATCCTCCTGCCCCAACTGGGAAATTGGAAAAGGGAAGCTGGTCTTCATATACCAGTTCCTATCTGTCATTCTTCAGTATAATGAGACTGTTGAGTCATCTGATAGTGAAGATGACAATTCCAATGCCACATCTGTTCTTCCCTTCCAGTAAACCAACACTCAAAGCCTTTGTTTTAGTAGGCAATAATTCTGCAATTCCCTTAAAATCCAGCACTCATTCATTATCTGCTTAATGTTCCTCAAGGTAAACTGAAAATTTGGGACAGGTGGAATTACCTGCAAAAGATACCTAGTGTGCCATCTTAATGTGCTTTTAACTGAGCACGTTACATCCCTGCACTCAGAATGCTACTGGGCAGTTAACTAGAATTCTTCATTCCTTTATTCTGAAAATGCAGACACATATATATGCATATAGTATTTACAACAATACTACAAATGTCAAGGAAATATTTATACAGCCAAATGTTTAAGAGCCTGTTTCATCTAGATTATCCTTGATTGAGTTCAGGATTTGATTGACACATTTAACCTCTATTTTTCATTCTCATTCTGCCCTTTTTTCCCCAACCTAAGGCCAACAAAGTAATTTGGAAGTCGAACTTCACCTAAGTGTTAATGATGAAGCTCTGGGAAGTTTTGCCTGTAATGAGGCACCATGCAGGAGGAAGTACCAGTTGGGATTCCTATTGCAGCCATATGTGAGGCCAATGTTGCATGAATTAACATACGGTGGGTCAAGTTAACATATGTACAGTGAAAAATGACTAATGACTTATCACACTAATGTTATTTTTGGACCTTCTTCCTCCAATGCAACCTTTCAGAAAGGAACAAGTAAAAGCAGTTATGCCTCAACCATCCCGGTTCCCTGTGAAGAAAGAGAAAAGTGAAAACATATGCTTAGCAAAGAGCTGAAGCCAGGCCAGAGAGGCTTTGTAGGGGGAAAGAAACCAGCATGGGGGCACCACCATCCTGTAGTAACCAGCCAAAGGGAATGAATGCCCAGTAATGTCCCCCTATTGCCAGACAGCCAAGACAGCAGCATGCCTAGATGACAGATGCTACCCAAACCATCCCACAGGCTGCATTTAGTGCCCTTAGTGCCATGAAATACAGAGATGGCTGCAGGGGCACCAAAATTAGATTGGCAGGATGTGAAAAGAGTCAACTTTTTTGTTTAATGCCATCAATTTGTGATGGAGGAGACAGGTATTAGCTTAGGGACCTCTGTGGTCCCCGCTAGCCATTAGTTTCCTCGCAGCTGCACCAAGTTCCGGATTATGAATCTGCCACGGTTGGCCATTCATCAGTTTCACAGTCCACTCCAGCACACATTCCAACAACAACAGAAAGAGAAACATCTTGCCACACCGACTTCAGCACTGCACAGCTAAAAAACCTCAGTTATCAGCAGAAATAAATTTCATCATGCGAGTAAGGCTAGGCGATGAAACCTAATATAAATTATACAGGTTTCAAGCATGCTGATGTTTCATGTTGGATGCTTGACTCCATGGTGATGTGGAACTTCCTTTCTCCCAGCTGTCAAACAGGAAATCTTTAAAAGTTGGTTAGAGAGTTATGGAATTACCTGTGGAAACATATTGCAGAAGGTCAAGCAGGGGGGTCAATTTGTCAGACGGCAATGTCACAGCCCTCACATCCACAAACTATAATTTGTTTTCTTAACACCCCCCCCCCCCTCTTTCCAGGATACGTTGCTGCAGAGGCTTAAAATCTATAAATTCCTAACTTTACACATGTTCATTGTTCAGCTTCCTTTTTTAAATTTTCTTTTGTTGACCAGTTCTGTGTGGACAACAATTACTAAAGAGATAAACTTCAGGAACCAAATATTACATGACACATGCTGTTTTTGTCAGTTGATTAACAAGCAGCACTTGGAAAATAATAATTGTCTAATGTTCTGTCCACTCTGTTCTGCAATAAAAAGGAGGAGTGGGTGGGAAGTCAGCATACTGCCTGAAACAACATACTAAAAGATGCAGCAACTCTTACCCAAGTTTTACCTAGGAAAAAGTCATATTGAATGCAAAGAAGCTTGCTTTTGAGTAAACACACTTAAGTGCACTGTAAGTCTACAATCCTGAAGACATTTACTTGAAATAAATCTTGCTGACCTCAATGATGCTTATTTCCTGTAGACACACATACTTTTGTACTGCAGCTGATGTCTAAATTCTTTTTCATCTGTGTTTACAATGTTGTTTTAAAAAATCAATACATTAAAAACAGAATGTATAAGATGGCTCTGTTGACTGCACTTATAAATAAAAGCAATGTTGCTAACAGGAAAGATTTCATATATTATTATTTGGATTTATAAGATACAAAATGAATAATATTTTGGGGAGGGAAACAGTGTACTCTCCAAATAGCAAATGTGTGGCTGTACTTTCTTAATTCAGACAAGTACTTCTGTAAGATAACAGAAGGCTATGAAAATGCTGCTGCTGCTACAGCTGCAAAAACAGGCTGCCTCACAGGGATCTTAATGGGGTAATGCATACACATCTGTGTGGATTGCCTCCTCACACAGATGTAGTGCTTTTTGCTTTTCACACCAGTCTTTTGTGCCCTTACTGAATCAGATTAACATGTGGGAGTCTGGTTTTGCATGCAAATGACTGTTGCGGGATCAAGACATCTGTCTATAAGTGACTCATCATTGGGTTTTTGTTTTCTTGTCATAGCACTTTCACACAACAATCTTAGGGCATGAATTCCTGTGGTAAAATCACTTCATCACATCACATGTGGGTAATATATCCAAGGCTGCTCTAATATTACACAGAATGGAGTGGACCATTCTGGGCTTTCTAAAAGGGCAGCAAATAGTCATCATTTAACCTTGATATTATTGTAGTTTTAAGATATTGGCCATATTATGAGAAGACATGACTCACTAAAAAAAGACAAAAATATTAAGGTAGACAGCAGTAGGAAAAGAGGAAGACCAAATTCCAGATGGATAGACTCAATCAAGGAAGCCACAGCCCCGTGTCTGTAAGACCAGAGCATGGGGCTAATTGATATCATGAGTTGGAAGTCTCTCATTTATAGGGTCACCACAAGTCAAACATTGATGCCAGTTAACAATAAATAAATAGGAGAGGAAGCAATGCTTCTGAGAATCTGTGCATTCTATGCCAAGATAGCTTTGCTAACTTTAGGTAATATGTATTTAATAGGGAAGGTCATCATTTATAGCTTTGCCTCAGGCAGCAAAATGTCTTGGGCCTTGCAAATACCATTTTTGACATTGGGTGTCACAAGAATGAAATCAAGAAGAAAATCACAAACTCTACCATGCATAGAGACAGGGTTCATTGGGCCTTCTCCTGCACAGAGAAAACAAGAAAGAATCTGGGTGGTAGACTGAGGGCCCTTTGGACATAGAATCTTTAATGTGAAAAGAATGTACTTGCCTAAATTTATGTAGTACTGATTACCCATCAGATGGAGTAGACAGAGGGAAGGGGTTATATTTAGTCTCCCTCATTGCCTGAAAACAGGAGACAGAAAATTTAAAAGTGAAAAGATATCTAAGCCTAGTTATCTCCATCGATGAGGCCATGGGGAGCACCATTTCCCACATAATACTCCTTGAATAACACTACAATGATGCAAAATTGTCCCATGTGTGACATGTGTGAAGAGAAGGAGCTGTTGTGACCTTACCATTTTTACCACTGCATACGGTTGAGGTCATGGGGAAATTAGATTTAAGAAAGAAGGAAAAGAAATCAACTGCCACCAGTATTCCAAATGACGCACCATATTCCAGATGACAGAAGTCAGTAAACTTTCTTCCATCCTTCTGACACCAGGGTTTTTTCTCCCCATTTCTTACCACTCTTGTTAAAGGTCAATGCTAATTTACATTTTATTTTGATATGTAGCTGAAATCCATGTCCAGTTACTAACATAGACCATGTGAAATCTTCAAAAGCAGAAACTCAAAAAATATATTGTAATAGTCCAGTCTAGAGGAAACCAGGAGAAAGACACCCCCCAACTTGTCGGGAGGGGGTTCTTGTTGCACCAGCCATTTTAGGACAAGAGACGCCTCATTGGCTAAGCGTGCAGGAATTCCTGCCTTGGTTCATGCACGCTTAGCCAATAAGATATTTCATATGGTGATTGTAAGGCATGCTGGGAAATCTCATGTGCCATTAAGTGTCACGAGATTTGCTGTGAGAATATGGAGCTATACAGTCCTGCGCTGCCAAGTGGCGGCAGCCATTTTTTTAACAGCAGCTGAGCTAGGCTAATTAATTAAAATTTGGGGTAATGACATCAGCTAGGAATAATTTGACATCATCAATAATTGTTACGTCATAAAGTTAAATGGGGAGGGCTAAAGTTAATTGTTGTTATTTATTTACATGCTTTGTCACATGATGTGAAGGACCACCCACTTGGGTTGGTCACACCTTCACATACACATGTGGCAAAGCATTATCTGTTTGATTGTATTTGTTGATGTTAAGAGACCCTGTACAGCAAATAAAAGTTGTGGCCTGTTTATACCGAAAAGAGGCATCTGTTGTCCTTTGTGCCGGTGCAACTGTGGCCAGGTTGTTTTCATCCCAGAAATATTACACCTGGCACTGCAGTTGCACCTTGTAAGAGGAACTACATGCAATTGAAGTTCTTGGTTTGCAAGTGACAAACCTGGATCTAGCAGCAGAGTTGAAGCTCCATACAAATGATATCTAAGAATCCATCACACCAGTGTGGGTAGATGGAGAGACCATTTTCCCTAATTATTTTCTAGGAAGAAGAGAAATTCTGGAAGAGTTTCTCAGCAGTGGGACTTCCTGCACATTGATAATATCACAAGTCATTCTTCCTTTTGTCCAAGTTTGTTTGGTTTATTTGTTTTTCATGCTGCTGCAAGTAGCAGCAGCAATCATTTTGGCATCTATTTCCAGGCTATTGTTGCAGGGGGGCAGAAAATGGCAGATACCATCTCAAAATGGTTGAGAATATTCAGTCAAAAATCTAGAGCAAAGCCTTCTGTTTCTAGAAAGTGATAGGAATGAGAAAAGGCATCTACACATTTTATCAATATTTTTTGTCCAAATTCAATCATCATCCTGAACCTGCAAACCCAAGGGAATATACCCCATTTAAAACATTCAGACACTAGGCATCCAGATAAGAAGCTACCTACAAAAGGCATCACTTTTATGTGGTCTGAATCTCAGTTTATTATCTTTCACCCAGTACTATTCAACCTTGGAAAGTTGCATATATCATTCCAAAGTGTTGGCAATACAAGACAAGGAACAAGTCTGATTTATCCTATCCAATCCCTTGCTCTCCCCTTCCACTTTAGTGAACCAAACCCTAGGTCAGGGGTAGGCAACCTTTCCCCTTTAAGGGCTGAAGGACTTCAGCTCCCAGAATCCCAGGAGCTATTGGCCAACATAGGACTATTGGCCAACATGGCTGAGGCTTCTGGGATCTGAAGTCCCTCAGCCCTTAAAGGGGAAAGGTTACCTACCCCTGCCCTAGGTTTTTTTCAAAGAATGTGGGGGAGAAAGATATGTGATGTGTGTTGGAAGAGACTGGAGTAGAAATGACTAGTGAGGTACAAATCAATTATACCCTGCCCTCTGCATCTTTCATAAATAGAGTAGTGCATCCTAATCACTATCCATTCTGCAGTTTTTCTGTAATCATTTTTTTTAAATGAATATATGTTCATTGTTCTGCTCAACCCTTTGCATAAAAAAGACAAAATGTGTGGAAACAGCATAGGACACAGTGCTGTGCATGCTGGAATTATATATCCCTTCTACGTACCATTTTCTTACTTTTGCTTTCAGCTCCATGCTGAATGCTGTTTCTCACCTACTCTCTCTTGAAGTTTCATCAGACTGAACAGAAATCAAGAGGCTCCAGTTTGTTGGTTTGCACTGAAGAAACCCAAGAGAGTCCTGTGGCACTTTAAAGAATTGTATTTCAGCACACTGAAACTCTCCTTGAAATGTGTCTGGTCTACCACAACAGCCGCTTTGAGGTTGGTGAGAAGGTGCCTTGGGAGACTAAACTGTTCTGTCAATGTCTTTCCCCTCCCCCAAACAACCCTGATGTATTTTTTAGAATTTGCAATAAAATATGGTTGGGGGAGGGCTTCCCTGTCTCTGCCATCCACAGAATGAATGTACACAAGCATTTGCACAAACACATAATGGGGTTGCACACAGAAATAGTGCAAATTGAGTCCACTTTTAGGGTTAGGGTTAGGGTTAGGGAATCATGGGAACTGTAGTTTATTATGACACCAGGGTTCTCTGACAGAGAGGGCTCAATGTCTCAGAAAAAAACAATTCCCATGATTCCCTAGCACTAACCCTAACCCTAAAAGTGGACTCAATTTGCACTATTTCTGGCACTCTGCAACCCCCCATTGTTTTGCAGGCCCATTTCTACACCAACTCTCTGAATAGATCTCTGTATGTATTGCATGAGAGTAAAACTGCCTGGATTTGGAAGGCTAATGTGAGAAAGAGGGAAAGAAAGAAAGAACTTTATGCCAATGATAAATCATAATTTTCCCCTGCTTTCAACACCAACATATAATTTTTAGAAGTTCTGAAAAAGTGAGTATATCAAAAACATTACTAACTCTATTTAAATTAGATCCACAGTTTAGAAAACTGGCTTAGATGTGGACAGTCCACATGGCCCAGATGTGGAATCAATGAACATCCATGAAAACAGCTCCTCTCCATGATGGCAGATCATTGAAATTTGTTTTCAAAAAGACAAATTTAAAATTGAAATTTGTTCTCAAAAAGATAAATTTAAAAGAAATTTCTCTGGCATCCCTAGTCATAGCTGCCTTGCCATAACTATGAAAGAGTCTTTAAAGAAAATTGATTTTTTCCCCCGCTTTGTCCTCTATGGATAAAATGTTTATCCAAATGAAATGCTTCTACTATGAAAAACGACCTTGTCTCAACTCCCATCTTACCCTTCTTAAATTGCTATTCACATTCATGATGATGATGATGACACAATTTGCAATGTAATTTTAAATTTGTGTTATTAACCACAAGTGGGGGGTGGAATGATACAGTCCTTCATGTATCTACTTTGAGTGTTTTGTGCCTTATCACTGTTCATTCATCTCCTTTTCCTATTAGAGGGTGATGCAGTAAAAGAAGCTCAGACATTGGGCCATAAGACCATGAAGTGTAGCTGATTTTTGGAGTTAACTACTAAGTAATTTCTATAGTGATAATGATGTACTATGTGCACCTATTGGGAATATATAAAATTAGAGGAGATTTCTGTTGGCTTTGGTCCTCTTTCCAGAATAATTACAGTAGCTGCCATTCATTGCTATTCAGTTACTCTGATTATTTTAGAATAACCCAGTTATTAAGGTTTAGTCATATTTTAGAATATACTGCAAAGTGACAACTTGTCATGTTGGCATTATCAATACTGTAAAATTCCCACATTGGGGACTCCATTTTCTCAAGACACCCAAAAGCAGAGATTGGTAGGAAGAAGAACACAATGCTTTCTCTGGATTGGTGATCCTTTTCATTTCTCACATGAATAGAAAATGTTACTCTCTGTATGCAGCAATCAATCATAGGAAGAATTCATTTATGAAAAGTCTCAGTGTATCAGTTGCAAAGAGTTGCCTGGAAACTCTGATCCTGCATGCACAGGACTATTTTCTTATATCACATGGGAATGCATGTTGAGGATTCTGATTTGAGACTGGTGGCTGGTCTCCATAGTTTCCAGGTCTGTCTCAGTTCTACAGCTTTGTGCCCCATAGCCTCCAGCAAATCCCTATCTACCAAAACACGTGTAAAATTGTGGTCCTTGGAGTTTTATCCAACATTGGGACTCCTAAAACCAATCATATCCATTACCTTGTCTAGCACTGATTACAATCAGATTATGCATCAAAATATGTAGATAACCAATAGCAGTCAGATGGGGGATAATTTTTCCTATGATTTTAGATTATTTCATAATTCATAGAGCTTATTTCTAGTCACTAAAAGCAGACTTGTAATGTTTCTTGCAAACACTTGGCCATGTTTCTCTGTTTCATACTACAGAGTGATGCATTTTTCCTCAGCCAAAGGGCCAAGTGTTTGTTTATTTTACCAAAGAAAAAGTGCAGGGTAACTTGCTTTTAAAAAATATCATATCTTCAACAGCATCCCTTTTCAAAAGAGTGAACATTATAATATCACTGAGTTGTAAAATGATACCATCAGATTGTAGCATTTTACTCTGAATCTGCCAAAACATTAATTCCATTGGATGACTCTGTATTTTCACCAAACACAGAGGAGAAACAGTGTTGCCCAGTTTGCCTCCCCTGTCATGTTTATCATAACAAAAAGTGACAAATGCCTTAATTTGGGAATTAATTCCTTAACATAGCTTTCTGGGAAGGATTCAAAACTAACTGAATTCTGTGACTAAAGGATTTTTAAAGGGAGAAATCACAGAAGGAGCTTTTGGTGAAACGAAAGGATGAAAGCACATGTTCTTTAAGAGGCATGCTTTTCTTTTTCTTTTTTAAAAGCAAAAAGAACAAAAGCCATCAAACACTGAAGTCCTAGATAAGTGTATAAAAGCCTATGAACTTAGGGAGGTACATATGCCCAAGCTGTCCAGCAGCATACTTAGCGGATGGAGCTGACAGATTGTGCAATTTTGCTGTGGTAATTACTCAATGGTTCAGCAAATGGTAAGTAAATACTTTAGAAATCATAATGTCTAATTGCAGCCGCACATATGGTTTATCCCTACCCATTCCACAGTAGGTAAAGTAATGAACACACCCAAACCTTTCTTTTTATTCCCTCAGCACACTCACCATCTTGATTATGGAGCAGCTGCCTTTGGGAAACTATACTTCCAAAAAATCTTTTTAAAATAATAATAAATCAGTATTTTAAAAAGTGTATGGCACATGTTGAATGAAAATTAAATAGTATCTCTCTCAGCCATGTCCAAATAGAAACATTAAAAAAGTAGGAAGGGATAACTTAATTTGTGTAGTTAATAATAATAAATAATAATATAATAAAATTTATTTATATCCTGCCTCTCTGCATAGCGCAACCGTGGCAGCTTACAACATTAAAATATACATTTTATATCCCACAATCCCACCCACCCCCAAATAATAATCTAACACATAATTCCTTTATTATTCAGATTTGCAATATATGAGTTAGAGGACAGTCCAATTGAATTCAGTGTAACTTGATTCCCAGTAAATGTGCTTGAGTCTGCTGCCACAAAATGAAGTTCTATTGTATTTTTAGTAAATATGTTCCTGTCGTTGCCATTTTGATACTAATTAAGTCTTTTTTAAACCCTAGTTCACCTGTTTTCCCTGCTCTGTGTTAAACTTTTTAGTTCCTTTTCACACTGCACAATTTTGGTAGTGTGAGACCACTTTAACTGCCATGCAGCATTCTATGGAATCCTGGGATTTGTAGTTTAATGAGGCATGAGAACTTTCTGGGACTACAAATCCTAGAATTTCATGGGATGTAGCCATAGAAAATATAGTAGTATGACAGTGCTATGGCTACATATTGGGAAAGAGATCTAAAGTAACCAAACTCCGTGGTATAATTTATAGGATCTACTTATATGTTTCTTTCCAACACTACTTAAAATTCCTGCAGACATAGCAGCCTGAAGTAACTGTATTGCAGGCATAGCCCATCCAGCACCTTTGCTTGTGATTTTTATGATAAGATGTTTTATTCTAAATATTCATTTTTGGGTACAAAATGCAGTGGAGCAGGATTAATCCTTCAGTTGTTTCCCCTCCTCTCTTTGGAGGTAGGTATCCCTCTTTATACAGTTCTACATAAGCAATGTAGATATATTATGAATATATGCTGTGTGGCTTTAGTACAGATTAAGTGGCATTAGCCATGCACTCTAAATTGTAAAACAGCTACATCGTCTTAAGCTAATGCGGGGTTAAGCACCATGTAGTCTTCAGGCCGTCAGCATTTGCAAAAGTACTTTTGTACAGTTCATTGAGTCTTTCAAGAATTCTGTTTCATTTTTAAAAAAGTTTCTGAAGCCTATAGCTATGGAGATATTTTTTGTTGCCCAAAGGGTTCTATAGAATGAAAACTAAAGAGATTTTTTAAAAAGCCTAAATTATTTTCCCTAGTCCATTATCTCTTAATGAATCAACACATTATGCTGTGCCAGGAAGCAATGAGAGGAGAACATAGGGGAATCCTAAAGTAAAAGATATACTTTCATTTACAAATGCAACCATTGAAAGATGATGTTCTTCAGGTTGAATAAACCTTCCTGATGGCTGACACAAAGTTCCTGGCACTTTTGTGCAGCTATTAGAGCTTTGAAATCCACAACTAATGACAAACAGGCTACATGTCATTTAACTTTATAATGTCCAATGCCTGAAGTACAGACCCTGATTTTTTTTTTTTTTTACTCCTGGGACTAAAGGCCTAAGCAGACTGCCAGAAATAGTGCACATTAAATTGAGGCACTGCCCTGGCTGAGTGCTAGGGAGTCATGGGAACTGTAGTTTTTTCTGAGACATTAAGCCTTCTCTGTCAGAGAGCTCTGGTGCCACAATAAATTACAGTTCCCATGATTCCCTAGCACTGGGCAGTGCCTCAATTTAATGTGCACTATTTCTGGCAGTCTGCTTAGGCCCTAAGGGGGGTTGCAGACTGCCAGAAATAGTGCAAATTGAGTCCACTTTTAGGGTTAGGTGAGAGAGGATAGTATTTTTAATATTCACTGGGTTGTATGGCAGATAGAATGCTAAAACTGTAGTATTGAAACAATGTTGTAGCTCTATGCAGGATCAAAATAATCCTTGATAAATACACTGGAACTGGGAAGAAGGATGTAGACAAGAGTATGACACCACAGAAACTTTGTTTCTTTAAATTAACAATAGGAGAGAGGCAAAAGGCAATTGTTCCTGTTGTCTAACACGGTTGTTGCTTAACTGTTCAGGTCTCACTTGTCTTTTGAGCTGCCTCTGCACTGCAGAAATGAGCCAGTTTGATACCACCTTAACTGCCCTGGCTTAGTGCCATGGAGCTGTGAGATTTGTGGTTTTGTGAGACATTTAGCCTTCTCTCTCAGAGGGCTCTGGTGCCACAACAAGTAACAAATCCCAGAATTCCTTATCATTGAGCCATGGCAGTTAAAGTGATGTCAAACTAGATTATGGCTGCAGTGCAGATGCAGTCTTGGATATTCAGTTCATACTTGAGCCTTCCACTCTGGACAAACACCCAGTTCCTCCTCAGTTTGGGTGTTCAATATACTTCACATTTCCAGCAGTTACCTGAATGATGTTATCTAGTTTTCATATGGACCCAAATTGCAGGCATGCCTGTTTCTATTTTCCCATTAACCACCATCCACATCTTTGGTCAATCTGAATGGCATGCAAAAAAATGTTTAAAAATAAAAAATCCTCTCCTGCCCTCAACTAGATGACAAAATAATGTCTAAGGTAATCATGAATCCTGGAAGGTGGGTGGATATTGTGTCTGCCTAGGGGTGAATGCAACTGTGGTTGCAACATGGATTTTGTTAGTGTTCTTAAAATAAATCAAAAGCTGGCAACATGACATGAACCATGCAGTCAGACAAAGTGTGGATGTGTCCATTAGACACCCAACTATCCAGAGCCTATGCACTCTTTCCTCCCTTTATCTGCACTGTTAATGGTAAGGAATTTTGTTGGATTCGGTTGGATATTAATAGCTTTTTCATACCTCCTGAGATTGCTGATGAGCATATATGCAATATGCACCTTACCTTTATGAGTTTGTGAGGCTTGCAAGGCATTATGGGAAATAAAGAATGGACAAAACAATGTTCACTTTTTAAAAAGAATGCCTACAATTGTATAGTAGAAAAAAGATGCAGAAATAAATTTCAGTCAATGTGCAAAAGTTGTGTATATCAGGTAAATTACACAAATAAATGCAAAAATTCAGAAAATGTGTTAGAACAAATTTTATTACAGAAAAAAGAAACACATCTTGTAACATAATACAAAGCAAGACTGGAAATAAAAAACAAGTGAGAGTCAGAAAAATCAACACAAATGAGACTGCGGGATTTTGATATCCCTAGCAGTTTAATAACACTTTAATTGTCAAGGCTCCATCTCACAATGTCCTGAGTTTTATAATTTGGTGAGCGCAATATTTATACTTCTCTGCTAGACTTTTCTAACTAATACCACTGAATGAAAGCACTAAGTACCTCATCAAATTACAAAAACCAGGATTCCATAGGATACAATAATACCAGTTTTGTGCCATATTAAACAGCTATATGTAGCATAAACACACTCCAAAGATTCACAGCCTGGAATAGTTTAGCACACTTGTATGTGTGTAGAATTCAAAAATATAGCTGTGTTAGTCTCTAGAATCAGTATGTAGAGAGATCTTATAGCACCTTTAAGACTAACCGAAAGAAAGAAATTGGCAGTATGAGCTTTCATAGACTTCAGTCTACTTCATAAATGTATCTGAGGAAGTAGACTGAAGTCTACAAAAGCTCATGCTTCCAATTTCTTTCTTTCAGTTAGTCTTAAAGATGCTACAAAATCTCTCTACATATTGTATGTGTGTGTATATATATGTGTGTTTATTAAACTTGAAAATAAAAACAAAAGAACAAAAAAGGCCACACCCATAAATTAACTATTGGCCTTTACAGACTGCCAGAAATAATGCAGCTTGAGTCCACT
>JAIPUX010001880.1:38182040-38198093 GCA_020142125.1 Phrynosoma platyrhinos | reverse complement strand
AAAAAAACTTAAACTACAGCTAAACTATAAAATTTACTAAACAACAGAAGGGAGTAAAAAAAAAGTACACAAATAAATTCTGCCAGTTTAACTTCCCCTTATCTCAAATATTTTAGATGTTCTTTTGAATTACCTTCCATTATCACTTCTCTCTCATTGTTCCTTATACTTTTTTATCTGTTCTGTCAATCACTTTCTGTTGTCTATATACAAAATTATTTTCCCATCAGTTCATATATATCTTGATATCAATATATCTATATTATTCCACATATTTACCAGTTAAACTCAGTTTTGTCTTATCCTTAATATAGATGTCAGTTGATTATATATGTGTATGTGTATATATTATATCTTATCTCTCAACATTATTGAAAGCTTAAAATGGATGTTTCACCCCATTTCTTTTTCCAAAATTCAATTACTATTGATCAGTCCTTTCTAAAGTTAGTTGTAATTTTGTCTTTGATTCATATCATCAATCTGTCCATTTATGTGAGATCAACAAAGTTGTAAACCTGTCATCTATTGAAGGTATCATCTTTTCTTTTCACTTCTGAGCAAATTGTATTTGTGTGGTCATGACCTTATAAAGTATAATTTTCTCATGTTATTTTATGTTTTGGTTCTGTATCATATTCAACAGAAAAGTTTCTGTTTTGAAGGGGATCCTAATTTTTAGAATTTTCTCTATCATTTTGTAAATTTTAATCCAGATTTTTTTTGCCATTTCACAGTGCCACCACATGTGAAAAAACTTCCTTCTTTCCCCTCCACACTTCCAACATGCATCTTTACTACTTTTGCATAGTTTTGCTAATTTCTCCCAGTGTTAGGTACCATGTATAAAACATTTTGTAAGTTTTATTTCAAATCATTGCACAATATGTATTTTAAATTCTTATTCCATGCCCCCCCTCCCCCTCCCGCTGGTATATATGTGTTCATTTCAGTCAAATCCTGATTTCTTATTTGACAATAAGTTCCTTTGACTTCAATGAAGCATATTTACATATGTCTACAATATCTGCCTTAACCATGAACAGCATTGCCGCCTAGAGTAATGTAAGCCCCCAATCTCAGTGGACTTACCTTCTGAATAAATATGCATTAAATAGTGATCCATGTCATTTTAAACTGAATTGTTGAAAGACTATTTGGTAGAGTTGTGCCTAAAGAAAGTCATCTTGGTCATCTGTTTTACCTGGGATTGGACATCATTTTTGTGTCTTTGCAAAAAAAAAAAAAAGGAAAGTCCCTATACAAGCCAATCGCCCTGAACATTGCTAGTGAGAAAAGAGTCTGAATACTAATTTTTAACATTTCAGCAAAGAAATGACAGGTTGCACATCAACCACCATTTACACCAGAGGGCAGTCTGAACAGAAAGAGGAAATTTGCAAGTGTTGATGGCATTGTTGAAGAAGTGGCATAACAGAATGACAGCAAGAGAGGTCACTCATGTTCAGCTATATATTAGCAGATAATGTAAGGCCATTAGGTGATAAGAAAAACCTACAAGGAAAGGACATTGGGAAGAAAGGGGGAATAGCTTTAGACAGAAGTAGATTCTTTTAAACAAGAAGACTAGGAGAGGAAAATGAATCAGAAACAGGAAAGGAAGTGTGATAATATCAAGCACTTATGTTCAGAGCATTGTACAAATATTAACAAACTAATCCTCCAGGCCCAAATGAAGGTGGATGTATAAGGATTATTATCCCTCTCTTTACACAGGATCTGAGGCATCAAAAGTTAAGTGATATTTCTAAAGCTATTGAAGAACTCAGTGGGGAAAGCAAGCTTAGGAATCTGATGGCCACTGTGTTTAAACAGTGACCTCCAAATAGCCCATGGCTCAACAAATAGCAACTAGGTGAGAGATTTGGGACAGAAAAGTCCACAAACTTTCTGCAAACCATAAGCACAATTTAGCCCAGGTTAATCTTTGTTAAATCCTCCTGATATCACTGAGACACGTGTAAGCATCTTGGATGAAGCAGACAAATTTGTAGATGGTGCCAAGTCTCTCACGAAGCTGCAAAGATCTGAGAATCATTTCCAAAGGATCTATCTAAACTAAGAGAAAGAGCAGTACAATAGCAAATGAGACCCAGTGCAAGTCCAAGCAAAGGGATGAACATTAGATCAAAATAAAATAAAATAGAAACATAATCACATTATATCCTCATTGTTTACTTACTGGCACTGTCTTCCCAAAAACTAGGGTTAGAAAGAATATTAAAAAATATTTAGAAATTTGGTTAAAAAAATTACTTGAGTCTTGCAATGACAAAACTGATGAGAATCTCCACAATTTGGACATCTGTGCAAAATTTCCATGTAGCTGTTTTGCACAGAAAACAGCATTTTCTCTGCAGGTAGTAGAATTTTCTGTTCCATTTATTTCTAGAAAATTATGTTGCCTAGAGACAAAATACTGTTTTCTGTGTAAAAAAAACCATTTTGCACAGAATAATTCCTAAATTTCAGTTTTTGAAAACTCTCAAGCAGGAAGGGTATTGCTAAAATTACTTATCACTTTGTTTGAGAACATATTTAGCAAAGAATTACATTCCTACCAGGATAATGTCACCATAAGTCAGAAACAACTTGAAGGCACACAACAACATCAACAGGTTTGCACCTGTCCAGAAGTCTCTGGAATACACTGATACTAGCCATGAGAAAAGATGTCATCCCAGTTATAAACAGCAGACCATCTCCAAAAGACAATCCCCAAGACGTTCTGCTGCTTTAGGCAGATAAGCAAATTTGCCCACCCAAGTATATATTTATAGTACACCAAAGTACTTCAGAAATTTTGACACTTGAGAATTTAATAAAACTCAGAGATAATATTGTAGAAAATCCTGCAAACACTTTAACTACCATGGCTCGGTGCTATGGAATTCTGGGATTTGTAGCTTTATGAGATATTTAGCCTTCTCTGTCAGAAAACTCTGGTGCCAGAACAAACAAGAAGCCCCAGGATTCCATAGGATGGAGCCATGACAATTAAGCAGAGTCAAACTGCATTATTTCTAAAGTGCAGATGCAGCCTTAGGGCCTTTACAGACTGCCAGAAATAATGCAACTTGAGTCCGCTTTAACTGCCCTGACTCAGTGCTAGAGAATCATGGGAATTGTATTTTTTTCTGAGACATTGAGCCTTCTCTGTCAGAGAGCTCTGGTGCTACAATAAACTACAGTTCCCAGGATTCCCTAGCAATGAGCCAGGGCAATTAAAGGGGTCTCAAGTTGCATTATTTCTGGCAGTCTGAAAAGGCCCTTAGTCTGTCTAATTCCTGGAAACTAGGTGAATGAGTGAGTGGCTTTGTGTCTAGATACAGATTCAGATTTCTCTAATGTTTACAAATCCACTCCATGCTTTTCTAGCATCGCCAATGTACAGGAATCTGGAGTAGTTCTGTTCCAAGGTCTGTTTAGGATAAGCTGAAGTATACCCAGCACTGCCTAGATTCATATTTAATACCACCTAAATACCAGTAAGCCACTTGTCAAATTTTGAAGCACAATGCCCAAATGTGCTATTGCTTCTACAGAAAGACATATTTTCTTTTTATTATTACTGATAGACACCAACTCTCTTTCTTTGCATAAAGTGCTGTCCCACCCAGCCTGGCATCATTCTGTCCAGATAATGCAGGCCATTAGCTTCAGGCTGGGATCAGCCTGTCCAGATGCTGATCAAGCACTCCCAGACTAATCCCAGCCCAAAGGTACCTTAATCCAGTCAAAAATGACCAGCTGCTTGCTGTGGAGATTCCTGCAAACTCCATGGAGACAGCAGCAGACCAGTTGGTCCTGCATGCTCCATACCTGCTCTCTCTGTTGTGTCCATCCTGAAGGCCCCTGCCACAGCCTCTGATTTTGGAAGGGGGCACCTGTGCATGTAAGTGTAGCCAGGTGTCCCATTTCTATCCTTACAAGCCACAGTGGGGACCTTCAAGATGAACACAACAGTGGTTACAGGCAGCAGCAGTGGCAGTGGCAGATCCACAACATGGTGGTGGGCAGACATATGAACACTTACCCATCCCCATCCCAGCCCAGGGACTGACCAAGGTGGAAACTATGGGCAGGATACTATGGGGTTGGCCGGTGGTATCTTGCTTGTCTGCTCAGGCCTCTAATCACCAAGACAAATATTTCTGGTAGGCAATGCCAGCCAAGCCCCTGCCTTGTATGAGGCAAAGGACAAAATAGCATTGCCTCTCTCCAGATACAGCTGCTAACTGGATTAGCACCTGAATCTTATTTCAGCACTGGGAATTGGACAGTATCCTACTCAGGATAGTTTAAAGAGTATAAGTTAGGTTGTGAGTGTGCACACTTATGTCCTCCAAGAGAGGGAAATGAATGGGGAGCTCAGGAGTAGTGACTGGAGAGCTTCCATTGCTCTCTCACAGCATTTGCTACTTGAAGCAGTTGGCCTACTTTGCCCAGTGATCAGGCTGGTCTTCTTGAAAGGCTTCAATTTAAATTCATAACAATTTAATTTATGCCTGACTCCAGCTGCTGAATGATGTCTGGAAATATGTATATCCAGTCTGAATATCCTCTGTACATTTCTTTTTATTGTGATCTATTTATCCTTAACAAATCAAGGAAACCACACAAAAATGCAGGGTCTAATAACACTGTAGCCTAGTTATTCCAGTACACATTTCACAAAATATGTATCAAAAGTTTCTTTACTCATCTTCCACCTCTTCCTCTCTCTTTCTTTCTCTCTCTCTCTTTGAGAAATCTTATACATTATTAATTAACCCCTCATTCCTTTCATTCCACACCCAGAACAGTGGGCAAAAAATAAGGCTTTTTTCTGGGCTTAATGAGCAATTTGCAATTAATTACTGAAGCTTATTAAGGGCAGCTTTGGCTTAAAATATTTTCCTTCTACCTTTCCTCTACAGTATTCACCAAAATTTGGCTTCCTGGGAGGAACTAATTTAATTTCATGGTTTGTGCATTACTTGCACACTTTTTAATCCCTTCCCCATTTTTTTTTCTTGTACAGGCTGTCCCTGAAGAAAACCAAAACATTAACTTTCCATTCATCACACAAATAAGATTTGGTTTTAGTTCTATCTATGCATGCACACATGTACACAAACCTCCCTTTTCTCTTCATTACATCAGGGTAACCCAACTGAAGTATAACTCTTTGAAAAAGCCTTTCAAAAGGATGGGGGAGCAGTACAATAAGATTTGGAAAGCGCTCTGATGCAACCATTGCAAGGAGCTTGTGTGCTGGTGGCACAATATAAACAAACAAAAATAGCTCACATTTAAAGAATAGGACAACTGTTTTATAAATGGAGCACACACTTATAATTTATGATGACATTGTAAGACTGTTCTGCTACTTTCTAGAGTCACAGTCATACAAAGCTATACAAGATGGTTTCCATTTTTCTCTTTTATTTTTACAGTGTTGTATGGTACAACTAATGTAGATTTCTGGATATTGGAAATTATGAAGAGAAGAAACATTAGGGTGGCAGTTACTTATAAGAGTTAGCTTCTCACACCAAGAGCAGATGGGGTGATAAACTACTCCTGGATCATACTGCTTTTAGGGATGGGCAAATCTATCCATATTGCAATTTCCCACATTGAATTTTGACAAACCTGGTAAATTATCTTTATATAAACCCAACTGAAGCAATGTTTTTCACTCATCCCCACCCATATTCTACTTTGGGGCTCCATATAATTAAATGCACCTTCATGGAAAATAATTCCTAGATCACAGGGTACTGAATTAGCAATGGGACTATCTGTCCTTCTCATGCAGTATGGTCTACTCTGATGGGCAGAACCTTTCCAGGGTCTTGTAAAAATATATTTCCTACCAGTTGCTACCTGATGATTTTAAGCAGGAATGCTGGAAACTGAACAGGAAGCTTCTTATCCTGGCCAGCTTGCCTGCTATAAGAGTTCACCTTTGCCAGTGGGATCCAAGGTTGGAGCATTTGCTGAGGCTCCAATGATTTCTGGTCTCAGATCAGCACTCAGCAGAAACAAGTAGGTTGATAAAGTTTAATAATAATGTAATAACACAGAGAAACACAGCCTTCTAGTAGCAGAGCAGAGCAAGCTTCCACTTGCTCCAACACACACACACAGAGCGAGAGAGACTGAACCAGAGGCTTGTGTAGCACAACCAAACCCCTTTTAATATGTATCAGAGGGAAAAACTGACTCTTCCATTATAGACTTCTTAAATGTATATTTAATTTCCAACTCTTTATTTTCTTTCTCATTTTTTTGTCCAGTGAGAAGAATAGAATGCAGCACAGGTGAAGTTCTGGAGTCTTTATTGAGTGCATTTGTACTGGTAGTTTCTCCAGTCTGAGATTTTCCAGCACCACAAAAGATAGCCTGAATCACATAGGTAATGTTCTCTGTCCAACTCCATCCTGTATCAGAAATATTCTTCTTTCCAGACATAACCTTATCATCAGATAAATTGAAAGAACCACCAAAGGAGTCAGGTGGTCAGGAGTAGCAGTGGTAGCTTCTCAGTCATTCCATTTAAGTTCTCCCTGGCCTTGATATTTTCTTCTTTGGGGACACAGAGTTGTGTGTGCTGCACAACCTCCCCTGCAAATCCTACACATTGCTGCTGCCTTTATTTGTGTATTCTGTCACAGTGATGAAGTAAGATACCAAAGGCAGTCTAGTCACCTTCAGTATGCAGAGGAGGATATGTCATTTTGTCCTTTTTCACAGTTAACAAAATGTCTTGGAGTGCCCTGATCCTGTTGTGAAGGAAGATCCAATGGAGGGTTGTCAAATTACTTTTGGAGTATGGGAACATAGTCCACCATCCTATTCCAATATGGTACTACATCAACTCCCATGCTATGGGGGGGGGGGGAATAGAAGAAAATAATTACAGTCGTCAGAAAGTCAGAACAGCAGCTTTTATAGCTTTGACTCACTTTTTACTTACAATCCCTCTGATTACCTTTGACACATTCAGAGAGTGATACAACCCTCTATGACTGCAGGATGTATTCACTTCAGAATGAAGGATGGAGATTGCATGTTTGAATACTATCCCACCTGGAGAATTAAAAAAAAAATCACAGTACATACACATCTACCAAAACAAACATATATTTTTGCAACCAAGCAGGAGGTGAAAACAAACAAACAGCTGGCCCCAGAAAGAAAAGCAGCTGGTTGGCAACCATAGTGTCTTCCCTGGGCTTCTGTGATCAAGTTATTCTTAGCATTTTCTTTACAAATTTAAGTGGGAGAGTACAGGCAAGGACATATTATAGGGAAACATTCTTTTGCTTCTGGATTTTGTTTAGTTTCACTAGGATCCTAGCTATTTGAACCTTGACCATTTATCAACTCCTTGACACTTGACTAAATGACTAGTCTACTGTCATTGTCAGATGGACTGCTAAGTTAGTACACACTCTCAGAAAGCCTCTGTTTATTAAAGCAGCACATTTTCCTAAAGGTTCTAGATGTCCTTTCAGACTCCTTTGATAAGTTAGATGCTAGAATAATGTACACTTAATGTGCCTAGCAAGCATTTGAAAAGTGTCACACTTTAAAAACTTTTGGAGTATGGAAACATAGTCCACCATCCTATTCATAGCACTTACACAATAGTAAAAGTGTGTATATGTGTGTCTACCTGTCTTTCGCTGCTGACACACTGCAGACATCTATGTTTCATGGCAGTAGACATATGGCAAAGAGTGTATTCAGAAATAAAGCAGTTTGACTCCATTTTAACTTCCATGGCTCAATGCTATGGAATTCTGGGACCTGTCATTGGTTGGGGCATCAGAACTCTCTGGCAGGGAAGGATGCATATCTCCCAAACTACAAATCCCAGAACCCCTTGGCATTGAGACATGGCACTAAAACAGTGTCAAACTGCTTTATCTGAAATTTGGAAAGAATATTAAAGGATGCTAAGAGTATGCATGACATGGTTATTTTATTTCAAAATTTAAGTGGCTCTGTAGTTTATCTGGCCATTTATCTGTCAGTTAGCCTTGGCAGATAGACCCTCCAAAAGCTATTCCTGCAGCTCCATTGTTCAACAATTTGGTATGCTGTGCCAGCATGGCATGGTGGTTTGAGTGTTGGACTATGACTCTGGAGAACAGGGTTCAAATCCCTGCTTGGGCATGAAACCCAGTGGGTAACCTTGGGCAAGTCACATTCTCTCAGCCTCAGAGGATGGAATCAGCAATCCCCTCTGAACAAATCTTCCCAAGAAAACCTCATGATAGGTTCACCTTAGGGTCTCCATAAGTTGGAAATGACTTGAAAGCACACAAGAACAACAACAACAACATAGTGAGGAACAGTTTACCATGCCATCTGCTCTTGGTATGAGAGTACTCTTCTCCAGCACCACATCTCAAATGCAATCTCAAAATAAATTCCTCTGATTTCTTGGCTGCAGTCTCTGTTATGATCATTGTTTGATGCAAGGTATGGGATGTTTAATCCAAGGTATAAGGAATCAATATCTGGTGTATATCTGCATCTTCTGCACCTTAACCATTGCAGAGGTTCTCAAAGTAAAAACAAAGGGTTTATAAATCTGCACAAAATTTTGCACTCCTGCATTACATGCAAAGAATATAAGAAAACACAACATTTTCTTTCCTACCTATAAAGCAGATATAAAAGATATGCTTCTTAGTAGAAGATTAAAAGGTTGACTCTCTCTGTGTATATGCATATGTGCATGCTTGCAAGTCATTATCTCTCATGTAATTTGTGTTGTAGGTAGATATATATAGCTTCCTGGATTTGGGGAACTAGAACAAGGCAACAAAGAGAGAAATGCATTCTGCCTCATGAAGGTGGAGAGTATTATTAGAAAAGAAGAAGAATGGATAAATTGGAGGGAGAGAAATGTCATGGGGGGTGGATTTGATGGATGTAGAATTGGATAATGGGTTTTCTACCCAGTGAAAATTGGGTGCTTTTGCTGATTTGTGATATGGAAATGTTTTTAATAAGAAAAAAGCCCAAACTCCATTGTTACTCAGATTCTTAGGGGAGGGGTTAAATATCATATTGGTTCCTGATTTTAATTTTTTTGTACACAAATTCATTCATTCATTCATTCATTATTTATTTATTTATTTAAAAAATAAATAACATATTTTTAAAAAAAAAACTGTCTTTGCTACTGACTTTTCTTAGATTACTTCAGGTTTAAAAAGCCACTATGGGAGTGACAGTTTAATTATATCTCTCTGTGTGTAATAGCATTTGTGTGTGCATAACATAGATATCTGGTATATCTGCCTACAAACACACATTGTACTTACATACAAATAAATCCCATTGAGATCAATGGGGCTTACTTCCAGATAAGTGGTTGTACAATTGCAGTCTTATTGTGGGAATTGCTGGGCAAGAAGCTGAATGGGAGAGTTCTTGCCTGTCTCTAAGGATGTCACCTCAGTGGAGTGTGGAAATGGAGGAGGCATAAATCCCATTCAAATCCATATCCTGCAGTGTTCAGAATTTATGCACACTATCATGTTGTCAAAATATTATCCAGGAAAGAACTGCAATTTGCAATAATACAGGCAGGAATTTACCAGCCAAAGCTTTGCCATACATATGGCAAAAATGTTTTCTTTGTCAAGGATCTTATATAAAATCACACCACCATAATGTTTAATCTTTACCACCTCATTTCCTAGAAAAACAGCTCTAGGAAGCTTGCCAATACACCTAGATGGCTGGATGGAAATGGAGGTGACCTGTGGAAAAGTTCAAGTAACAATTTTCCAAAATCACTGCAGCCTTTTCAGGTGGTCTTTCTCTTCCTCATTGAACACATATTACAGAGGCTCATAAAACACCAAAGAAAACTTCACATAGTTTGAAAACCATTAAAAAGTCATCTAGAGCCCCCATCATGGGAAGTCTTTAAGAATAGAATCGTGAAAAGAAAATACACAATTGTAAGTGGAACATAGTTAAAACAGCTACTGGATTCCACTTGCCAAAGCTCCCAGTATGGGACCAGACAAAGACTACTTAACAAGATGATCTTACTATGCAGAAACCCATGACAAAAGACAACAGCAAGATAAATTTCAGTAGTTCTTTTAGAAGTAGATTGTAGCTGAGTCTTTTTCCTATCTTACCTGACTAGAGATGTAATTCTCCATTCATTTTTTTCTCCAAAGAAGCAACCAGTAATTTTAGTAATTTTCTTCTCATTTTTAGAATGTCTTCAAAAACTGTGCAGTTTTCAAATGCTATTTGAAATTTGGGACTTATTTTAAGCAAATTTTTGCATGTGATTTTTTTAACTCAAAAACCACATTTTTGTACTGGGAACAGCCTTTTCTGTGCAGAAAATAATAGTGATAACTATGAAGATTCTCATCTGACCAGGCTTTTTTCTCATCAGTATTTCTCAAGCTTCAAGAAACATGCTTTTCAACCATTTTCCAAATATTTTTGAATATTCTTGGACTGTTTGCTGCCCTCCCATCAAATGAGACAGGCTGATTTTAATCATGCCATGGCAGCTTGGAGGCTTTGAGGCAGACCCAGAATCACTTCAATGTTTGCTGTCCCCAAGAGCTTCAGTGCAGATTACACATCAACCTACCCACCCACCACTGGTATAGTGTGAAGTTTTCTTGGTCGTCTATGGGCCTGGTAGGATTTTTTTCCCTTTTCCATGGGTTTTTCACCTATATCCCATACTGTGTCTAGTCAGCATATGGGAAATTGGCTTGGGTGGAGTCTAAATAGGAACCAATTGGCATAAATAATTTAATTATAATTCGATGAGCACCTTTGACACCATTTTGGTGGAAGGGGTGTTTCTGGAACCACCTCTTTAGGCCTTGCGACCGGGGGGGGGGGTAGCAAAAAGAAATTGTCCTTAAGTCTGTCCTAAAAAATAAACCCACTCTTTAATCTTAGTGGATTGGGAGAGCGACTTTTCTGGTTAGACTTCCTGATGTGGTTCAGCCAATGAATAACCCAGCATTTGGGTTATCGTTGAGGGTCAGGTGTTATTATCCAAATAAGCTATAGAGGTGGTTTGGAAAAAGAAACCAGTTGCAGTTTCTCCCATACTTGGTTGTTATACTGAATTGGTTGCAGTTCTGTTAAGGAGTTAATAAATAGGTAAATTAATAAATGGCCCTGTTTTCATCCCACTCTTGAGTCTTGTCTCATTATTTCTGGGGTTGGACAGCAATTTCCAAATATTTTTGAATATTCTTTCCATTCCTATTCCTGTTTTCTACAAATCTAGTTATTTTGAATACTTCTAAGGCCAAAATAACTTAGGAAATAATACATTTGCTCCATGAAAGAGTGTGAATAGAAAGAGGAGGAAACTGAGTCATCTGCTTAATTGATACAACCTTTTCATATAAAGAAAGACCAGTATGCTTTTAACAAAAAATGAAATTCTAAGTTGGCTGCAAGTAAATGGAAAGACAACCATGCTGCAGACATCTAAAAAAAAAAAACCAGTTCATACATTGGTTTCTTGTCACCAAATTAAGGATAGGTTCTTTATCAAATTCAACAAAGTTCAAATTTGGGGGAGAGTGAAAAGGCCAGTTTTGCCTATCCATACATGAGATAAATCAGCTAAAAAAGGTAATTTCTGAACATACGTAGAAAAGGAGGAAGAAACCTTGGAAAATAACTTTTTATGAAGAAGGAACATATTATGGCCATTTGTAACTGAATAATGGTAGGATGATGTGCTGGATCCCACTAAGCAAAGATGTTGAATGACCCACCTTTCTCTGATTGGAGGGAGTTCCTTGAGGCATCTTTTGCTATTCCCACCAGATGAGGTATATGCAGAGAGAATTCTCCCTACCCTTCTCACCTTTCTAGGTGAGAAACCAAGTGGAATGTGGAGTTAATCTCACTCTATCTCCAATAATAAGAGATAAAAATGATGTTTCAGCTGAACCCTTTCACCCTCCTTTTAAGAAGTTGGAAGGCATAGACTCTTGTTGTTACCTCTAATGATAACAGCAGGATTTCCCCTGTAGGTTTCTTCTCCACCATTGCAAATGCTACCAGACCTAGTATGATGCAATGATTTGAGTGTTGGACTCGGGCTCCAGGATACCAGGGTTCAAACCCCTGCTCACCCACTGTGTGACCCTGGGCAAGTCACACACTCATAGCTTTAACCACTGTGCCCTGGTGGCTCAGTGTTTAAATGCCTGTACTGCAGCTGCTCACTCATAGACCACAAGGTTGCGAGTTCAATACTTGCCAGGGCTCAGGCTAGCCTCAGGCTTGCATCCTTCTGAGGTCGCTAAAATGAGTACCCAACTGTTGTGAGGCAATAAGCTTGTAGTTGTAAACCACTTAGACACCCCATAGCGTGGTCTGAAGCAGTATATAAATGAAACTGCTTTGCTTTGCTATAGCTTTAGAGGAAGGTATTGGCAAACATGCTCTGAAAACATCATGCCAGGAAAACCCTAAGCTAAAGTCACCATAGGTTGATCTGAAGAGTGCATAGAGAGATCTTTCCCATTTCCCGCAAAGGGTGCAATGCTTTGGATTGTGAAAGGTCCACCTGCCAAACCATCTTCTCAATCACAGCTGACTTCAGGCTAGATATTTATGGTGCAATCCTATGCATGCTTACTCAGGGCTTTTACAGACTGCCAGAAATAGTGCAAATTGTGGCCACTTTAACTGTCTGGGCTCAGTGCTAGGGAATCATGGGAACTGTAGTTTATTGTGGCACCAGAGCTCTCTGACAGAGAAGGCTCAATGTCTCAGAAAAAATACAATTCCCGTGATTCTCTAGCACTGAGCCAGGGCAGTTAAAGTGGACTCAATTTGCACTATTTCTAGCAGTCTACAAAGGCCCTCAGAAGAAAAATGCAGTGTATTCAATGGGGCTCACTCTCCAGTGTAACTGAATATGCTTAAGATACCAGTCCTAAATCTCATTTCTGACTGCTTAACTATACATTGTGCTACAGAGCAATTATCTGTTACAGCAGGTATCTAGACAGTCCTGCAATCCTTTCTGATTGTTTCAGATGATAGAAAAGCCATACTGTTCATACCTGCTTGGCAAACAATGCTACTCAGTAACCAAAAAGAACAAGTGATAGTAGACTGAATTTATTTGCTTAAATAACTATATCATGATGACAAACTGTAAGTCTAGTAAACAGAATATTTTATTTTAAAAGTCATATGCCTTTAACCCTTTTTATAAGTTGTATACTTTTTAAAAAACAAAATAAAGGCTATATTTCTTTACTTATGTAATTTTAATCTGACTGCCTATTTTCAATCTGCTGGGCCATGGCAGACAGACAAGATTGATCAACTTTGCCTTCGTTTTCCAGTCCCACTGTTATAATAAACAATAACGTATGCAGAGGATAAGCTGCAGATATTGTGTTTTGTGTTACTAATTTGATTCCCTGAGAATCATTCTAGAGTTAATTTAAATACTATGGTTGAAAAAGGTGTAATCCAACACATTTTATTTTTAATACTATGTCATAAATGTATTCTGTTACCTTGTGAAGACTCCATATAAAATATTTTGTTCTGTTTGGTTGTGAGAGTCTCCAGCTAAATTAGAGCATGAAATGTAATTAATTAAAATATATCTCATCGTTTTCCAGGCCTGATCTGTTAGAAGCAGGCAACAATGGTTTACCCTAATCTTCTGACTCAATATGTGTTTCATCTCTAGTGAGCAAACAAGGTTTATGTACTAAGGAAATTATTGCAAAAAAAGACAGAAACAAAGAGTGACTGTTATTAAAAACCATTATTTTATGCACTCTTATTTGAGGGCATGTCCCATTTATGGACATGCACATCTGTATAATCTATATCTACAGATTTCCTCCTTTTCCCATCTACATATCTGGCCCATGCCCACTCTCATCTCTTTTGTTCTTTTGAAATCTAACCATTTTTTCATGTTTTTATTGTATTTATGAGAGCCAGGGTGGTGTAGTGGTTTGAGTATAGGAGTAGGACACTGGGAGAACAGGATTCAAATCCCTGCTCTAATCTACTGGGTGACCATGACTCTCTTAGCCTCAGAGGAAGGTAAAGGGAAACCCTATCTGAACATATCCTGCCAAGAAAACCCTGTGATAAGCATATGGCACCTTAGGGTCACCATAAAATACAAATGAATTGAAGGGACACAACAACAACAACAACAACAACAATATGGACCTTTCAAATCACAGACATTGTACATTTAAGTCATAGAGCTTGAGTACAGGTTTTCTGTAGCACCATATTTTCCCATATGATCCTCCTCAGGTTGTGTGATCTCCAGGGGAGGTGCTTCTCTTTGTCCCAACACCCTCACAGGTCTATCTGGTGGGAACATTTTACAGGATGTTATCAGTAGCTGTTTTCATGCACTGGAACTCCCTTCCTAGAGAGGTTAGGAAGGACACCCTCCATGCTGAAGTCATTTTTTGTTTCAAAAGAACTTTGGGAATGTGTTTGACAGACTGTGGAAAGGCTTTTAATAAAATGCTGTAACATTTGTATTTCTTTTTTATGGATTTTAAAAAGAACTCCATTATATTATATTTAAATGTTTATATGATTTAGCTGATGTGAGTTTTTACCTGTGTCTGTTTTAATTTCTGTAAGCCACCTTGAGTTCCATACCTGGGGAAAATGTAGGTTATAACTAAATAAAATAATTATTATTATAGTTGCTCATTCTAATCATTCCCCACCACCACAGCATGTTCCTTCTGGGTCTGGGGGTGCGTATAAAGTGTGTATATTTTATTAGATAAACCCACAGCTAGCCAGTAATATGTGTATTCTGTAATATAACGTGTGCCCACTTTGTATCCATCTGGCATTGTAGACTAGCGAAATTCCACATAGGACGTTATCACACGGGGGGAATCTGTAGGTTATCCCACACAAACCCAAAAAAAACCCTGCACTTGCGCCTCACGATTTCACACGACATCGCACACAAAGTGGACAGAAAGTGGTATTATCTGAGATATTTTTAATTTCGGGAGTTTAGAGGAAATGCATTTGCGAAATTACAGTAATTGCACATTTACTTTAATCTGAAAAGCAATTATGCATGGACAATTCTCTTTTAAAACCTGGAGGAGGGCCAAGAGGAGGAGGAGGAGGAGAGGTCTCCAGGGAGGGAGAGTCCTGGGTTCCTCCTCAGTCCCACGCAGCCCAGGAGAGGGAAGTTTGGGACGGAGGAGAAGTTTGGCATTTGGGATAGAGGGAAAAGGAGGGGAAAGAAGGCTTCCCTCACAGCAGCTGTGGGTGGATGTGGGTGCAAGTGTGGGGTGTGCTTATGGAGCAACTTGGAGATCCATCTCACCATGACGTTCTACCCTACAGGTCATACAAAGGGGAAAGGCTTAGGGGGGGCATGGGAGCTACCTCCAGTTTCCCCCTCTCCTGGGCATCATCCAAGGCTCTGGCTCTCACCAGGGAACACCCAGCCCTTCCTTCCTTCCTTCCTTCCTTCCTTCCTTCCTTCCTTCCTTCCTTCCTTCCTTCCTTCCTTCCCTGCCAGCTCTGCCTTGCCCATCTCCCCAGCAGCTGACAGCCTCCAATGCCAGGAAAGGAGAGAGAGAAAAGGGAGGGTGAGCCATCCCAATCCCTCCCTTGCCTCGGCTTGCCTTGCCTTGCCCTTCGAGCCTCCTCCTCCTCTGCTCTCTTGAGAGGTCCTAACCCCAATGGAAGGGGGTTAGGACTGTGCAGGAGGACATGACCCCAAATGGAGGACAGTCTGACATTTCCTCCTGGGAAATGCAGGACCCGCCCTGGAAAAGGAGGATTCTGGTCAGGAAACACACCCATTTCCAGTACATGTATGGGTTCTTTCCACTTGTGTATGAAAGTTAAAAACCTCTTTTTTTCACTTTTAACTTAATTCCGTTATTACTGTAATTACGTGTGAAAAGCTTTTGTGCAATTAACCTTTATTTTTGCTTTCTTTTCGGGATGCTTCATTTCCACTTTATTATCTCT
>JAIPUX010001880.1:38164071-38176193 GCA_020142125.1 Phrynosoma platyrhinos | reverse complement strand
CTCTTCCAACTCTATGATTCTATGATTCTATGATTCTATGAGATGGTGATCATGTCTTCCATAGTTGCTGCAGCAAGCGGTACCACAATGCTGATGTTTCCCAAAGTAATCATAATGTGCGGCACTATCTTGATTCTAAATAGAAAAGAAAAGCATTTATTGTTTTTTAAAAAATACACTACCTTTTAAAACCACATGATCGATGAAAGCAACAATCTCTTCCTTTCCCCTTTGCAAGGTACTGGTCCTGAAAGCATCTCTTTCAACAGGCCTGCAAATGCTTTATATCTTGTGAGTGAGCTAATGAAAGCTTTAGGTTTAGAAAGCCTGAACACAGGGGTTGCAAGAGTAAATATTAAGATGTTTTCTGACAAGCTGAATATATATGTGGTTTCCCACAAAATCCCACAGTGCTTTGCACTCCATAAATATCACTCCTCTTCCTTCACAACTTTTACTGTATGAAATATGTTACCCTGGTCCACTAAAACATAGCCATATTTTCACTGGTCTTGAATATCAGGCTCACATATATTTACATAGGTTTGAGCACTATTCATCACCCTCATAATTAATCCAAGTCAATTCAGGGATCGGAAAGTGTTTCCTTTGCTTATAGCAAGTTGCATTAATATTTTATCCAAATTCATTAACAGAATCTTTCCAGGTTAAGATCTCCAGTTTCATAAGCATTCACCTAATTTGTTCATTAATTCATAACTGTAAAAACAAGACTTTTTTGTAATTCAAACACCCCTTAGATATTAAGCCCGGATTTCTTATTTGAGCTCAACAATCATTCTGAAATTTTAGCAGATTTAGATAACCAGCTTTTAAGAGAAACACATATCATATCACTGCTGTCTTCAGTTATTTTAGTTTTCATGAGATTCTATTTTTATAGGGAAGGAGGGTTTCTTGGGGAGGAAAAGGCCACTTAGTCCTCTCTATGGTAAGGTAGTGCAAAATGCCTGCTGTCCTTGTCCTATTAGCTGAACTCCTTTAGCACCTCCATGGTAGTTATAATATGGCAATATTTGGGTTGCATATGTTGTTGTTGTTGTTGTTTGCCTTCAAGTAGTTTCCAACTTATGGTGATCCTAAGGTGAGCCTATCATGTGGTTTTCTTGACAAGATTTGCCATGACTTTACTCTGAGGCAGAGAGCATGTAAGGTCACCCAGTGTGTTTCATGGCCAAGGATGGAATTGAACTCTGGTCTCCAGTCATAGTCCAATGCTCAAACCACTATGCCACACTAATTTGGCTAATACACAAGGGACAATTATGTTTCAGTTTATCTAAGAAAAATATTACCAACTTTCATAAATTTCTTCAGATTTGGAATGGAAAGAACTTTGAGTTTAAACAATTCAAATGTAGGAGAAATTATATATTTAATTATATAATAATAATAATAATAATAATAATAATAATAATAATAATAATTTTTTATTTATAGCCCACCCCTCTGTGCAGCAATCGGGGCGGGTTACAGCATTTAAAACAAACAAAGTTAAAACATTCCCTCATCCCACAATCCAACCCTCCCATCCCCTTAAAACGGAATTAAACTAAGAAAAGTTAAAAATACCACAAAACAATAAATGATAAAACAATAAAACAGGAATCAGTGATATAAAAACAAGATGAAAACTCATCTCCCTAAGGACAATTATTATTCTGGGAAGGCTATTATTCTGGGAAATATTTAATATAATTAAATATTTTCCTATTCCTATTGTTACGTTCTGGGGGTGGGGAAAAACATGCCATTTGTTAATATCTGTGTAGCATACTGTAAGGCATCCCTACCTCAAAGCTAGACTTTTCCAATGTGCTGTACTTCCAAGTTTGGAAACTTCAGTTAGTTCAAAATACAGAAGCCACATTGGTTACTGGGACATCCAGGAGGGATCATATTACACCAATATTACACCAATATTAAAATCACTTCACTGGATGCCAATTAGTTTCTAGGCAAAGTACAAAGCATTGGTTATTACCTTTAAAGCCCTACATGGTTTGAGTCTAGATTACTTATGGGATCATCTCCTATTATATAATCTGCCCCATATGCTCAGGTCCTCTGGTGGACATTTACTTCAGTCAGCCAGAACTAGGTTGGCAACTGTTAGCCAGAGGACTTTTTCTTCAGCCACCCCCAGACTGTGAAATGACCTGCTATATAAAATTCAACAGCTGAATATGTTCTATGAATTTAAAACAGCATCAAAGACCAGACTCTTCTGGTAGATGGTTTTAATTTTTTTTATTAATAATAATAATAATAATAATAATAATAATAATAATAATAATAATAATAATAATAATAATAAATTTTATTTATACCTTGCCCATTTGCCAAGAAATCAGGGTGGCTTACAGCATTAAAATCCAACAAACATGTTACAATATTGCATAAAACCTAAGAATCCCAGAACCCACATTCCCCTTAAAAAGTATTAAACAAGTTATATATTAAAACAATTTCTAAAAGACTCAGGGGCGTTGCAGACTGCCAGAAATAGTGCAAATTGAGTCCACTTTATGGGTTAGGGTTAGGGAATCATGGGAACTGTATTTTATTGTGGCACCAGAGCTCTCTGACAGAGAAGACTCAATGTCTTAGAAAAAAAATAATTCCCATGATTCCCTAGCACTAGCCCTAACCCTAAAAGTGGACTCAATTTGCACTATTTCTGGCAGTCTGCAACCCCCCTCAAGCAACCAATAACAAACAAGTAGCCAATAACAGACAGCAGTGGCGACTCTAACCAGAAGTGGGGGAGAAAGAGGTCGGGAACTCCTAAAGCTTAAAATTATGAATTTTAAATGTGGATTGTTTTAATACGTATGCGTCTTTGTTCTTTTAAACTGATTTGTGTTTTTAACTGATGTTTTGTTTTAATCTGATATTGTGTATTTGTTGGTTTGTTGTTGTTATCCCCTCTTGATCCATGGCGGATAAGAAATAAATATTATTATATTATTATACTCAAAGTGGTGGTCCATGGACTGATGCTGGTTTGCAAGCAATCAGTTGCCAGTCTGTACCAAGTTCCTAGGAAACTATGCAAATATGATAATAATCTGGTAAAAATAGGGTAACAGTCCTTGGTATATTGGAAAAAAGAATTGCAGATGTGCCATATCAAAAAGCTTGAGAAACAACACTGTAAGAGACTGATTCCATTAATATGCTGGTATGACAATAATAATTCAAAATAAGCTGGTTTTTTTTTTCCCTAGGAGAAAAGAGGAAAGTGGAGCTTCTTTTGATGTGTGAATTTATAAGGATACAAATTCACAATTTCATTTAATGAACTGCCATAAGGAAGCCATTGTTACAGTTTTATCTTAATCTGACTAGTCTTTTCTATTCTCATCAAAACCTACCAAAAGGCCCTATTAAATAGTATGAAAATACCTGTTCTTTTGCTACCAGTTTTAAAAAGCACCTACCACAACAACAGCTATGACTTGTCAGTCACTTAATTAACCAAATCAATGTTTGCTATTCATTTTAGCCATGTATATATTAATGCTGAAAACTAATAGAAAACAGCTACTAAATTGTCCCCTGCATACATTGGACACAGCAACAATTACTCTGGCAGAGAAGGTATAATAAAAGAGGAAAATTTAATAGTATCCTTATTCCATTTATTCTCATGGGCTTCTGTTTCAAGGTACTGTAGAAATTAACAATTATTTCTTTTCATTTTTTCTGATGATCTTTTTCTATTATGGACATATCCAACTTAAAAATATATAATTTTAACTTTCATTTTTTTTAAAAAAATCAATTTGAAGGTATCTTGAGATTTACTTTATGGTTACAGGCAGTTCCTGAATGCTTGGAAGAAGAAGAGGAAAGATACACATTTGTTTTATTTTTTCTTGCTGTTGTGAGCTAGTTAAATCTATGTCAATCATCAGTGTAATTGTGGTACCTTGACTTAAGTGAAGATTTTTTCCCCTATACTAAAATAATTTGCTCTTCTGGTGTTCATTTTATTGACAAATATGTCTTTCCCATAGTTTATGAATGTCTGTCATATATAGGTCCAGATACTTGTGATTGTTCCACCATCTAAAGCAATTAACTGGCTTCATACATGAAATTGTCTAAGGATTTCTTCTGCCTGCTTGGGAAATATAACAAAGGGAACTATTCTCCAATTTAGTGACATGCTCATATGTTTGGGGGTGGGGGTGGGATAGGGCATCAATAAACAGCCTATGCAGGAAAAGAGGGACCTGATTATAAGGGCTGGGAGCGAGAGACCTAGGTCTCGATTAAAATACGCAGCACACCATCATTTGCAGAATGAATACATGTAATCATTTTGATGGAGTAAGAAATAAGATGCAGGTAAATATCTTTGTACTTGCAAAGTTTCCCATAAGACATTCTTCTTGGGCTATTTGAAATTCTGAATTTAAATTTAGTTTCAGTAGTCACTCTCTATAACTACTAGCAGAAGTGTCTCTGACCTTTGTGATCAATGATCTACTATTGTTGATCCAAGCAGACTAGTAAGATCAGCCTGAGTCAATAAATTAGGAAAGATAGTACTAAGCATCATACTTTGACTGTTGATTGACTCTGCCATTACTGTGTAAGATAGGCCATTTAGACACATATCAAAACTCTGCAGGGTCTTCTCTCTTAGGAAAAAGAAAGACTATGGCTGAAATCCTACACGTAAGAAATAGACAACCTCATGCCCTCCAGATGTTTTTGATCATAGCTCCCTTCATTCCTTACAATTAACTTGGCTGTCTGGAGTTCTTGGGAAGTTTAGTCCAAAACATTTGGAGAATACTAGATACTGCTAGATACACTTACTTGGGAGTAAGCCTCATCAAATCAGTAGAAAATCCTTTATGTATGTTTTCATCTACATAATATAGTCTATGGTAATCTATGGTCCATGCATATAATGACAATTATAGTACCAAACACTGATTATGTATCTGAACTATCAGAAGAAGTATGACTCCTATCCAGAATAGGACAATCACCAATGGCCAAAACATTACCATTACTATTTCTGTTTTTCCTAGACTTAGCTTTAATTTATGCATTTTCATTACTATCTTCAGACTTTTGTCTAGAACCTCCACCAGAGAACTCACATTGTGTCATCAATATATCTATGTCTCCTTGATTTAAATCTCCAATTAGATTTGGAGGTAAAAGATTAGGGAGATAAAACATTGTGGTGTTTCATTCTGCTTTTGCCTGTTGGGTACATTGCAGAAGATGCTGTTGTGGTTGTGAAGGTATTGCTTAATTACAGTAGAGTTCTTCAGAACAGTCTTTTTCCTCATGTCCTTTAAAATTCATGTGGAACTAAACAACTGGCAACTGACCAACTCTCTTAATGGGTGAACTTTGTGAAATGTGGTAGAACACATTCCATGGGGACAGACCCAGCAGCACGTTTTGGTATTGTTGGTATAAAAAACATTATTAGGGTTTAACATGGCCAGGTTCATATACATTTAGCCAGCCACCTTTAATATACCCACAGAAGGACCACCATAATGCAGTCCTAATCAAGCTATTCATGACACTATATGCTACCAACAGCTCCAAGAGAAACCACCATCACACTCTGCTTTGATCTTACCTTAACTGAACTAAATGAAGCATTAAAAATATATGTAGTAATGTATGCATGTGGTTGCAAGTTTCATTAGAGACATTACACATTTGCTGCAACTTTCAAAAAACATATCCAGTTGCTAGTCCCAGCTATATCAGACTCATTGAATAAATTGCTCCATGGTGAATTTAATGGTTAGGACTAACAACTGGATTCAGTCTCCAGTCTCCCACTGTGGTAAGGACATAAAGTTGGGGGTAGGGACAGAGGAAGGATAACATAAGGATATCATCCGATACTTTGTTGTTGTTGTTCATTGTTGTTGTTAACTGCCCTCATCTCAGCCCTGTCTCAGTGGATAAGCCATCTCCAATAACCCCTGTCCTCTATTATTCCCTTATATTTGTTCCTGCATTTCCATGTCCGTGACCCCTCTAAATGAGTCTATCCATCTGGCATGCAGTCTTCCTCTCTTTCTGTTGCCCTCTACCTTTCCTATCATTATTGTTTTTTCTACTGAATAATGCTTTCTTGTGATGTGGCCAAAGTATGACAATTTGATCATCTTGGCTTCCAAGGAAATTTCTGGCTTTATCTGCTCAAGGACCCATTTGTTTGTCTTTTTGGCAGTCCATGGTATCCTCATCACTCTTCTCCAGCACCACATTTCAAAGGCATTGATCTTCCTCTTGCCTGGCTTCTTCACTGCCCTGCTCTTGCATCCATACATGGTGATGGGGAATAAAATGGTTTGGATTGGATGTCATTTATCTGGAAAATGGTTCTGACTTTAGTGCTCAGTTATCTTTCCTTTTTAGAATTCTATCTATGGACCTTATCACACGGGGGTCTCAAAGCAGAAGAAAAGCAAAAGAAGAAGAAATCCAGAAGCATTGGGGAATAGACCCCACAATACGGAAATGGCGATCACACGCTATATGAGTAATTGCGCAATTGCCAAATGCGCATCCTGGATACGGATTTGCTGTTCACACACAAGTGAGAAGATCCCATCCAGAATTGATGGGGGAATGCTCCAGGATACGTATTTGATGATCACACGTATTGCGAAAGCGGAGTTAATGCGCAATTAATCCAATCGCGCAAATGCAATACCTGGTAAACCCGAAAGCCAAAAGAACGGGGTTTCCTCTGCATTGGCACTGGGTTTCCTCCGGGTTGCCTGCGATGTCGTGTGAACAGACGGACAAATAATGTGCAATAGCACTGGGTTTCCTTTGGATTATCTCTGCTTTAGACCCTGTGTGATAAGGTCCTATGTTATAATATCCAATATCCACCAGTTTGATATTGTTCCATAGAAATCCAAGGAGCTAGTCTATTCAAAATATTTGGTTTTATGGAGCTCTTAGACAGAATTTATTTACTTATTAAAATAAGTGATACTACCCCACTTGCTGGGTAACATCTAAAAAAGCCAATGTGGCTGCACAGTAAACTTGAGGAGGAAGTGAAAAGAAAAAAAGAGCATGTATAAAGAATGCAATGAAAGACAAACCATAATGAAGAATACAGATGTGTAGACCAACCATGCAGGAAGAGTGTAAAGAAAGCTAAAGCTAAAGCTCAAAATGAGCTGAGATTGGCTAGGCAAGCAAGGAGCAACACAAAGGGGGTGTTCCAATATGTCTGAAGCAAGAAAATAATGAAGGAAACTTTGGGTGCTCTGCTCAGCAATTATAGTAATATGTTAACAGATCACAATAAAAAGACAAAACTGTTCAATGCCTATTTTGCTTCAGTTTTTCCCCCAAAAGGTGGACTTTGTGATTCCATACAGAAGACACATTGGCACAGATTCAAAGCTGCAAACCAAGACTTATAATGAGTTAGTCAGAAAGTTAACCCTAAATGAGTTCAAGTCTGCAAAGCTAGATGAACTGAATCTTATAATATTAATGAAACTTGTTGACATACGTGCCGAACCACTTGTTATCATTTTTTGAGAAATCTAGGACAACAGGTGAGGCAGCAGAAGAGATGAGCAAACAGTGTCTCTCTCTTCCAAAAAAAGAAAGCAAATAAGAAGAACAGGAGGAGGAGGAGGAGGAAAAGAGAGAAGAAGAGGAGGAGGAAGAAGGTCCAGGAAATGATGGGTCAGTCAGTCTGACCTCAATACCTGGAAAAATATTAGAACGAATTATACAGGAGGCTGTCTGCAGGTATCTTGATGATAATGCAGTGACTAACAGAAGCCAGCTTGACTTTGTCAAGAACAAATCCTGCCAAACTAACCTTGTATAATTTTTGATCAGGTCATTAATTTCTGTAAATGGTGGGAATGCTGTGGAAGTCATTTATCTGGATTTCAGCAAAGCATTTGAAAAGGTCCCTCATGATATTTTGATTAGCAAGCTGACTGAATATGGAATAGATGGAAAAACCATCAAGTAGATCCATAATTGGTTGGAAAACCATACTCAAAGAGTTGTGACCTATGGCTGTGCTTCAGACTGGAAGGAGGTATCAATTGGAGTCCCACAGGTTTCTGTCCTGGAGCTGACACTCAGATATATGAGTTTATAATGATTTAAATGATGGGGTGAATCCTTATCAAATTTGTGGATGATACAAAACTGGGAGGGAGACCTAACATATTGGAAGATGTGAACAAAATTCAAAGAGACTTTTCTAGAGAAACTAGAAAAATGGGATGAAATTAATAAATGAACTCCAGCAGAAATTAGGGCACAAAAACCAAATGCACAGTTATATGATGGGAGATTCACAGCTCAGCAATAATACATGTAAAAAGCACTTTGTGAATATTGTTGATAATAAGTTGAGAATGCAGTATGATGCTGCAGCAAAGAAGGGAGATGCTGTCTGCACCCTGCATTAATAGAACCAAGTCAAGATAATTAACATTCCTACTTTATTGTGATACTGAATATACACTATTCTATATATGAATATACAATATATTGAAGAGCAAAGACATACAACTGAGTATTAAAGTAAGAATCATCCATCTATGTATGGATGTGAGAGATGGACAATGAAGGAAGCAGACAGAAAGAAAATCATCTCATTTGAAATGTGGTGATGGAGAAGAGTACTTAGGATACTATGGACAGCCAAGAAGACAAGCAAATGGGTTCTTGAACAGGTCAGACCAGGGTTCTCCTTGGAAGCAAAGATGATCAAATTGAGATTATTGTACTTTGGCCACATAATGAGAAGGCATGGATCACTAGGGAAAAAAAATAATGCTAGGAAAGGTAGAGGGTAGAAGAAAGAGAGGAAGACCACAAACCAGATGGATAGACTCAACCAGGGGGGTTATGGTCAAGGGCTTGCAGGATCTGGGCAAGGCAGTGAAAGATAGGGAGATGTCTCATCCACAGGATCACCATGAATCAGAAACAACTTGAGGGCAGCTAGCAACAACAACTATATTGTGCACTGGGCAGGCTTCACCTGGAGTCCTGTATTCAGTTTTGGGTGCCTCATTTTAAGAAGGATATAGACAATTTGGAGCAAGTTCAGAGAATGGCAACAAGGATGATAAGAGGTATGAAGAATGAAGCATATGAGGAGAGGTTAAAGGAGCTAGTTATGTTCACCTTGGTGAAAAGAAGATAGAGTTGACATGATTACACTCTTTGAATACCTCAAGAGCTTCCACAGAGAGAAGGGAGCAGTCTTGTTCTCTGCTGCCTTAGCAGGTAAAACTAGGACTAATGATTTTTACAGGAGTGTATGTTTCAATTAAACATTATTGGGAACTTTTTTAGGATTCTATCTATGTGAATGCTGTCAATGTTTGGCAATGGAACCAATTGCCTAGAGAAGTGGTGGGGTCTCCTTCTCTGAATGTCTTCAAAAAGAGAATGGACAGCTACTTCCTGGGGATGCTCAAGCTAGAGATCATGCATTGAGCAAGTGGTTGGATCTGATGGCCCATAGATCATTCCAACTCTACAATTCTATTATTCTAATTAATTAAAAAGATGTAAGGAATGTAGAGATGGGTTAATATTGTTACAAATTGAGGATCTTCCTCTAAAATTGTTCCTTATCAATATGGCTTTCCTGAGTTATATTTTTTTCTAGTTATAAGCCACAGATAAGGCCATTTTTGGTTAGTAGTTAACTATTTGTTGTTAAATATGATTTAGCATTATATGTCAATTCTGATTGGGCTTCTTTTGCTATATTTTTCTTTTTGTCACCTAAACTGTTAAAATATTATGTTTGGAATGTTTAATTCAAGAATAGTGTGTGTGTGCCCATGCATGCATATGCATATAAATGCTCACTAATAGTATCACAAAAAGAATGTTGGGGCATCATGATGTGGATGACATACTTTTTACTGAGAATGGAGACTGTACTAATGCGACAAATGGTAACAAGGGAGGGGGTTAAAAAGGTTTTTTAAAGTGTAATATTTTTTATGGACAGTCCCTGAGGGAAAAAAAAATACTTAATAGTTAATGAAATATGTATAGCTTACCTGAGATTGAAATATCCAGTGCCATTAACAAGGTAGATTGAACTCACTCATTGAGCAGTATGGGTTGCTGAAAATATATTAATCATTGCTGGAATATCCCCCAAAGGTAAAAGAAATGTTTTGAATCATAGACATACAGATGGATGGGACTCACTGGGTCACATATTACAACACTGTCACAAGATGAGATGCCTTATACCTAATGCTTCTACATGTCACCCTTGCTGGCAACAGGAGATGGGGAATTGAAATGCAATATTAAAAAGTTACTTCCTGTTGCAAGGGTAGAGAACATAGGACATAATGCCAGTGTTGTGCTAATCCTCCTACATCATTTAGAATAACAATGCTTAGATCAGGGGTCTGAAACAAAACATTTTGTTTCCTCAGGTGGAAAAGATGACTAAGCCTTCCATTCAATATACAAAGTCTCCTTTTTCCAGAATTCTGAAATCCAAAATACTCCACAAACCAAAACGTTTTTCATGAGTGGTCAAGAGTGCCACCTTTACTTTCTGATGGTTCAGGTACACAAGCTTTGTTTCATGCACAAAATTATTAAAAATGTTGAACAAAATCACCTCTGGGCTATATAAAGAAGGTGTATATGAAATATAAATGAATTTTCTATTTAGACCATCTCCAAGATATCTCATTATTTACATATATGCAAAGACAGGTATTCCAAAATCCAGCATCCAAAAATTTCTAGTCCTGAGCATTTCAGATAAGGAGACTTAACCAAAATTCAGTATAACACTGGCAGTGTGAAATCCCACCAAAGTACTTTCACTGATGACTGCTATCTGAGTTGCAACGTGGCAGAACCCATCCAACACACGCAACAGCCAGTCAGTGGCCATTTGGTTGGTGTGTCAAGAGAGCTCTGCCAAGTGCCATCCAACAGTTCTTATTGGACCTGAGAAAATGCATTGTGCACATGTATATAAACATGAGGATTCCAGCCAAAGAAGCTGACAAGACTAGCAGTTACATTATTACTTCAGGGGTATTGATGGGTATCCTCCAATGCACCTCAGGACAGCAGGGAAGCTTAGAAGACACAGGGCAAATGACATTACGTATAGTTCTTCCTGCAACACTATGCTACAACCCACTATCCCCCAGTGACCAATTCACAAGGCCTTATGGTACATCCTTCCTACTACAGATGGTGTGTATTCCCATGGGAATTTTAGTTTTAAACCATCCCTAAAATGTGTCCCTTGAAAACCTCTGAGAAGATATGACAATACTGGGCAATGAGAGCACTGTAATAGTCTCTGGGTTCAATACAATTTATAGCCCAAGCAAAATAATATTTAATTGCTATTAGGCAAACTGGTAAATTTGCAGATGAGAAGCTAGGATATCACTGGCATAGTTTCTTTCTCATTCTTCTCTCTCCCTCCCCCACACACACTTCTTTCTTCTTTTGGTGTGGAGGTAGAACTGGGTGAAATTTCATTTGATTACACTTATTTGTTTCAGGCAGAGCCTAGTGACTCCAGTTATATTTTTAATGGCCTGGTTATCATGCACAAAGTCAATGAGGAACAAGTTTAAGCAGTGTGCAAACAAGGATGCCTGCTGTGAAGTGTTAAAAGTACTTATCATACCATGTCACTTGACAAGGCTCATAGTGTGTTTTTGATTAGATTTAGCAATATAGTATTTACTTGTTTTCTCATACAGCATACCACAAATGTAGTTTGGATTTAGTTAATCAAGATTGTCTATTTGTCTTTCATATTCATTAATGAGAATTACAATACAGACAAAGGTCCCTGGATATTATAGTGCATTTGTTTAAACCACTGTAGGGTAGAGTCTCCACTTTTAAATTGGATGACTCTCAGGAAATCACTGGCAAAAGGCAAACTGAGAGTTCATAGTTAGTTAATCAGCAGTTACCTACTATCCTGAACTATGCAAATTTCTATGTGATGAGTTATGGATTATGTCACAGGTCTACCCATTATGGACGTTATCACACAGGGGCAAATCTGCTGGTTAATCCACACA
>JAIPUX010001880.1:38144776-38163971 GCA_020142125.1 Phrynosoma platyrhinos | reverse complement strand
TTATTATTATTATTATTATTATTATTATTATTATTATTTTCAAATGCAGAAAAATATATCAATAGTACTAGTCTGACTCAAGCAAAACCAAGTGATTCTGCCTTGGAGAGTGGTAGAGTTTCCTTCTTTGGAGGTCTTTAAACAGAGGCTGCATGACCATCTGTTGGGGGCGCTTTGATTGTGAGTTCCTGCATGGCAGGGGGTTGGACTGGATGGCCCTTGATGTCTTTCCAACTCTATGATTCTGTGACTAGTACTCTCACATCATACATGGCATTATTCACTGGTGGGGATGGTGCAGCTGGAAACAAAGAATGGAACTGGGGCTCTGTGTTTTTGATATGAACCAGCAAGCTTCCTACTAATATAGAAGTGATTCATGTGTTCTTTATAAATCAGAACAGAAAGTGATATTCATAAAAGTATATTTAACTTTAGAGTAAGCATTAAACTAGAATGTGGGGTATATTTGCTTGCGTTTCCAGCCAGCATAATGGAACAGGCATCTTATGGAATTCTATTCAGCTTGTAGTACTCCAACTTAACATAGAAGGTCAATATGATAATGTGAACATTATTTAATCTCTCTGTCAATAGCATTTTCCTTTCATAAAAATGTGTGTGAGTTATTTATTTATTTATTTATTTATTTATTTTGGAAAAAGAAGGGGATGAGGCAGAGTGCAATTTTTAAAAAATAATAATTTTTATTTTTCATCCAGTTCACTCATTGCAATCTGTAATTTCTAAAGAAATGCTAGGCGTAAGTAATGTCCAGCTACAGGAAGTTGTCTCAAATCTGAATTTAAAGACCAGTTCAGGGAGGATATCCACTGCTCCCCCATGAATTAGAGCTCAACCCAACTCCAATTTTTTAGTTGTTTTGAGCTTCAACAGAATTACACCCCAAAAGTTTAAAATCTAAACAAAACAAGAAGTATTGCTATCTCAATGTTCTGTCATGAAGAAAGAAATGCCAATGTAGAGAGCTTTGTTTTGTTCTAAAATGCATGTAGCAGTTAGTAACTATTTTGTTACATTTGAGAAGTGAGAAAATGTTTTTAATGTGACTATGATGGTAAATAACTACACTTTGGAAATTCCAACTGTAACTATGTCCTTTTCAAAATAACTTTCTAAGCTCTTAAGATGCATGTGTAGGAATTCAGCCTCAGGGTGCACAGAAGTATAGGAGAAAAATGTTTTCTTTATAGAAATGAAGCCAACATTTGTGAATGTATTTCAAACACAATCTAATTGCTGATTTGCCTTCCAAGAGTGATATTGACCCTTTTTCTATTTGAGATTTTCATAGACCTGTTCATAGTACTGCATCATTATTCATACAGTCTATTTGGTTACATGTGACTTGGGTGAACAAAGTTAGGTGCATAAAAATAGGAGCCTCTTTTGCAAATTTCCTTTTTTATTTTTAACACAGAAGCAGCTCTCTCTGTCTTTAGTAAACATCACCTTTGCAATATAGCTTGGAATTTTATTATCAGGGTGTTTGGGTTATTTTTTAAAAAAATAAATAAATAAAACAAAACCAAAGTGCATAGATCCAAATGGCTGAAAACAAGCATTGACTGCTCATTTCTTAAATGCATTTAATTATTTATTTTGAATAATTTGATACTCAAGTAAATTAATGCTAAAGCATTTCTCTGTTTGTGCCAAATCAGTGCCTCCCAGTAGGAAGTTAGTCCATCTTTGCAAGTAAGCTTTCTTTCTCAGTAGGCAGTCCATTTCTGTAGAGTGCCATTAAGTTAATTTCAAAAAGAACCAGTAAAGGTATATGGAGCAGGCAGTAATAGCATGGAAAATATCCAAAACTACTAGACCCCGGCAACAGAACTTGGATACCATTTTCATGCACTAATAATTTGTAGTTTACATATTGAAGGTAACTATAAATGAACTACTTTCTTAGTTAAGACACGCAGATAATTAAAATATGTCATTAGCTATGTGCCATTCAACATTTGAGAACAGACGGGGTGTTTTTCCTTTTGAAGGAAAAATTGGGTGAAAGCTATTTACAGATCATTATCAAACGTAATACAGAGGGTCTATGTCACTAAGACTGAGACTGAAAAAATAATTAAGCAGAGGTACTTGAATTTAATCTGATTTAGTCCCAAATTCAATGGGATTACATTGTCACCAGTCCAAGTATTTCAGTTTAACCAGATTGTATACTAGGCTCTTTACCTCAGTTCAACACATGAAAATAGACAGCCTTTGCAGACTGCCAGAAATAGTGCAAATTGAGTCCACTTTAACGGTTAGGGTTAGGGTTAGGGAATCATGGGAACTGTATTTTATTGTGGCACCAGAACTCTCTGACAGAGAAGGCTCAATGTCTCAGAAAAAAAAAACAATTCCCATGATTCCCTAGCACTAACCCTAACCCTTAAAGTGGACTCAATTTGCACTATTTCTGGCAGTCTGCAAAGGCCCATAGTGAGTTCAGCAATAGATTTTAAGTGGGAAACAATGTAGGCCAAGTCTTGTACTTCCAACTGGTATTTTTTTATTGTGTTGAATTTTAAAACTGGTTTTTGTGTATTTGTGCATGAAAACTTGAAAATCTTATCATTCTTGCTTATAATTGTATAGACTAGTTAAAGTAGTAGCATTTGGATGGACTGCTTGTATCTTACCTTCTTGCCCTTTTGTAATTGCTCAAGGAAGAGGCAAAAAAAGGGAAAATTTGAGCAAACCTAACTCTGTGTCTCCATATGTTGCACAAAATTGTGGAAAATCTTACCATCCTCAAAAGGGCATGGCTTCTTGGTATCATTGTGTAATGGGACATATTGAGTTCTTGATAGCCAGTCTCACTGTGTTGGGACAGTCCATCAACAAAACAACAGTGCAGGTGTCTCTCCCCCCCCCCCCATCTCTACCCCTTGGGTATTGCTTTTAATTTTTTCCCTTGGTTTTGCTATTTATACAACCTTTGGGATTCCCTAGTGGATCCTGCTGTCTTTCTTTTGTTTCCCACCAGCCTTGTTAGGGTTCCATTTTTTTAGCATTCATCAACTGAGGCTGCATCTGCACTGCAGAAATAATGCAATTGGACAGCACGTCAACTACTATGGCCCCAGCCTATGGAATCCTGGGATCTACAGTTTGTTCTGGCACCAGAGCATTCTGACAGTGAAGGCTAAATAGCTCACAAAACTACAAATCCCATTTTCCAAACCATTATGCTGTGACAATTAAAGCAGTGTCAAAGTGCATTATTTCTGTGGTGCAGATGCAGACAGAATCTGCAATTAGAAAGAGTGATAGTTCCACATGTGCTAAGCCATATTCACATGTTATAAGCCCTGTCTCTTTCATTTCAACCTCCCAATGTTGATAAGGCAGGTATGCAGTGAGAATATAACTGCTTTCCTATGAATTCTGTTACAGTCCTGCACAGTTTTGAGAATTCTGCACAATTGTGTAACACCTGAATATGTCTGTGTTGTAACCACAAAACAGGCACAAAAGGCCAAGATAAATCTATGCTGGTAAACAGGTTGTGCAGATAAGACTGGTGCTTGAGGAAAAAAAAATTTTTTGACCTACATCTCTCAGTGTTTGGCTAGTGGCCAGGTTCATTGGGGTTTCTTGGAGCTGGATGTTGAAAAAGTAACTTTTTCCAAATCTGCCTTGGATCCTACACAAGGAGAAAGAAGGGACATAAATAAAATGAAATAAATATAAAGACTTTCCCCAAGTGCTGGATAAGACCATAACTGAATACACAGAGTATAAAAAAATCTAGTGTACCCCAAGAAACATTACAATTGACAAGTCACCCCTCCTAATACTGTCCTCACATCATCATAATCATGGACTTTTTTTTTATACAGCCAGAAAGCTGAATGTATCATTTGGTTTTAAGAATAAACGCAAATGCTTCTCTGTTATTTGATGTTTCTGTGAGCTATTTGATGTTTCATGGAATTTCCTGCTGCTTCATAGATTTCCAGGAGGGATTATATATTTTCATATCTATTTCATCCCCAACAGCTACTGTTTAGTCTGTTTTCAAAAGAAACCCAGTGCTATAAACAGTTCATTTTTGAAGGGGAGAAGCTTTAAAAAGGCACTTGTTTTACTATTCATAAAGACTGCTGCTGTTCTTTCACTGAGAAGTGTCCTCTTTCACTTTCTGTAAGGATATAATTTAGAGCGAAAGAGAAAATTTGCATCAGACCCTTGGCTGGTGAAAATTAGGATATTGTCCTTTGAAAGCTTCAGGGTATTAAAAACATCCTGCAAATAGCTGGTGGTCAGATACAAATACCGACCAAAAATGATAGATTGGGGCTGCATCCACAGTGCAGAAATAATCCCATGCCAGTGACTTACTATGTTATCTCTAATGGCTGAGATCATTCCCATGGCTGATCCAGGACTGCATCCACTGCAAAAATAATCCAGTTTGACAAGACTTTAACTGCTATGGCTCGGTGCTATGGAATTCTGGGATCTGTAGTTTTATGAGATATTTAGCCTTCTCTATCAGAGAGCTCTGATGCCACAACAAACTACAAATTCCAGAAGTTTATAGCACTGGACAGTTAAAGTTGTGTCAGCCTGGATTATTTCTGCAGTGTGGATGCAGCCCACTATTAAACAAAATGAGGAGGTTTTCACAAGGAAGCTGCTTTTGAGTTTCATGAAAGAACATCAAATGATTAATTCATTCCTGTTATGTTTTTTTCTCTTGCCAGGAAGGAAGAACAGTTGTGGGATTTGCTGCCTCAAATGCTAAAGTAAATTGATTGGCTCTGGATTTTATGCATCTTAATTTGTGAACTGGGAGGGTCACCAGTAGCTTAAGAGAAAAATGACTTGGATCAACCCTACAGTAGTGAAATACACATAGGTCATGCCCAGATCCCTGGTAGTGGAAGTCCTGCACAATAAGGAACCACTGATATGACTTCACATGGGTAGTGGTCCTCTGCTCACACAATTCTAGCTCTTTTGCTTATGTTCTACACTTTTGTATTAATGGAACAATGTAGAACAGAACCTGAAGCATTGAGTAAGGGTCAGGAAGAAGCTGGATTCAGGATAGTAGTTAGACAGCAGAAACACAAGCTTGGTTGGGAACATTATATTCTCAGTGGGGTCACCTCTGACTAATCAGGAAGATCTTATAGGGTGCATCTACACTGTAGAAATAATGCAGTTTGACACCAATGCCATAGCTGTATTCTACAGAATCCATGGATTTGTAGTTTTATTAGGTGCCAGCACTCTTTGGCAGAGAAGGCTAAAGACTTTGTAAAGCTACAAATCCCCGGATTCCATAGGATGGTGCAGAAAGACGTAAAGTGGTGTCAAGTTATTTCTACAATGTACATGTACCTATAGATAGGGATAACTAGGATATTGCTTTTGTCATTAAAAAAAATTCCTGGAAGTTGCTAGTCTGGCTCCTCACTAAAAATCCCTTAAGTGATTGCTATGGACTGGCAGAAGAGGACTTCCTTCCTTCCTTCCATAATCTGTTTGGACTAAATCTTAGAAAAGTTACTTTTTTGGACAACAACTCTGAGGGTTCTGGGAGTTGTTGTCCATTTTTTCCAGGTTCTTGTGCCAAAGACACCAGATTTAAGGAATAGCTTGCAGAGAGATGTTGGAATGGTGCTCCTTGGCACAAGAACCTGAAAGAAATTGACTATAACACCCCAAATTGCCCACAGTTGCCTAACAAGAGAACTATACTGTGAATCATCAATAATTTGACCAGCAGGCTGATCTCTTAGCAACTGCTCAATTGTGTTCTTGTGGTGACTCTACACATCTGAGCCATAAAAACCCATTGCAAAATTCAAAGAGAAGAACCTTATTGCCTAGGTAGTTTGTATACCTTTCAAGAAAGGGCATGTGTTAGATTTGTTTTGCCCTTCTCCCTCTTCTACACATTGACTCATGCAGACAATTTTATCCAGAGTGTGGGTTTTTTAATGTATTAAAAATAAGCTAGAGAGTAGCTGTTGGTGTAAGCAGAGTAGTGTAAGTCTTCCTAAAAATGTACAAAAATGGGTTGGAGGATAAAAGATGTAAAGATTAAGACCAGAAGCACTAACTCATATGCCTCCCATAGGGATGCCCTGTAGGCAGTTGAGGAAATGTAGTAAGTACAAGTAAAATTGGATTTCATAATTGTCACTAATAAAGGGGAGAGCCTGTGCAGCAATTTACTGTGCTGTTGGCAAAATGAATTGCTGAAGGCATATTAGATAACACAAATAGAGTAAGTAAATGCTGATTAAAATAACTATATACTAGTAAGTATTGTATATGGTACACAGCACAACCTCTTTTACAGTCACTTTAGATATCTTTCCTAGTGCTTGTAGGTTTATTGTTTATTACTACTTTAAAAAAATATAGCGAAGATATTCTTGACCTATAAAATGTTTTTAAGTGTTCTTTTATTCAGCCTCCTCCTTGGGTAAAAGGAAGGATGACGTCATTCGGCAGCATTAAATAGTATTAAACAAACCATAGCTAACATTAGTCATATAAATTATACGTAAGCTGACACTTTTATGTACTTTGTGAAAAATTGCTTCATGGCTTGTGCAATCTTTTCCAAAACAAGTTCCAAAGAAATAACATCATTGGTTATGTTTCATAGTTACACAATGGTAACTCAATTAGTATACATTGACTAAGTTACCACAGAAAATTCATCCTGTAAGATAATCAATTATTTTTTTTTATCTAAGTCATTAAGTTTTGTACTTTGTTTTTGCCAAAGTCAATCAAACTTGAGCCAAGGGCTGTTTCCAGTTCTATTTTTTTCTTCTGCAGTATTTAACTAAAGTTTCAGTCCTATGGACAAAAGGCTCAATGAACTGAATGGGTTTACTTCTGAGTAGAAATGTACATTAGCACACTTTAAGATATCTATCTTTGGTATGTTTAGTCAGAAAACTCTGGCTGCTGTCATACCACAAAATTAATACAATTTGACATCATTTTAACTGCCATGGCTCCATCCTATGGAATCCTGGGAACTGTAGTTTGTTGTGGCATCAGAGCTCTCTGACAGAGAAGGCTAAATATCTCATAGAACTACAAGTCCCGGAATTCCATAGCATTAAACCATGGCAGTTAAAGTGGCATCAAACTGCTTTAATTCTGCAGTGTAGATGCAGCCTCTGTCTGTGGGCTGCAGTTCTAACCATTTATAATCTAATTTCCAGTGAGGTACCTGTGTTATAATCTACTGTAGCATAAACAACAAAGAGTCCTGTGGCACCTTAAGTATCATTGTGTATTTGGCATAAACATTAATGGAGTGCAGCCCTCTGCAATGGATGAAAAAATCAGAGTCAAATAAAGTGGCACAAGATTCCTGCTCCTTACATTTCCTTCTAAGCATTCACAATATTGTGTTGTTAATCCCTCAAAAATGTCAATAAGATTTCAACCCCAAAATGTGTTTTTCAGCTGGGACAGGAAACAAAGCAAACCTCATTTAGAGAATAGATTCAGACTGCTGTTAATCTATACATGCAGGTTATAAAGTACATTTATGCATGCACGAACATAGTCATGTTACAGAAAATATAGACTTCTGTTATTCGATAAGAAATATGACTTCTAATGTAAAATAGACTCCTTCTATTTGATGGTACAGTTTTCAAACGATCTTGAGGAACAGATGATTCAGCAGAGTAGAAAAACTGTAAAACATACTATGGCATAGGATTACTAACCAGTAGCCTTCCTCAATCAGATTATATCTGTAAGTGTGTTGCTGTTGCATGCCTTCAAGTCATTTCCAACTTACAATGACCCTAAGGCAAACCTGTCATGAGATTTTCTTGGCAAATTTCTTCAGGGGGGGCTTGCCATTGCCATCCACTGAGGCTGAGACAGTGTGACTTGCCCAAGGTCACCCAGTGGCTCAGCAGGGATTTAGACCCTAGTCAACAGAGTCATAGTCCAACACTCAAACCACTATGCCATGCTGGCTCCCTATAAGTATTGGGCTACATCATATTCAGGTGGCATGACCAAGCTCTAGGTAAAGGAGGAACAAATAGTAATTCTACGAAAGTACAGGATAAGTTCCTGAAAATAAAATAAAAAAGAAACATTTGTAGAGTATAGCATTCACTTGTGTCTTCAAAATTTTCTCAACAGTTCCTGAGAAACTTCATTATCAATAATTTCTTCAGATGCAACTTCTAACTATACCTATGATTATTATTATTAAGCACAGCCTAAAGCCTGGTTGAAGTATGGTATCAGTGGTATGAAAACTGTCCGAATAGGCTTGCTGATATTATATGTGGGTGGAGCTCCAGGTGACTAAAATTATATTGAGCTATATGTTTTGGTGCTCTTGTTTATAGCATTCACCTGCCTGCACTGTATTCCTGCTAGCATGAGGCTAGTCTGTGGAGCCATGGCAAATGAAGTGCTTCAGTCTCTAAAAAAATGGTGCTAGGGTAACAATGGGGGGAAGCAGACAAGCGGCCATGGGCCACCCCAGGAAGCTGCGTCGCGGGACCAAGGCATCCCCATGGGCACTCCTTTCACAAGTCAGCGAAGATGTGCCGCAAAAGGCTGTGGCACACCTTCGCCGACTCTTCCACCACAGCGCGTGCAAATGCTGCGGCTGGAGGTCCTCCTCGGAGAGCCAGCTGTGTGGAGGGCCGGCTGCTCTGAGGACAACCTGGGGAAGGGGTTGGGGCACCGATCATGTGGCTGCCCCTCCCCTTCCCTGCACCCAAGATGGCCCTTTAAGCCTTCTGCTTAGGGGGAATGTTTCACAGGCTATTGGTGATCTCAGTCAGACAACTACCACATCATAGGTATTCTATCCAAGCTGAGGCCTAAAACCAGTTGCTAATTCCAACTAGAGTGGACCTGTTGAAATAGCTGCTGAATAGTATGTCTACACTTATGTGAAGTCCTTTGATTTAATGGGTCTCATCTACATGAGAGCAGAAACCAAATTGAAATTTAAATCTTTGACCTTTCTCTAGTAAAATCATTTCTTCTTCTTCTTCTCCTTCTCCTTCTTTGTAATTTATAAATTCCAGGCCAAAAGTGAGAGTTGTGAAATTCTTTACATACACTTAAACACATATACAGATGCACACCTATATAATATGTGTTGTTGTTGTTGTTGTTGTTGTGTGCCTTCAAGTAATTTCCAATTTATGGTGACCCTAAGGCAAGATTTGTTCAGTTGAGGTTTGTCATTGCCTTTCCCTGAGGCTGAGAGTATGTGAGCAAAATCATATGGTGGGTTTCATGGCCAAGCTGAAAATCAAACCCTGGTCTCTAGAGTCATAGTCCAACATTCAAACCACTGCACCAGGCTGGCTCAACTATATACAATCTACATATTCTTATACAGGTTCCACATAAGCAGTGACAAATGAATTTCTGGAGAAATATCTAGTGAGGCATCAGAAGTGCTCTTGAATCTTTGTGGTGATATCTCTTTTTCAACAGAGCACTTAACTTAGTAAAAGTGTACCTCTTCTGTGAAATGCAGAAGCCCTGATATTGTTTTCTCTATCTGTTCTGCAGCAGAAGAGGCTATCTGTGACATTTCCCTTAATTTATAGACCTACTTTTAACATTCTGTCCAGGAATTTTGCCCTTTACTAACAAATTAAATGCTCCAACATGGTTTCTTGCTTGCTCACCCTCATGCCCATCTGTCAAGATGGCTTAGTGCCTGATGACAAGAGGGTATGCCAGTATCATTTGGTCATGAACCATGCCGCTATAATCTACTCCAAAATAAGCCTTCTTGAAACTAATTTTTGTGGCTCAACATAACAACGATCAAGGTAAGAAAAAATTCAAGAAGAGGTCTTTTATTACTAGAAAGAAAGGCTCAACAAAGAATGCCAAATTATACCAGAGTATTATCCCTAGAAATTCATTTAAATTAATCTTGGATATTGCATTAAAAATTAATCTCTATTATCAAGTGAAGAAAAACCCTCTGCCAAACAATGTGGTTTTTATGAAGCAACTATGAAGCAACCTCTTCTATCTCTCTGACTTTTGCCCTTTATCTTAAAAATAACTCTGAATATTAAAGCTGAAAACCTAATATAAACTTCATAGTATTAAATACTTACTGTAAAGCTTACACTAGGTTTTCAGCTTTAACAGGAAAATGGTTTCTACTGTATTCAACTGAATTGTATTCAGTTACCTGCACTGAATGTCCAGTTAGCCATGGTGATTCCAAAAACAAGAAGATGCACCCAATCTGTAATATTGGTTTGAAGAAATTGGTAAAATCTATTCATTGAATGCATTTGCCATGCCCTCTCTCTCTCTTTTTTTTTTAAATCTTCTGGAGCTATTGGCTTCCATGCATTTTTAATTCATGTTGTTTTCTTTTTGCATAGTCAGGTCTGTTGGATCTTGCATGAATGGATTCTCTTAGGTTCTGTTAGACTTATGATTGTCCACCAGGTCATGCTGTTGGGCTGCATGATGCCACCTATCCATTCATGCACAATAAGGATGAATTCAAAGCGCTGACTGCCTGATCCTGCAAATGTCTGCTATGGTAAGATAATCACCAGAAACCCTTACCCAGGTACCCCTGGAATCTGAGGTGAAGTGGTGGATTACCAGGGGCCCTTTCACAGTTGTTGTTATGTACCTTCAAGTCATTTCTGATTTATGGCAACCCTCTGGTAAACCTATCATGGGTTTTTCTTGGCAAGATTTGTTCAGAGGAAGTTTGCCAATGTCTTCCCCTGAAGCTGCAATATCCAAGCATAATTTAAATTAATTTCTAGGGATAATACTCTAGTAATGTTTGGCAGAATCTAGGGGGTTTCACAGCCAAGCTGGAAATCAAACCTTGGTCTCCAGAGTTGTAGTTCAACATGCAAACCACAATGCCATGCTACCTTGTACTATGATTCCACTTTTTGTCATGGCTCCATCTTATGAAAGTCTGGGATTTGTAGTTTTGGAGGATTGTTTAGATTTTTCAGCTAGAGAACTCTAGTGCCTCTCCAAATTCTAGATCACAGGATTTCATAGGAGGTTACCATGGCACTTAAAGAGGAATCATGGTGCTACAACTGAAATAAAGCATGAAAGGACCCAAGGTAAAGGGCCTTCTTATTATGGGCCCTCACACATGGAATGTTGTTTCTCAGGAAATTAGTCTGTCACTTATCTTGATATCATTACAGAAGAGCTTTTGAGGAATGGAATATAAATACTGATTAATAAATATTCAAATAATTAAAGCAGGAGTATAATTGACACAATACCTATATGTCTTAAAGGCTGTTAATGAAAGGGCTGCCAGATGACAATCCTTTGTTCAAAGGCGTTTTAATAGCTTTGTGGTCTAGCGTGCAATTTCATTCTCACATGCAAGGACATTTTTTTTCTGGTTTTCTCCCTCTGTGGAGAAAAAAAAATATTTCTGAACAGTTTTCTTCTGGTATTCTCACATGCCAAAGAGTTTCAAGAAATTAATCTGTGCAGAAATACACTGAAGGGTGTTTCTGTGAAAAAAGTTTAACATGCAAAATGATGTGTGAAAAATTATTTGGCACACCTATTCAGGTTGGCACGCCAAGGGCTGTGATCATTATTTGGATTTGATCACCCAGCAGCTTCAGCTATACATTCAGGGGGTGGGGAGGGGTGCCAAGCTGGGATGGCCCCCTCCTGTGCTGGGTATAGAAGGGAAGAGAGAACATTGGGCATGTGCTAAATTGAAGGGAGGGACGTCTTGTGGGACTGGCCTGGGGGGAGGGGAAGGTAGTTCTCCCCCTTCTCCTGCACCAGGTAATACCAACCCTAGTGATGGCATTGTCTGGAATATGGGTTTCCTCATATTCCTTCTCAATGAGATTCTTTTCTTTATATTGCTTGTTGTTTGATACCTGTAGTTGCTATGTTACATTATAAATGTGAATGTTACTATACTGATTCCTGTATTCACTTGTACCTTGTACCTATGATTCCCTGGTTGTGACCATGTTGATTTCCTATGCTGCTCTGTTACAACTGATGGATATGGAATGGAAGAGAGGACATTCGGCATATGCTAAATTGGGGAAGAAAAGCCCATGGGGGAGCTAGGGGATAGATTGGGGGAACCTACAGTCTGGATGGACGTGGGAGACTTCTTCTCCAACTATCTGTTGGGCAAATCACACTGACTGGCTGGTATAAATACCATGCCAGATGCTTACTAGACAGCAAGTGCACTGGGCAGCCCCATTTGACATTTTCTGATCTTGAAATCATTGGGCCTCATGTCTCATCAACCCCAATTTGCCTGTACTTTGTCAACCCAAGGCAGATATTACCCATGAATGTAATACATCTGTGAAACTTGCAGTTAAATTAAAGTTGTAGCAAAATTGTTAAGCCACAACACAGTGCCTGGCCCTGTGTCCTGGCACAAAATATTGCAACTGATCCTACAGTAACCCCTTGTGCATGCCTACAACAGGTAAGATAAACAGATACTGCCTTGAGAATCCCTTGCTGAGTGTATATGCTACACTACTTTGGGTATAGCAAAATAGAGGAGAAAGAGGAACACAAATGAAGCTGCCTCAGTGCCTACCTTCAGCATGTGAAGAAACACCATAGATTTGTATTGCATTGCTCTTCTTTTCAGTGGTTAGGAACCTATCCCTGTTCTTTCCATTTTATTTGTGTCTCTGATACCACTTTAGTAATTGTCTGTTAAAGAAGGCATGCCCAGAAACACATCTACTTAGTTAACTAAGGCATACCTGTAATGCAAAATTACTTTAGGAGTGCTACAGTCTTGCTAAACTGTCATGAAGCCAAAAACCAATGGAAGAATATGGCTCTACAGCTCCTGTAAGATGGAATTTTCTTTTTCTCTCTGTCTTCATTAAGCTCTTAAATTGCCAAAAAAAATTTTAAAAAACAACAACAGGCCCAGCACTCCAGAGCAAATTTTTGGACATGACAGTGGCTGCAGTGAGGAGGGGAGATTACCCACTTCCAGATTCTATTGGATTCTGGTGTTCTGTCACTTGAAGTCAGGCCTTAGATTCTGCCCCATGTTTTTTGGAAATGTTCAGCACTTTTTCCCAAGGCCAAGCCAACCATGGATAATTGTTCCTGTGATGAAGCTAGTGGAGATTGTTTTACTATGTAAAGGAGGGAAAGAATACAAATACCTGATCATCAGTTTCACTTGGTGAAGAAATTGAATAGGTCATGCACATAATGAAAAGCAATGTAAGAAATGCATACTAAATTTAACACTCTGCAACTAAAAACTGATGATCTGGAAAACAAAACCCAAGTGACACAAATCTGATGAGAGAAATAAAACAAAGAAGAAAAATGTTTAAAAATAAGAGGCTTAAAAGAGAGAGTTAATGAGAATTTATATGAAATTATAATCCTATTTCTGGCAAAATTGATAGAGGTACCTAAAGAAATCTTAGATGTGGAGATGGACAAAAACTTCCAAATCAATTCTACAGTAGCCAAGAAGAGAGATCTTCCATGAGACATTGTGGTATACTTAACTAGAGAACAAACTCACGACAAGATTATACAAGCTAGCTACAGTAGAAATTTACATATAAGAGACTGAGAAATTAAACTTTTTAAGGATATCCCAATAGCAACATTGAAAAATAGAAGAGACTATACTTTTTAAACAAGACAACTTCAAATGAGAGGTTTAAGATTCAGCTGGGAACCAATAGAAGGAATCTCGCTTATTTGGAAAGGAAAAAAACTACAGGATAAATACTCTGGATTAAGCCAGGAGATTCCTAGAAAAAAATAAAACATCTGAAGAAACACCTCAAGATACTGACCAAGACAAAAGAAAAAAAACAAAAAAAAAAAAAAACAAGCCAAGACAAGTCAGTCTGAGCTAGAATTGAAATCAACAAAGTTAGAGGGAATTTAATTCCCAACAGGAGATTAGTAAAGAAACATAAAGCAATGAAATTAGAGGATAAGACAGATTATGATGAAGAACTAGAAATTCTGGGTGCAGTTGGTAGGCAAGAGATAACGGGGAGAACAAGATGAAGAACAGATAATAATAGTAAATTAATTATTCCAAAAAGGAAAATATAATCAGACAAAATGAAAATATCATGGAATGTATGGAGAGATGAGCTCCCCCACAAAAGAAAACAGATTTTCCACCTTTCGGAAGAAAAATGTGCAGGGATAATATGTATTCAAGAAACATATATCAAAACTCAAGACATTAGATTTTTGAGAAATCCAAATCTTGGCAAAAATGTTATCACTGCTAGAAAACAAAAAAAGAGTGGAGTGTATATCTCCAATCAAATTCTGTTGAAAAAAATAGCTAATGACAATGAATGACATATTGCAGTTGAAATAAATCTAGATGGAAGACAAATAATGATTTTAGGAATTTATGGTTCTTTGCAAAGCAAGTCTTGATTCTACAAAAAACTGACTAAGTTAATTCTTGATTTGGATTGTGAACATTTAATAATAATGGGAGATTGAATGGAGTAATAAATCCTGCACTTGATAGAAGGTCTTCAAAGAAAAAAAAGAAAAGAAAATCAGGGCAAACTGCCACACTCTTTTTTCAACATGCTCGAAACTTTATCACTGGTGGATCCCTGGCACTTAAAAAATAAGAATACTAGATATTTTACATATTACTGAGAACCTCACCAATCAGCTCCAAGAATTGATATGTTTTTAATTTCTACAGACCTATATAAAGAAATCGCAGAAACTGATATATTATCTAAGAAAATATCAGACCACAATCCAATTTTGTTGCAACTGAAAAAAAGAAAGAAAGAAAGAAAGAAAGAAAGAAAGAAAGAAAGAAAGAAAGAAATATAATAGAGGCTCAATGAATATTTATTGAAAGACAAAAAAGCAGTAAAACAAGCTAAAGAATGTTTGGAATTGTATTTCCCAGAAAATTTAAATAAAAAGACTGATTTAAGAACAGTTTGGGATGCTAGCAAAGCAGTGATGTAGGGCTTTTTCCTACAGAAAAATTCAGAATGAAAAAAACAAAAAAATAAAAAATCTTGCAGGAAATAAAAATTAAAGAACAAGATTTAGCACAAAACTCAAACAAAAAAAGAAATTCACAGCCAGATTAAAATGTTACAAAATCAGTTATATATCCTAACAAAAGAATTAGAAAGAAAATTAAAATTTACAAAACAAAGATATTTTGAAATTGGAAACAAAATGAGAAATTTTCTAGCATACAAATTAAGAAAGATGAAAGAAAAAATATGATTGTAGAAATAAATGACAGGAAAAAGAAAAGCACAGATTTAAAGGGAATTCAAAAAGTCTTTGAGAAGTATTACTCCAATCTGTTTAAAGAACATTTGAAAGGTCACATCTTTAAAAAAGAATTAAAGCACTGTGTTAAGCAACATGTCTCAATCAAAATAACAGAACAACAGAAGAAAATATTGAACTCTAACATATCTATGATGGAACTACTTGAAGCAATTATAGAGATGAAACCTGACAAATCAGATTTCAGTGATATATTACAAAGTACTTCAAGATGAACTAAGCTTACTGCTGCATTCACTAATGGATTTACAGATTCATGGTCAAAAGCAAATATCACTTTGATTCCAAAAGCAGACAAGGATCCTTCCTTTCCGCAGAATTACAGATCTATTTCTCTGTTAAATTTAGATTATAAATTATTTGCATCAATACTTACAAAATTACTTAGATTGATACTCTAGGACAGGGGTCGGCAACCTATGGCCCATGGGCCAGCTGTGGCCCATGGAGGCTTTGGGACCAGCCCATGGCCGGTCTGGCTGCTGCCACTGCCGGCACCACTGCCCTGCACACCAGGCGTAAGTGCAGGCACCATTTTGGCATCCAAAATGGCGCCCAAGCTTGCTCATGCAGGCACATGAGCACGGGCACCATTTTGGAAGGACGCAGCATGCGTGCACCAGGTGAATTTGCCCAGAGCAGGTGCACTGGGACCTTGCCAGGACCCAGGGAAGGCTGCAACATGCCTGCGCCGGGTGAATTCACCCAGAGCAGGCACACTGGGGCCTTCCCTGGGCCCTGGTAAGGCCGCAGCATGCCTGCCCCGGGTGAATTCACCCGGCATGTGCACACTGTGGCCTTCCAAAATGGCTCATGTGCTCGCGCGCATGGAATTCGTATCTTATGCATGTGCATGGCACTGTTGGGCCTTCCAAAATGGCATCTTCATGTGCACATGCATGCACACAATGGCGGGCATTGTTCACATGTGTGCATGGGGGAGTGCACAAATGTGCAAATGTGTGCCCACCCACCCAGCCCCCACACCATCCCCCCCGGCCGCCCGGCAACAAATGTTGCCAACCCCTGCTCTAGGAGATAAGCTATTTACAGGACCCAATCCGCACAAATCATTGTGAATAGAGAAAAAAACTAAAGAATGCCAAATTACAAAAAGAACAAGACAGGGCTTCCCACTGTCCCCTTTACTGTTCATTTTGACCCTAGAGACTCTAAATAATCAAATAAGACAAAACAATCAGATTGAAGGTGGCTCTATTAAAGGTCAAGAATATAAAATGAGAACTTATGCTGATGATCTTGTAATCAATCTGAAAGAATCCATCCAAAATATCCCAAAATTAATGAAAACAATTCAAGAATTTGGATCTTATGCAAGATTCAAAATTAACAAGAGTAAATCAGCTATCCTTACTCTAAATATGACAAAAAAAGAGGATACTGAATTACAAGACAAGTCAGGCTTCCAAATTTGCATAATGTCAAAAAATAATTCTGAACTTTTGAACAACAATTATATAATCTTATGGAAGGAGATAAAAAAAAGGACTTGGATAGATGGTCCAACCTGAATTTATCACTTATGGGTAGAATCTTGTCTATCAAGTTGAACATTTTACCTAAAGTAACGTTTCAATGACAAACCCTTTAAAATATGGGAGACATACATTTCAAAATTAATTTGGGCCAGGAAAAGACCAAGTATAAGATGGAAAATAATGAAGGATGCCAAGGATCGAGGTGGTCTGGGAATCCCTGATTTTAAAACATATTATTATGGATGTGCCACAGTTTGGATATACAATTGGATATTTCTAAAAGATGATAAAACTTTAAATTTCGAAGGATTTAATAAAATATATGGTTGGCATGGATACCTATGGTATAATAAGGCCAAGGTAAACAAAGAATTTAATGATCATATAATCAGAAGATTGCTTTTAAGAGTCTGGAACAAAATCAAAACCAAGACCTATCATAAATTTGCAGAATGGCTCTCACCCCAAGAAGCATTGACGATGGGTTGAGCAGAACACCAAAAAAGTTTTAAAAAATACACTGGCTTGCTGAAATGAGAAGGAGAAACACCAAGATTAAAAACAAATAAAGAATTAGCAGAAGATGGTTTCATCTGTCACTAGTTTACATACCTCCCAATAATATGAAAGATTCAAAATGAATTATAAAGTTGAAGGCATTGTAAGGGGGAAAACAGACTTAGAGAAGATTTTATTAGGACCCCAAAATCTATTATATCCAAATTATATACATTTTTCCTGAAACTTGAAATGCAAGAATAGTTAAAAACTCCATAGTCAAATAGGCAGTTAACATCAGTTGCCCCATTCAAATGGAATGTTGGGAAAGAGCTTGGGGCCAAGACTTAACATTCACAGCTTGCATAAACATGAAATAAAACATTTATAAGATGGTACTCAGGTGGCACCTAATTCTAAATAAATTGGCCAAAATACAACAATATGAAAAAGGGAATTGTTGGAAATGTGGTAGAATTGAAGGTAAATTGTACCATATTTGATGGACCTGTCCATTAGTGAAAAAATTCTGGAAAGAAGTTCAGATAATTCAATGCCCAATTAAAAGGACACCAGAATGCTTCCTTTTAAATATGGTTGAAGGAAGAGAAGGGAAAAAAAACATTTAAAATTTATTTTATACACAATTAAAGTGGCTAGAATGTTATATGCTCAAAAGTGGAAAGGTAAAGTTTCACCAACGTTAGATTGGCTCAAGAAGTGTTTAGACATGATAGAACTGGACAGGATGACAATGATATTAAAGGGAAAATCTACTATTGGATGGGACAATAACTGGAATCTACTGACAAACTTTTGTGAAAAGAAATGGTTGACCACTTAAACATAGACTCAGTAAACTTACCAAATTAAGAAAATGGCAATCATATAAATCAACATAAACCTTGTAGTCAGTATTTGTTTAACAACCTATTTTGTAGCTTTATCTGTTCATACACTTACAAACACAAAACAAAATTATGAATGAAGAACAAAGGAAGGTTAAGACAGGATTTACAATCACATTGGGAAAATAAAAAAGTGCAGTCTGGTAATTACAAGGGATAGGTAAAGAAGAGGTGGATGGATCAGGGAAAAGCTTACAAACTTTTTAGAAGAATAATTTTTATTAAACAAATTGCTCTATTGAAAATCCAGACAAAGGAAAAAATGATACAAAAATTGGGATGGGGATTTTTATAAAATAGAAAATCTGTAAAAAGACATAATGTGATTACTACTGAAAGCAGAAATCATATGAGCATAGTGAATGATGTCAAGCCTGTGTTTGTATATTACATGATGTTAAATATTATCTGCTTAGTTGTTGACATTTAAGTATTCTGAATAAAAAATATTTTTAAAAAAGAAAAGAAAAGCAGAGCAAGAAGCAAAAACTCAACTAGGTGACGATGATGCAGAGAACTAAAACACTTTATAAAATATAGTTTTTAAAAAGAAATCTATAGGTTTGTTTTTTAAAAAAAAACAAAAAAAACCCTATGAAATGCTATAGATTTTTAAAACCTTTCTTGAAATGTCTCCATGGAGCCAGCTGCTTACTGCCATTAGCTTTACGAAAGATCCTATTAAACCCAGTATGAAAACCATCCTCAATATTTAAGGGACTTCTTAATCATTTTATTATAATGTAGTTTCATTCATTACCACCATGGCTTGCAAGAAGCAGTATTGCTCAGGCCTTCTCAACAAAACCAGCATGCTTAAATTTTAAAAAATGCTTTATCTGGGGCTCTTAATTTTAATGGCAACCTCAATCTGTATTATTTTTGCATGGAAGAGTTTGTTTCTTGTGTTGCGGGGGGGGGGGG
>JAIPUX010001880.1:38120130-38144576 GCA_020142125.1 Phrynosoma platyrhinos | reverse complement strand
TGCCATAGAATCTACCCCAAAAGATCTGTTGGGCAGAGGAATGAATCCTGAGTTGTTGATTGTATCAATGTTGATTGTAATAAGATGCTATATAATACTTCTGGGAAAGTAACTAATTCAGCAAGCTATACTGTACATAGGGAAGAGAGGAAATGAACAAAAGAGAAAGACCAGAAACTTGTGAAATATATTCATAGCAGTTTCCTTTACTGCAGAAATGAACTTTCATTCTGTAGCAAATTAAACTTCTGGGTGGTCTTCAGCAGAGGTCTGGGAGCCTATCATTTTCATTCATAGGTATGTGCACTTTCATGCTTGCCATTTTTGTGTGTGTGTGTGTGTGCTTGATATAACACCTACCATTCATTCAGAGTTTCATTAAGTAGCAAAAAATGACTCAAAGAGTTTTAATATGGCAGATAATAGCAATTTAACCAAATTACATCACCAGCACTGCCATTAAGATGGTAGGAAATCATATATATATGTATTTTAACCATATTTTTAAATAAGGTCTTAACTGGATAAGTCCCATTCTTGCCACAGTCAGGCAAGACATTGTAAACAGAATTATACTTATTTGTAGTCCCACATCACCACATGTCTTCTCAGTTGTGTGACTGCCGCTACCATGCTTACTTCCTGACTCCCCATTAACCCTGCCCCTCTGCCCTATTTTTAGTTTACTCTTATTTTTATTTATTTTCATTGTTCATGCAGCTCCAGAGCTCTGCTACTGCAATTTGATTTCTTTTTAAGAGAGGAGATGGGGGAGAGGTAATCAGGCTACTTGGGAATAGTGGGGGGAAGGGGGGACAGGGGAAGAGGAGGGGACACTGACACCACATGATTGCCAAGAACGTAACTGCTCCAGGAGTGACATTTCACACCTGAGGACATATCATATTGGGAGCTCATTGGCAGGCTTCCCCTGTCAATGAATCTGATGCCCTAGTTGTAGTTGAGGATACAGTAGCTACAGGTTGGAGGCAGCATTGTGTGATAAGTACTGCCAGAGCTGCTTTTTTTTTTTCAGATTTAATTATGGTTTAAAAGCTGTAATCTTCTAAGTGTCTGTAAGTCTTCTCCATCTGTACCTGGTAAATAGTTTGATACAGCAAAGGTATTAAAGAATTTGAAATCGTAGGCTTTCATGGCCAGCATCCATAGCAGTGGTCCCCAAACTACGGCCCATGGGCCAAGCCCTGCCCCTTGAGGCCTTTGAACCGGCCCGCGGCTGGTCCCGCCATCGCCACCACTGCTGTGCATGCGCAATGCAGGGCACGCACATGTGCACTACTCGGGTGCCATTTTGTGTTCCAAAATGGCACCCAGAGTCATGTGCATGCACACGCAATGCTAGCCGCCATTTTGGAACACAAAATGGTGCCCCGCATCACACGTGTATGCGCACTACTCGGGCACCATTTTGTGTTTCAAAATGGTGCCTGAGTATTGCGCATGCGCACCTCCAGCCTCCTGAAGATCTGGGGGCCAGTGAACCAGCCCCCTGAACAAAAAGTGTGGGGACCCCTGATCCATAGTTTTTTGTGGGTTTTTTGGGCTGTATGGTCATGTTCTAGAAAAGTTTCTTTCTGATGTTTCACCAGCATTTGTGGCTGGCATCTTCAGAGAAATATTAAATAATTTTTTGCAAAAGTTACTTGTGAAGTATATTTGAAAACTTAACATTTAACCTAAAATAACCATCACTTAATGAATACAGGAAATTGGCTTATACTAAGTCAAGCTCTGTGTGTGTGTGTGTGTGTGTGTGTGTGTGCGCGCCCTCAAGTTTGCCATTAACTTCCTCTAAGACTGTGAGAATATGGCTTACTCAAGGTCATTCATTGGGTATCCATGGCTGAATGGGGACACTAAACCTCGTCTCCCAGAGTCCAAGCCAACACCACTCTGTTGGCTCACCTGTGAGACACAATTCTGTACTTCATGGAGTTGTGCCCCAGAAGGAAATCCAGCAGCAGTTTCCCTTGAGCAGAAAGAATGGAAGAATTTTAATTGCATTGTCTACAAGAATTTTTAGTTCTTACATATTGCATAAAGATATTCATAAAAAGAGTGTATATGAACCTGAAATAGTCGTAACCACTTCAGAAGCAGATATAGGTCATTATGAAAGGATAGCGAATGGAATTTAGTGTGTTATTTATGGAGAGAGATGCATGTAGAATATCCTCTTCTATATACCAAAATAGGGTTTGGGGTTCAGGGTCCCTTAACCTGAGAAAGAAAGGACAGACACTTTGCTCCTGTACCAATTGCAGCCACATATCTTAAAACTAGCCCTGTTAGGCTGAATGAAAAGATGAAGATCTTATAGTCACTGTGTTCCCCTGAGCCCATACCTTCTCTCAGGATGCTTGAAAAGATCCTAGGGACCAACCCACTGAGTATAAACTGCAGCCAAGCAGACAGAGAATGACATATATTTAAGGCTGCATAGATATGGTGCCATTTGGGAGCTGTCAAGCTACAATGGTTTGTCCCTTTCCTTCACTTGTCCATAAGTAGGAAGTGTGTCAATGAATTGATGCTGCTATTAACAGTGAAAATCACAGGCTGCTGCTTTTCTTTTTTGCCCTTTTAATTTTTCCCCTTCCCTCCCCCCTTCTCTTGCTTCTTTTTTGTTGGATCAATTTAGTGCTCATGTAAGATATTCCACTGGAAACATTGACAACCAAACAAGTGTATGTATGTCTCTGTTTGTGTGTGTTTATGTCTTTTTCCTATCTACTAAACTGGCTTGAAATTAGCATGGCTAGTGCAATGCTGACACACAGCATGCTGTAGTGGTTTGAACATTGGACTATGACTCTGAAGCAGGGGTAGGCAACCTTTTTGAGCCGGAGGCCGGGTTGCTGTCCCTCAGACAATTGGGGGGCTGAAGCACCAAAAATAAATAAATAAATAAATAAATAAATAAATAAAATATGCATGCACACTCTCTCATCCCTAGAAAAGCCATGGCAAAACCCCTGTGGAGATTTTGTCAAGAAAACCCCAAGAACAAATAATAGCAACAATAATCAATATCATCATGGTGGGGGAGCGCTGGTGGCAGCGGTGGCAGGACCGGCCTGGGACCAGTCCAAAGGCCTCGGGGGGCCGCATCTGGCCCCCGGGCCTTAGGTTGCCTACCCCTTCTCTGAAGACTCTGAAGAGTATAACTCCTTGGTCAGCCATGGTAACCCCCTTTGGCAAGTCACATTCAATCAGGCTCAGAGGAAGGCAATGGTTCAAATCCCTGATCACCCATAGAAACCAAATGGGTGAACTTGGGCAAGTTACACTCTCTCAGAGTCAGAAGATAGCAATGGCAAACTCCCTCTGAAGAAACTTGCCAAGAAAATCCCACTATAGGTTCACATTAGCATCAAATGACTCAGAGGCACACAACAGCAATAGGGATGGGCACAATTCTTTTTACTTTATTTTGTTAACCATTCAGCCATATTAGTTTTGTCAGTTATTTCTTGCAAAGACATTACCCTTTGTGAAGGGTAATTCTTCAATCTGTATTTTATTGTTGCCTGCAGAAATAGCAGTGAAAAATATTTTCAGCAGCTATTTTGTGCCTTCTTTGTTGTTGTTGACCACCAAGAGCTAATTTAAGACTCAACTTAAGATTTAAAACCCTAAAGTGCCATGGGGCTTTCTTCTTGCCCTTTTCCCTTGGAGTTCCTGGAGGAACCGGCCAAGGTAAGAATGGCTGAGAAGACAGAAGCTGAGAGAGGGAGAGAGAGTTGGGAGGCAGAGCTGTGCTGTTGCTGCTTCAGCTTGCAAAAGTGATGGACCTCTCTCTCTTTCTCCTCTTCCTCTTCCCTCTCTCTTTCACTCTCCACTTTTTAGCATGGGATTGAATCCAACAGGCCTTGGGAGGGCAAAAGGAGGAGAGTCAGCCTTTGCAGAACCATGAGGACATTCCAGCATCCTAGAGATCCACAGATCATAAGTTAAGAACTGTTGCTGTAAACTATATGTCTGAGTAAACTGGGAAACCCACCTCTGAGTAGTCCTTACCTAAGAAAACCCTATAGAATTCACGGTGTCACCATATGTCCATGAGCAAGGCACACACACACACATACAATTGTTGATCCCTTCCCATTGTTTCCATTTCCAATTGCTCCTGCATGCCCTCAATGATTTCACCATTGCATTGTCAAATCTCATTGGTGATACAGTGTTGCAGCAGTATCCCATTCACTGTACAACCCAGGATGGGGTAAACCAGTGGAGGATGGAAGAACATTAAGGTCATACACAAACAGCAGTCATAAGTGAAGGTTTTGTGTTGATTTCTGGAGAAATGTCTACTCCATTGCATGTTCTAGTTTCTATTTGAATATCAAAACTGAGACTATCCATTACAGCCCTAACAGTATTTTACTTCTGCCTCTTTTGCTGCATCAACAGCTCCCTATACCAGTGAATTCCACATCTAGATAACACATTGCACTAACACAAATGTCCCTTACACATATATTTCCCAAGAAATAGTAGCCTCTGCTATCTTTGAGTGTCCCCCCCCCCCACCTCACCCCTTGTGTTCTGATATCATAGCTGATCACACTATATAGACATCATGGATATTTAGGCGCATAAATAGCATCTAAAAAAGCTTGCTAGAATTATTAGGTAACAATAATGTGCAGTACACCCTTGCTTGTAGGAACATTTTAAGCAATCAAATGGGTTTAAAATTTGAAACAGATGCAGGCCAAATTTATAATCAAAAGCAGACCAAATCAAACCATCGACTGTATAATAAGACATTGCTCACTCTGTTTCCTATATATTTTCAGGCATGTTGTTAGCTGCATTTATTACAAAAGTTAGATGCCTATTTGGAAGCTTTCACTTCTGCAAGCTTGTGATACTTTCTGTGAAACAAGAACCATAAATCATACTGCACTGGTTTGAAAACCATGTTCTTCCAGATAACTAGCACTTGTCACTAGATTGTCTGAAAGAAGGGATCAACCAAAATACAGAACAAGAGGAAACACAGGCTGTTTCAGCTAAATATATTGGTCAAATAAACACCCAAATAAAATAACAATGCAGATGACAATTTCTCTGTGTGTATGTGTTTTTAAAGGAAAAATATTTCATTACAATAGCTTTCCAATCGACCTGTGCCAAAAAAATGTAGAAATAGTGAGGTACATTAAAAACATTACAACCCCCCCCCCCAATATTGAATTAAACAACCAGAACAGACATGGAAACTATTGTACATGTTTATAATATATTTTGTAGACTAGATAAATATTCAAGATTGTAACTCTAACACTCTTCACACTTGCCATACAATGCACGACCTATTCCCTAGCCTTTTTCCCCCCACGTGGGACAGGTTTTAAATAAAATAGAAATTCCTCTTGCTTCTTACAGATTGCATTTGATTAAATATTCTACTGATAAAGGGTAAGCAAATGTCAGATTCAATATAATAAAAAGAGAAATGAGAGTTCATACAAGCAGGAAAGCAAACAATCCATTTTTGTACTTTATTAGAAACATTTATTGCCATAATGACTGCATTATACTAAGCAAGCAGGTAGAAAGGTGCTCTGCAGAAGATATTCTCAAATATCTTTATTTTGAGGATTTTTATATCTCTAATATTTAGACAGATGTTTTATTTCCTCTAATGTAGTCAGAGTATGAAATGCTGTAATTTCCGTTACTACATCGGAGGATCAAAATTGTACTTGGAAGATCATGGCCTGTCATTGTGATTTCAACAATAATGGTAGACCATTAAATGCTCAATTTTTCTGCTTTGATTTTATATTCCCAAAGGTGGGCTGGTTTAGATATAAGGCTGTAGAGCTCAGAGCTCACTGGCAGGCACTCTGCCCAAATTTGCGGAACACATTGCCAGTGTAGTTCTCAATTATTTGCTCCCTACACAATTCTATAGATACGCAAGTTTGATCCGGAGCCTAAATAGAAATGATGGGGATGGCTGGCTTTTCCACCTTGGATCTATACCGCTGCCAAATATTAGTGGCAGGCTAGACAGTAAAGAAGACTTTAGCAAAGAACTACCAGAAAGAATAATATCTACTTTAATTTTACTAAACACAGTGAACCAAGTAGCAGAGCCAGCATGGTATAGTGGTTTGAGTGTTGTACTATGACCCTGGAAATTAGGGTTCAATTCCTTGCTTGGCCATGAAAACCCACTGGGTGACCTTGGGTGAGTCACACACTCTCAGCTCTAGAAAGCCCCATGATAGGTTCACCTTAGGGTCACCAAGGCTGCATCCACATGGCAGAAATAATTGTTTGACCCCACTTTAACTGTCATGGCTCCATGCTATGTAATTCTGGGAATTACATTTTGTTATGGCACCCAAGCAAAGCTGTGGTACCACAACAAACTGCAGTTCCCAGAATTCTTTAGCATAGAGTCATGGCAGTTAAAGTGGGGTCAAACTGGATTATTTCTGCTGTGTGAATGCAGCCTACAAGTTAGAAATGGCTTGAAGGCACACAACAATAGCTAACAGTTATCCAAGAGTTTAATAACAGTTCCTCAGCATTTCATTTGATAATGTTTCAGAAATTATTGCCTTCCATTCTGAGCCCCTGCTGTCCTTGAACCAGTTCCTACCTCCTGGGTCATAACAGCCTAACCTAGGTATTTTTCAGACTCTTCAAAAAAATTTAATGAGAAAGCCTCCTTCCTTTCTTCCTTCCTCTATTGATGTTTATACCCTGGTTTTCTCCCAGTAAGTAGAGCTCAAGGAGGCTTATAACAATATAATAAAATGGCACCATTTAAAAAAATAAAAATAAAACAAGCGAATTAAAGCAATTTAGGGGGGTTGCAGACTGCCAGAAATAGTGCAAATTGAGTCCACTTTTAGGGTTAGGGTTAGTGCTAGGGAATCATGGGAACTGTATTTTATTGTGGCATCAGAGCTCTCTGACAGAGAAGGCTCAATGTCTCAGAAAAAAATACAATTCCCATGATTCCCTAGCACTAACCCTAACCCTAAAAATGGACTCAATTTGCACTATTTCTGGCAGTCTGTAACCCCCCTTAATTTTACCTTAAGTCTCATGGAAGAAAAAAGGAAGGATAAAAATAAAAGGAGAGAGGAAAAAATAGGGAATACATTTAAAATATTGCATAACATGCTCAGATTAAAAGACCTTTTCATCAGCAATCTGAGCTAAGAGACCAAGGTGAATAGAGGACAATGGAGGAAGATTCAATATAGCTCCCCTTGGTAGGTATTCCACAGCCTGGGAACATCTCCTTTAAAAACATAAACTAAAACTATTATACATAATAAAATCTAAGCTTGTGATGGATAATAACATGGTGCTTCCTATTACCAAACTAGATCTGAAAGAATTTTCCCACTGCCAGGACAGTGGACACCGAACACATGTAGATCACACTGGCAATGGCCAGAACAGAAATCAAGGCTGAAATGGTGCAAAATGTGTGTTATCATCTAAACAGCAGAAACATCCATTCCTTGAACACACACACACACACACACACACACACACACACATGCATACAATCTAATATGATGCATAGGCTCTGAAAGCTCATGAGACCTTGAAGACTGAGACGTTCTCAGGGAACAAGATATAGGATATAACACCAATAACATTAATAATGTGATTGTGCCTTGCATACTTGACAAAAACCTGATCATAGCATGGAGCATGCATGCTCTTAAGCCCTTTGCTGCTAGTAGACATAGATTCATATGAATACACCCATGGCTATTAAACTGCAGAAGGAAGTAAGTAGCCACAGTGGAGCTTGCAGGGCAAATAACAGTTCTAGAACAGAGAGGCACAATTCAGATCAGGATTGTGATGTGGGCAAGGCATTTTACTTATTTGCTCCTGGTTAATCTGAGATACACCCACAACTGCTATTTATAGTGGGAATCCAGTTCCCATTAGCTTCAGTGTAAATTTCCTTAGAAGGCAAAGGGCAGACAGTGTAGAGGTAGTATTATGTGTCGTGCCATGACAGGGAAAAAGATTATTCCCCATTCCACATATTCCACACTCTGCAGTCTAAATGAGACCCCTCCCCTTAACGCAGGGGTAGGCAACCTTTCCCCTTTAAGAGCCGAGGGACTTCAGCTCCCAGAATTCCAGGAGCTATTGGTCAACATGGGACTATTGGCCAACATGGCTGAGGCTTCTGGGAGCTGAAGTCCCTCGGCCCTTAAAGGGGATAGGTTGGCTACCCCTGCTAATGGCTTGTTTGATAAAGGAAAAGAGGAGGAATACTAGTGACATTTGTGAGCATAAGTGTCTTTATTCCAGTTGTTGCCCATCTCAAGATCTTGTGCAAAGATCTCATCTTGATTATGGTTGTTCAACTGGAATTCTATTCCAGTTATAACTATTGGGCAAGCAGCTGCCATTTACAAAATATTGCACAAGTCCACTCGCCAGTGCCCGTTGACTGGAGACCTATTGAAAACCGTGCAGCACATCAGCATAAGGAAAGTTGTAAGCCATCAGACAATGTAGTGGTCTGGTTTATGGGTAGCATAGCATGCCCATGGCATAGCTACTCCAGCCTGACTTTACACTACACCTTGCCTCTATTGAATCTTGTCCAATTATCATATCTTCTTTTACTCTAAGGTGAGTTCATAAGAACTACCATTTTAGGAAGTAGCAGCATTCCCACTCAGTGGGTGACAAGGATGGCTAAAGTTTTGGGTGGGAGATCATTGTGTAAGTGTCCACCCCATCAGCCATTGACATCTGTTCCTTAATATCTTTGTTCATATGTCTCACATATCATGAAGCAGAAAGCATGCAGGTGTCATTGAGAAATAGTTTCTGGTGTGTCAAATAGATTTCTGGTGTATTTAACTTGGAAATTTATTGCCGAATCCTCTCATTTCATTAACAATTATCATTAAGACATTAGTCCTCCTTTAACTGGCAGCATTCCAAAGCTTGCAATTTTCACAAAGTACAAGACAGATTCATTCTGTGTTCTGTGGGATATAGTATATTAATTTTCAGGATTTATCACAAGAACGTTGGGTTATAGTAAGTACAGTTAGTGTAACTACCTTTTACAAGGAAAAAGTACTGAATGATAAAAGCCACATTACCCTTAGAGGATCCCAAGCAAGTAGAGACTTGGCAGTAGCCACTTGAGAAAAGGAAGGGTGAAATACTCTGAACATTTGGCCTTTCTTAGAGCTTAGGGAAAGAAAATATCTGCTAGGTTTTTTTAAGTGAACAGAAACATGATATGGTTACTGTAGCTTTCAGAAATACATTCATTCATTCTGCACCATTGTCAGTTATTGTTGCACTATCATATTCTTATAAATTGATGGCTATCATCCTGCATTACAGTTACGGATTTGTAACCTAGAGCAACAGACCTGTAACTGCTCTGTATTCAGTTATGCTAAATATTCACATCATGGCACTATTGCCACAATAGTAAGTGTTCCCTAAATCCCACCTTAAGCCCCAGGGAGCTGCATTGAACAACAGAAGTCAGCTCTGTTTGTAATTGGAGCACAAAGGGGTTAAGTTCACAACCCTCCCTCCAGCAAGTGAGGCTATGGCAATCAGAAGTAGGAACCCTATCACAATTGCTCCTCCCATCATAGATCACTGGCAGGAGATGGCTGGGAACAATGTCCTGCTGTGCTCCAAATCACAGAAAGAAACAGACCTCCATCACTCGGTGTGGCTGCTGTCTGTTAAAGTGGTTTGGAGAGTTGGTTTGGGGAGTTAGGTTGGGAGATGAGACATGGGCTGGTGCAAAAATTATGCACTCTGACACCACTTTAACTGATCATTGTGAGCATTGTGATCTATGACTCAATGCTATGGAACTCTGGGATTTGTAGTATTGTAAGATATTTAGCCTTTACTATCACAGAGCTCTAGTGCCACAACAAACTACAAATTCTAGGATTCCATGAGCATTAAGCCATGGTAGTGAAAGTGATGTCATGAATTAATTCTGCAGTGTGGCAGCAGCCTGAGAAACTTTGCAGGCAGCTGGTTTTACGAGTTCCAAAGGAATGTGCATTTTGGTCAGACCTCCATTACCATTCTATGGGTTACAGAATGTCAAATTAGAGCATATAGTTTCAGTCCTGTTCACCAAGAGTGAGAACAATGGTCTAGAGCTAGCCAGGAGCAGAGACAACTCTCCCTCTCTCTTTCTTCTTTTTCTCTCTTCCTTCTCAACTAGTGCAGGAAATGATGGCAAGGGCCACAGGCTTCCCATTAAGTGGGCTTACTTTTGCATAGGTGTATTGCACTTGATGTATATAGCTTAAAATTACAGCTTAAGCATCCCTTATCCTGAATTTTGGAATCCAAAACCCTTTATGCTATGACAGAAGCAGTGTTGTACATACCTGTACTGTATTTGCAAAACTGAAGAGGCATCAGTGGAGAGAGACATGCAGATCTGTGAAACAGGAAGAATCCATGCATACCACCATTCCCAGATCCTTGGTCTCTCCTCATTATTTCTCATTTTATAGCTATGCAAATACACTTGTCTCCACATATTTGCAGCTTTGACTTTTGCAGATTTGATTCGTGAATTTTATTAATATATTCTCTCTAGGAATATCTAGGTCCTCCAGTGCAACTCTATGGTCAACTTTAACCAAAAGTCACACTGAAGAACCTAGAGATTCCTAGAGAGAACACTCCATTAGACATTTGTAGCTCCTCCAGTGCAATTCTATGGTCAATATCTGGCAGATGTTGACAACAGAGTTGCACTGGAGGACCTAGAGATGCCTAGAGAAGTGTTCTCTCAGGTAAAAACTTTTTGTTATTTGCAATTTTCCACATTCACAGGGGTCCTGTGCTCCTAACCCCAGCAAATGTAGAGGGATGAGTGTACATGTTTTTCAAAATTAAAAAATCCAAAATATGGAACCCAAGCATTTTTGATAAGGGATACTCAATCCTATACTATGAGACCAAATTATGGGATCCAAAAGAGATTATTTTGTTTATTTTTTAAAAAAAGAACAGAGCAAAGAAAAATGCTCCCTAGCTTTATGTTCAGCCACTTCCAATGTCACTAAGAGACAAAAAGATGCACTAGACTTGTCATCTCTGGCATAGGAACAGAATGGAGAACTAGAAAGAACTTGGGAAATGGAAACAACATTGTAATTGCATAGTCACTGAAGAAACAAGAGGTAGAGAGCGTTCTCTGTATTTCCTAATGAAAGCAGTGGGTAGCAAGCTATATAATTTACACAGACATTTGTTTCCCAGGTTCAATTATACACAGTTCTTATGTTTATCCAAGTCAATCTCTAGAGTATAGGGCTCTTTTTTGTTTTCTTTTAAGGGGTTTTCTAACATCGTAAAGGAATGGGTGGAATAACCCACATTGTTTACCATTTTGCAAGGAAAAAGCTAAAAAAAATATAGTTTCAGACATTTTAATTTTTAAACTTGTATATCCTCTACCATTGTTCAACTTATATCCCCTAAATTTCCCAAATATCTTATGCTGCTGAATGTTGCAATCATTTTAACTAGGTCACCTCCCTTCTTTTTTTTATTCCCCTGACATGCTATAATGAGTTGATTCCTTTGTAAATCAGGAGCAACATCTGTGCAGCCTAGCAAGTTAGGCTAGTGTAAAACTGATGGATGCAGACAATGAAAACTTGACCATTACCTGTAACATCCAAAGAGGCATACTTTTCAGTCTTCAGCACGCAGAAAGGTTTTATTAAAGTCTGTGAAAAATACTGGACTAAATTGGGTTTTACCACCTGCAAAAGAAAGGAAAATATAATAGGAATTGGTGACTCTGTTTACTTCACTAGACATTTCTTAAAAAGCTCAATTCATATTGCTTTACAGTTCAAGTAGGAAGACTGGAAATCCTATCCATAGGAGAAGGGAGCTTATTACCAAAAACAACTGGTTGCTCATGTTCCTTTTTACACACACCATATTTTCCAGCGTATAAGACCACTGGGCGTATAAGACAACCCCCAACTTTTCCAGTTAAAATATAGAGTTTGGGATATACTCGCCATATAAGATGACCCCTCTTCCAATGCACACCAAATAAAAATTTTAAAAACATCAGATTTGATTTCAATATGGTAATTTTAATTCAAATGCTTATGACATGCAGGTACTTAGCAGGAAAACTGTCACTTATAAACACAACAAACTACAGCTCCCATGTTCCATAGCATTTATTTCTGCAGTGTTTTTTGGACCTTACTTTTTAAAAAATAGTCCAGATTTAAATGCTGCTTTAAAAATTATTTCCCTCTCCCAGCTATGAGATGGCTGGGGGGAAATGAGAAAATGTTGGGGGGAAGGCCTGTCAATATGATGCATTCTGTGGTATGTACAATTTGCAGCCAAATAAGTGACCCTGGGCATGTCACACACTCTCAGCCTCAGAGGATGGTAATGGCAACCCCACATTTGAAGAAACATGCCAAGAAAACCCCATGATGAGGTTAAAAGTCACCATTTTGACCATTAAAATGTCCTCCATTTTGAGCATGGCTAAGAAGTATGGATTTACATTTATATTAGCCTTTTTAGCTTTCTCTAAAAAAATTTCTTGTATGTCCTACATTTTTGTAGTGACTTGTCCTCCTTTGCATTGAAGACATTTGGTCACCCTGTCTGAGTATCGGAGTATGACTCTGGAAACCAGGGTTCGAATCCTGGCTTAGCCATGGAATCCCCCTGGGTGACCTTGGGCAAATCACACTCTCTCAGACTCAGGAGATGGCAATGGCAAACTCCCCTCTGAAGAAACCTTGCCATGCAAACACCATGATAGGGCTGTCTTAGGGTTGCTGTAAATCAGAAATGACTCAAAGGCATACAACAACAACAACAATCTTAGAAGTCATACTCTCTCAGCCTCAGAGGGTGGCAAAGGCAAACCCTGTCATTGGCAATAAATGATAGGTTCGTGATAGGTTTGCCTTAGTGTCATCATCAGTTGGAAACAACTTGAAGGTGCACAACAACAACAACAACAACAACAACAACAACAGTCTTGGAAGTCACACACTCTCAGCCTCAGGGGAAAGCAATGGCAAACCATTTCTAAACAAACCTTGTCAAGGAAACCCTCCTTTCCCCAGCTTTTCCCCCACTTCACACATGTCCTCCTGGATCAGGAGGATGAGAAAGGCAAGGAAGAAAGGTGGGGGGAAGGGGGAAAGCGGTGGAGAGAAGAAGGAGGACCAGGAGGATGAGGAGGAAAGGTGGGAGGAGGGGGGAAAGCCGGGGAGAGATGGAGGAGGACCTTCTAGTCCTCCTCCTTCTCTCCCTGGCTCCTTCCCGCCTTGCACCTCTATCTTCCTTCTCCTCTTCCTCCTTATACCAGGCATATAAAACAACCCCCAGATTTTTCTGGTTAAAAAAATCATCTTATACACCAGAAAATATGGTAAGTACTTAAATCCTATGATTTTCTTGTGAGTTGGGGTACGATTTAGCCCAACAGACAAGCTTTGAAAGAGGCAGGTTGATTAGGCTGATTAAAAAAATATTTTTTAACAAGAAACATTCTGATGCCAATGAAAACAAAGATCAAGTAAGAATAGAAGTAAAGACAGAAACTATGAAAATGGAGCCTCAGTTCAAAATACCTAATTGGTCAAAATAGTTCAAAATAGTAGCTGGTGATTGCATTTAAAGCCCTAAATGGTCTGGAATGTCAATACTTGAAGGAGTACTTGTCCCTGCATGCATTAGCCAAGGGCCCTGATCTGTCTTCCTGTCAGAGCTAAATACTGTGTGAGAAAGTGGGAAAAGACTCTCTATGCAGTGGTAACACAGTTGTGAAATGATCTCTTCTTGGAGTAACAGCTGATACTCCAACAGCTGGTGACTTCATTTGGTCTCAAGTTAGAAAATGGTCTTTTATCAAAGGCTTTAGTAGAGTCTAACAATTTTGCCCATATATTTACAGGTTGTGTTGGGTGTATGCCTTCAAGTCATTTCTGACTTATGCCTACCCTAAGGTGAAAACTATCACAGAGTTTTCTGTGGCTGAGAGTGTGTGGCTTGTCCAAGGTCACCCAGTGGGTTTCCATGGCCCCACAGGGAACTGAACCCTGATCTCCAGAGATGTAGTCCAGCACTCAAACCTCTGTGCCACACTGGCTCTCATCTCATCTCAGGTTGATGATATGAAACTATTTCAAGCTGTTTCAGTTTGTACAGTTCAAATTGTTTCTCATTGCTTTACATTATTTTAAATTGCTGTAAAATGTATTTCTATGATGCACTGAGGTTTTGTGGTGTGTGTGTGTGTGTGTGTGTGCAATCAGCATTTTCCCAATCTTTCAGTGTAGCACATGGTGCCTCTTGAAGTATTCCCACACAACCTGTATGATCTCTGTATCTGCCCTGTGATTTAAGTCACTCTTAAGAATGATTGTGTCTTTAGGTCCAACTCACCTACTCACTCCATAGTGGAGTGCAGCTGCCACCAAAAATAAATTCGGTGTCCAGTTGGGATATAGTGGTGCTCACACATGTATGAGAAGGCAATCCAAATGCATTCTCAGCTGCATAATGTCTTGCTCTTGTCTTGATACAGAAGAGGTACAACATTTATGAGAATAACCCACTGTAGAGTATAATAATAAATATCTCATCACAGGAGACATATTTATAAATATAAATATAGATACAGATATAGATATTACATCCTCTGTACCCACAGATTTTGCCTCCAGGGATGCAACCATCCACAGCTTGAAAATATTCCCCCCTAAAAAGCAACAACAACAACAACACACCACCAAAAAGCAAATCTTGATTTTGCCATTGTATATAAGGTACATCATTTTACTATGCCATTGTATGTAATGAGACTAGAACGTCCACTGATTTTGGTATCCATGGAGCCAAACTCCAGTGGATATTGAGGGCCAACTGTGATATTGCCTATCTTACAATTGCATGCTGGAGAATTCTTGATAAATTGTTTTTATTTGTAATTTATGATTATTATGTTCTGGTACATTGTGGAAGCTGCCCTCATAGATGTTTTGATTAAACAAACAAACAGAATATAGAATATTTAATTGTATTTTTAAAATGCATAAAAATAATGCCTAGAATTCACAAAGGTAGTTATGCATAACCTCCGTAGTTACCTAGCTACATAGAGTCTCCCAGCCTGATTCCCCACTCCCAAACCCATTTACCGGGCAGCAGCCACTATGAGCAATTGATGCCAATTGATGTTCCCATTCCTTCTCAGGATTCACCTCTTGTGCAACAGCCAGAAGCAAGGTCTCTGTCACAATTCTTCCTCACACTAGCCATTTCTTGTGCAAAGGGATGTGGGGTGCCAACATCAGTCAGCCGCTGAGGATTTGGGGTTTTGACAGGGAATACTTAGGGATCATATATACAAACCAGTCACAAATGCATACCTCTAGATTACACAATTGTAACTGCTGTAGCAAATTCTGGCTGATATAAATAAATAGTAAATAATATTAATGAATATTAAAACTATATAATTGATATAAATACATACTAACTAAATAATAAAGAAAGAACTGATAAATCAATAAATATAATTCATGAATAAACTTTGTTCAGTCAAAAGAAAGAAATTCGGAGTGACACAATCAGAAGTCCTGCAGGAATCCTGGGGTTTCTAGTCACATGGAGGAGCCTCCATGTTTTTCTAGCTCTCCTGCAACCCACAACAACCAGCAGTGCCTCCCTACACTCTTTTATCTCATTATGTTAAAATTATATTGTATTTACAGTTCCATGCTACCTGCTTAACCTTCCCATTCTTCTTAGTTTGCACGATGTGCTGCTTTAGTACAATGTAAGGACTTCAGGTCAATAGCACAATACATATGTTGCATACAGAAGGTCTGTTACAATCCCTGACATTTCCAGATGGTCAGGCTAGAAAGGACTCCCATCTGAAATTCTGAGGAACCACTGCCAGTCACTGTAGACAAGACTCAAGGTAGACAAAACAATACAGTCAGCCCTCCACATTTGCAGATCTGATTTTTGCAAATTTGATTATTCATGGATTTGATTATTTGGTCTCTCTGGGAATCTCTAGATCCTCCAGTGAAACTCTATGGTCAACTTCCACCTAAAGTTGTGCTGGAGGACCTAGAGATTCCTAAATAGAACACTTCTCTGGGGACGTTATCACACGTGGGCCAGAAAGCGATAATAAAGTGGAAATGAGGCATTCTGAAAATAAATAAAAAATAAACCTTGATTCCACAAATGGCTTTCACACGTAATTACCTTAATTGCGAAATCACAGTAAGCTCATTTAACGTTCACACACAAGTGAGAAAAACCCGTAAATGTACTAGAAATGATCTTCTTGCACATGCGCAGATAGAGGAATGCTCACCATGGAACCATGGGAAAAAGCAGGGAAATCCTCCCAAATGCGCATTTGCTTTTCACATTACGGTAAATGCGAAATTACTGTAATTTCGCAAATGCATTTCCTCAAAACTACCAAATTTCAAAAGATCTCGGATAACACCAGTTTCTGTCCAGTTTCTGTGCGATGTGTCGTGTGAAATTGTGAGGCACAAATCCAGTTTCTGTTTGGGATTTCTGTAGATTAACCAGCAGATTTCCCCCATGTGATAACGTCCTAGGTATTTGTAGGTCCTCCAATACAACTCTATGGTCAATTTCTACCAAAGGTTGTGCTGAAGGACCAAAAGATTTCTAGAGAAAACATTTATCTAGTCATTCCTAGAAAGGTGTTCTCTCAAGTTAAAAAAAAAGTGTTTTTTTTAATTTGTAGTTTTTCCATTTTCATGGGGGTCATGTGTCCCTAACCCCAGCAAACATGAAGAGCTCACCGTAATCTGATTTTCTATAAGGCCAGTCCCTCTGTTTGTAGCTATCATACATTATCCTATTCAAGAGGAGCAAACTGTGTCCCAGCCATATTCTCCATACTCCCTTGTAAACCACAGTATTTGATATTTTCTGTTATTTGAGCATTCAGATTACTATTTTATATACAGGTGTGGCAGCATTTAACATATTAACTTAAATCTAAAAACTATATTCCTTTCATTCTGTTTTGCATCTTATCCACTGCAAAAGATAAAAATACTGAAACAGTATTCTCCTCTCCATACAAAGAGAGAGAGAGAGAGAGAGAGAGTATCTCTATCCCTAATGGATCATTTGATGCCACAATCTGCAACAGAAAAGAAATAATCAGTGTCGCAAATTCTCCTATTGATCTAGCAATTGAGCCACTTGTCCCATCTACCATACAAGTGTCAGAGAAGTAAGGAAGGGTGCATCCCTAGGGAACCGAGATATGGAAATGTTATTTAGTAGAAAAGCACATGCTCCAGTGAAGAAAACATGGAGTCTGGGTGGCCTTAAGACTGATGCTGTTGCTACATTAATAAAACAGGCCCAATAATGGTGCTACATTTGTGTGTATAACTAGGTAGCCAGTATATCTGCTTGGTAAATACTTATACCTGTATCTGAGCACCTCCAATTAACTGCTTGGCTTAGCTTTAGCAATGGCTTAAGAACAGTCCTCCCATGGTAAAAAAAAAAAAAAAAGGAGGCAAAAAAGTGTCCTAAATCAGGGTGGAAATGCATATATTTGTATGTTGATAGACAGGAAAAATAATAATAATAAAGCAGAGCAGGCAGGGGAGTGAGGCCAAAAATGATGCAGGGAAACTAGCTTGTGAGCCACCATTTTACAATGAGGCAACCTTGAAATGGGGGAATATGTAGCTGCTTAAACCAAACGTGGCATGATTTGCCTCAGTGTTTATAGTAATAGTTTAAACAGCCCAGGGTCAATATGAATCTGGAGACCCCAGAGTCCATCTGGGTTTTACAGTAAGTGTAGACATTCCCATAGCTATGAATCCATAGTTACATCTCCTAATGTCACCCCCTAAAATGTGCCTTTTCAGCACCAGAATTCATCTAACATGGAATCATAGATCTTAAGAGTTTGAAGGGATCACAAAGGGCATTGAGGCCAATCCCTTGCCTTGCAAAAATGCACAATGACAGAACTTCTGCAAGATCCAACCTTCAAAGATGAGGAGTCCCCCACTATCTCTTCATTTTTTTGAGCTGTACATATGCTCATTTTTATGCAGTGGTTCCTCAAGACCTGAAAAATTATCTCAAGGGTTCTTCCAGGGTAAAGAGATGGAGAAAGACATCCCTGGTATATGTAGAGGCCTAATATTTATATGGATTGACACTATCACACTGAAGGCTTTCCCATCACTATGCAACTGACAGAGGTTAGAGAAGAGTGTCTTGAATCATGATGCTTCTAACCCAGATTTCTCCACCATGATTGATTACAGCTGCTAGGGGCTTTAATCTCCTTCATCCCCAGCCAACATGGCTAATACTGACTAGATATGTCGGGAGTTGTATTCCAGTCCAGGGTGAGAAGCTGGAGAACATTGCTCTAGCAAATTAATTTAGTACTGCACACTTCATAATTGTCAGGGATGCAGTGATCATCATGTGTTAGATAAGGAGCTAATGATCTATCATGGACTGGGGTATTTCCACACTGCATAGTTTATAGTATTTTGAAAACATTAACTGCCATACCTCCATCCTATGAAATCTTGGGATTTGTATTTTGATGAAATGTTAGCATTCTTTAGGGGACACATCTGAACCACAATATTGAACTGAAAACTATAGACCTGAGTTCTGTTACACAGAATCCTAAATAGCTTACAAAACTACACATTCCAGGATTTCACAGCGGAACCATGACAGTTCAAATGGTGTCAAAGTGTTATAACTGCATGATGTGAACACACTCTAGGTCTCGCCAGAGTATTTTTCAAATCCAGAAAAGATGAAGAACTGAAGCTTTTGGTGACTGCATTTAGCAAACAATATTTAATCCCTGGATTAAGTCCTTGATCTTCTTCATTACATTTTGTTTGCTAATTTATCTAACTTCTCCAGTTTTCATCTCAAGTTTTAGGAAATCTTAGGAATCCTGAGCTAGAAAGCACATCATGCAGGTCTACATATGGTACACCCATCACCTTAGCCAAAGGATTCTTAACATGTGACTTATGGACTGCTATGAGATCAATGGATAATCTTTGTGGGATCCAAGAACCAGGTACAAATTGTGGGGGGTTTTCCAGTTCAAGTGCTGTAACTAATGCCATCTGCTTCCTGGGTTCTAAAGTGGGTCCAGCAAACCATCTGGTTAGGCTAGATTTTAAAAATGCATTTGAGTTGAACCAGCTTCTTAAGAGAGAACTCTAATGCTAAACACCAATGTGTCAGCTGTCTATCCAGAACCAGTTGTTATCTACAGTATGAAGAGAAATATTTTCATATATGAAAGAATATTGAGCTGGGTTATTTTCTCAGTGGATACTATTCTAGATGCATATTTTGAGTAGCGTAACCTGTTTGAAAGATGAAAGATTGAAATACAATCGCCCCTCTGTTTTCACGGACTTGAAGTCCATGGTTTTGCATATTCACAGAGGGGCAACCTCCATTTAAATCAGTAGGGTGCATACCCATGGGCATGCGCCCATGTGCGCCCATGGTACCGGGCCCCATTCAAGCCTATGGGGCTTGAATATTGGTGAGTCTCCATTTTTGAGGAGGGGTGGTCCAGAACAGATTCCCTGCAAAAATGGAGAGCCAACTGTATAACAGCTTTTACTGTCTGCTTTTAAAAAAGTAGAGTTTTAGCCCTAATTGCAGCTATGTTTTTCCAATGAGAATAACCATATTCACATCATGTTTGAGCTGTGCCATACCTCCTGTGATACAGAGCCTGGAAAAGTTACTTTTTTTGAAAAAAATATTATTAAAACATTAAAACATACATTCATTCCACACTTAAACACCAATAACTGACTTGTTGTTCCACAATTTTGAACCTCTGCTATGCTTAGTTGTACAAATATTCTCAGATCAAAAGTCCAATAAGTCCAATCTTAAATACAACATCAAAACCTTTAACAATCCTTCAATCCATCATTTCCATCCTTTATTTCTTCAGTCTCTTCTTATTTACCTCTCCTTTGTACTTACTTGTCCCTCTCTTTTATTTTCCATCCTTAAAATCCTTTTTTTCCTTCTTCTTCTACCCCTCTCATTCCTTCCTTCCCTTTAAATCATCCCTTACTTCCTCCTCCACCTAACTTCATACCTTCTCCTATCTACATACACAGACCATCTTCTACTTACACATACCTTCAACTCACCCATCTCGTCTCCTCTCTTACCTTCTCCTTTCTTTCTTAACTTTCATTCTTACTTCCTTCTTGTCTTCACTGGATTAACTATTGTTATTGCTCCCTCCTTTATTCTCTTATATGACAGATTTTGTAATTAAACTCTTACATATACTATACATAACTCAAATATCTATATATACTAGCTTAGTTCGCTAGTCTATTTTTTCTCTTAGTTGCTCCATATGTGTTTATACCTATCTCTCCTATTATTGTCATTACTAATTTCTTACTATTCACTAGTCTTATTTCAATTTATTTTATCCTATTTTGGCTATTTGGCTTATTTGTTCCTTTATACCACCTTATCTAAAGAGTTTTTCCTCATACTATTAGTCTATGTCTACATTATCTGATCAGCTACGAATACTACAGCAATAAACTTATTCTTCTTAAAGTCCATATTGCTCATTATATTATTATTATATATAATAACAGTCAGGCTTATATTTATATTACTTTCTATTTTCTCTTATTTCTACTATTCATTTATTATATTTAGTTAGTAGCTTTTTGTTGTTGTTACTTTTTCACCAAAACTTGAAAAATATCTTGACCAGCTTGGCTGGTGATGTGCTGATTGGGGGTTTCTGGGAAATATGCTCCAAAATACTTTCCCCAAAGCTCTGTTGGTATACTTTTACATGAAAATAGCCAGACCTAGAACATTTGAATGGATGAGAAAGAGAGACAGCATTTTCCCTGTATCTTCCCTCCTCCACATATGTCTAAGCAGAAGAGAGAACACTGAAGAACAAAAGAATCTCCTCTTCTGTCACACAGCCAAGACTCTCAAGCTGGCCTTTGATGATCATGAACCTATAATTTATGATTTACTAGTCACCCAAATGTCATCATGATTTAAAGCACCAAAATTCTGCCAAATAATTAGCAGAGCAAGAAACCTAGAATATCTATTCTGAAGCTATGATTAAATTAGTCATTTATGGATTTTAAAAAGAAAAGAGACTAAAAGTATTTTATAGTGTAGTTAAAAAAATCATTGTGTGAGTCCCTCATGTTGAACATTTCCTAATGTCAGAAGCAGGGTGGATGACATCAGAATCATAAATCCAATTGATAAGTGTTAAAAATCACTTTACTCTGCCAACTTACTAGAATTCCAATAAAATGGTATGGGAGAATTTATTTGTGGGTTGTATATAATCTCTGTACATATGCAAAGTAATTCTGAGTACCTAAAAGAAGGAAAGAAGGAAGGGGTATTAATATTTTTAAAAAATCAAGGAATGTACATTTCTTTCATTAGAAAATAAAACAAAGCTCTGCAGACAGTGTTAAAGTGAATAAACACACAGGTCTAGGAACTGAAATGCCTAAATGAATTCAGTTGAATGTGTACTGAGAAGCATTTGCAGTTATATGTTACATATAAAGATCCCGTGCAGATCAAGGAGCAGAGCTTGGGAAAGTTCCTTCTGGGTCCCAACTCCCAGTTAGCATGGGACCATAGTGGCTAGGAAGGTCTGGGAGCCACAATTCTAATAATAATATTTGTTGTCATTGTTATGATTCTTATTATTCCAGGCTCTGTACCAAGAGTAGGCAACCTAAGGCCCAGGGGCTGGATATGGCTCCCCGAGGCCTTTGGACCAGTCTCAGGCTGGTCCTGCTGCCACCACCACCGCCCGCCATGATGATATTGATTATTGCTGTTATTACTTGTTCTTGGGGTTTTCTTGCCAAAATCTCCACAGGGGGTTTGCCATGGCTTTTCTGTGGCTGAGAGAGTGTGCATGCATATGTTTTTAATTTTGAATTTTAAAAAATAATATTTATTTATTTATTTGTTTGTTTGTTTGTTTGTTTGTTTTTGGTGCTTCAGCACCCCAATTGTCTGAGGGACAGCAACCCAGCCCCTGGCTTAAAAAGGTTGCCTACCCCTGCTCTGGAACTTACTCCCTTCCCAAACCCATGCATACCACACACATATATTTGATTAATTTTTTTTCCTAATATTCACAGACACCACAAAGTTCACTTAATGTCTCAAAATTATACAATACTTGGGGACTCTTAAAAAAAAGCTATTTAGACTTTTATTCAACACCTACATATACACAAGGTGAGTACAACTTTACACTAAAAAAATCAGAATTTATTCCATGCTGTGCATTGCCCAGGAGATCTACAAAACAATGGTATCCTTAGCACCAGGTGCAAAAAGTGATTAAATCACAGTATTTCCTTATTTTCCTCATATTTCTTTTTACATCACCTGTCCCATTTAATGCTGTATATTAAATTCACTTTTTCACCTCATGTAGTGGGACTTTGGAGAGGTATGAAATGACAAAAATACAGCTTTGTTTTCTACTTGAGTTCTTTTCTACATCCGTTTCTCTAGTGCCTGACTCTACTTCCATCTCCATCAGCATATCCAACAGAGCCTGGGGCAAATCTGAAAGAAACACCCAGTGCATTCAATTTACAAACAGAAATAAACACCTTTTCAGCAAGTTCTACATAATCACTAAACAAAACCAGGGGACAAAAAAACAATAGAATGTTTTCTTGATGTCACTGCTGTGTGACTGTGACCCTGGATTTCCTTCAAGAAATAACACCATTACCTAAAGATGTCTAGCACTGGGATCTCAAATAGAATCGCAATTTCCTTTCTTGTTTACTAAAAAGCTAATATTTTTAGTTTTTGTGTCACACCTAAGCATATTGCTTTGCTGTGTTTGTGCGCATTCTATTCCCCTGTTCGATGGGGAACACACAGCTGCTCTCTCTAAGGATCATACCTGAACCATACACTGAGAAGAAAGCCATTTCACAGTGCCAGGTATTCTCAGCTCAAATGATACTGAGACTGGCAGAAGCTGAGAACTTTGTGGAACAGCAACAGAGTGGGTGAAAATGGATCAGATATGAAAATGTCTGAAGCAATAAATTAACACACAGCAGGGGGCTGATAACTTAATCTCGTCTAGTCCAAACAGTACCTGACACCCATTATTGTTATAGGAAGTGGTACACTGTAATGGTACTGGAGCGAAAATGATCATTCCCCAGTGATTTGAAGCACTGGAATAGGTATGTAATGTGATTCCTTGAAGGAAACTATGAGGGGACTTTATTCATTTTGTACACTGAATCTAGGTTAACCTGCCTGTGTACTTCACTGGCATGTTTGCTAAATTGTGTGCTTTGATCAGCCTATTTGACACAAAGTATCTTGATTTTAAGCATATAATGAAATAATGAAGCATCAGTGCACAATATACACCTATGATCAATTTTCTGAAGCAAATTCTTTGCATATTTAAATGTGCACATATGTACAAGCAACCCAAGTTATAAAAATAGAAAATCCTATTAAGCCAGAATTGTCTTTTTATAAAAAAAAATACTTATGCAAGTGAAAACATACAAGGGTGCATTCAACAGGGATGCACACAACGAAGCCTCCCCGACGCGTCGGGAGGGGCTAGAATTTGCGTCGGCCAAAATTGGGCCTCAACGCATTCGATTGGCTGAGAGGTCCGCAAGACCCGCCTCTTCCGGGCCGCTCAGCCAATAGGAGTAAGCGGGAACTCAATAATCTCGCGAGATTTCGGGTCTCGCGAGATTAATAAACGAGACTTGGCCAGGCTATATAAGCCTGGGCTGCCTCGTGGGCAGCAGCCATTTTGTTAGAGCAAGCGAGCAAGCAGCTTGCTCCTCCGCTCTTTTGCCCAAGGATTGGGCCTACTCCAGGCTACAGGCCTTGGAGTTTAGCGGAGTTGTTTGGCCAGACAGCCGTAAATTAACAGCGGCCTCGCGTCTCGCCATTAGCGAGACTGTATTATTTGTAGCCCGAAAAAGGGCCGTTACCTTGGCAACCGTGGCTTGTCCCGGACAGCCGTGCAGCCGCGATCTACCACTCGCGGCTTTCTCCGCCGGTCTGCCTTCGCCAGGCTCGCCTTACGCGAGGCCGAGGCCAAGGCCTTGATTGGACCTTCATCCTCCTGCTGGCCTTGACCCTGGGCAGACCGTCAGCGGTGCTTCAGTGGTCGGCCGAAGAGGGAGAGGAATGAACAGGAAGGAAGTTTGAACAAGGACAAGCATCCAACCGCAAGTTATAAAAAAAAAATCAATCACGAC
>JAIPUX010001880.1:38101560-38120030 GCA_020142125.1 Phrynosoma platyrhinos | reverse complement strand
AGTGGAAATGACAATCATGCCAAAAAAGAAGCAAATAAAGAAAAGACCAATTTCCATATTGGGAATGACGCATGGACTGGAATTGATTCACCAACCCAGAGAGAAAGTGAATTGCAGACTGGGTTAAATGTAAGAAGGAATGAGCCCTAAATTTTATTTCATGCTACACAAACCTGGAAGTAACCCTCTCTGGTGATTTTTAATATTTTTAAATGGACAAATGGATCCTGGGGAGGTTTTGGGGAGCAAAAGTAGGCCTGGTGAGGCAGTGAGATCCACAAAGATTGCCCTACTCAATATAGATGCTATTAAGAACAAAAACTAGAACTAAAAGTACAACAGTAACAATTCTTATCCTACCATTGGGAAGTGCCATTTAAGAGATTTGCAGTCTGGAGCTCTCTGGCTGAGAATTCTAAATCACAAAATCCTAAAACTGCAAATTCCTGGATTCCATAAGATGTTGTCATGGCAATTAAAATGGAATATAGCACTAAAACTGTGTAACATGGAAGAGCTCATGGTGTCTCTCATTTTGCAGAAGTCAATAGATATTGGTAAACCATTTTCAAGATTAGGAATGGAATGCTACTAGGGGTAATGGTGGATCTGTCATTGCAGGGAGATGTTAAATCCACTCTGAAATTTACCACCACTCTTCCCACAGCTGCTCCAGCTTGAACAGAAGCTCTGCCAGTGCTGAGATCCCCTATTCAATTTAGCAGAGATGCAGAAGTGGCAGTACAATCCAGTGCCACTGGTGCCACATGCAAAGTAGTGCTTGGTGCCACATAGCCCACTATTAACCTCTTCCCATTAATTTGTAGTAAACTCAGCCCTTCCCTGAAATACTGGGTCCATTTCTGATACAACACTTCAAGAAGGAAATTGACAAGTTGAAAGGTAACCAGAGGAAGTGAAGAAAAATGGTTAACATTCTGGGAACAAAACCCTTTGAGGAATGACTTTGGAGCCAGGTGTGTTTATCTTGGAGAAGACTTAGAGTTGATATGTGTATGATAGCCATTTTAATTATCTGAAGGGATATCCTAGATGATGGAGCATGTCTGCCCACTTCCTTTAGTTCAGTAAACCAGTCGCCTCTTTGTTAACAGCAAAACTTTATTTCATTTACCAAAAAAGTTAACAGCTTGACTTTTATAGATAGAACTACCATAATCACGAGTAACAAGCATATAGTAAGCAATGCACACACATACACACACACCTGCTGCTTAGGTTTGGAGCTTTTCTCTCATTCACCTATACACTAAAACAGGGGTAGGCAACTTTTCCCCTTTAAGGGCTGAGGGAGTCCAGCTCCCAGAATCCCAGGAGCTATTTGCCAACATGGGACTATTGGCCAACATGGCTGAGGCTTCTGGGAGCTGAAGTTCCTCAGCCCTTAAAGGGTAAAGGTTTCCTACCCCCGCACTAAAACATTCCTGTATTCATTCTAGCTCACCTCCTGCTCCTCTCGCCACATATCCATAATGTTTTTCCCATTTGATTGGCCTTGGTGAATGTCAGTACAAGCCCATTCCCCCTCACATCTGTTCATTATATGAACAGACTTTTTCCCTTGTATGAATGCTACAAATCCCATCAACTTCACCACCAAATCCCTCATACCTGTTACATCAAATTTATAATACTGCCTAAACATAATTGTAGTCAAATCCAACAATACTATTAAAATAAAAACATACACAATAACATACCAGAGGAAAGGAATACAGCAAACCACTTTTATAGCAGGATCTGGCTGGATCCTGACACTTCCCACCCTCCTCCATTGAGGAGTTCTCCTGCATCCAAAGGTGCATTACAAAATTCTTTGAATGAATCAGGTTGATTGTATAATAAGAGCACTTATCAGAAGGACTCAAAGACCTAGTTATCAATACTAATAATATAGGTTGCATAATCCAAATCTCTAGTCCTCACAAAATGATTAACATGAAGTAACATGGTGTAGTTGTTTGAGTGTTGGACTCTGACTCTAGGGATCAGGGTTTGATTCCCAGCTTAGCCATGAAACCCATGGATGACCTTGGACATGCTCTCAGCCTCAGGGGAAGGCAATGGCAAATGTCCTCTGAACAAACCTTGCCAAGAAAACCTCATGGTCTTAGGTTTGCCTTGGGGTCTGCATAAGTCAGAAATTACTTGAAGGTACACAACAACAACAACAACAACAACAACAACCTAAGTGAAACTGGACACATCTCCAAAGTTAAGCAATGTCATTTTAAAACCTTACTGACCTCTCTTGCTGCAGTTTGTTCTAGGAAAATACTTTCAGGCTGCTACTTCAAATTGATGGCAGATAAATCAAGCTGTTGTTGCAAAATTATTTATTGAAAAATTGAATGTTTGAGCTATGAAATATTTTTTTAATTGGGTGGTGGTTTGTTTGTTTTTGCATAACATGTGACCAAATTCTGTTTTCAGTCAGACTCATGTTAACTTGGGGTAATTATATCTAGCATGGCCTATTATTTTCTCACAGATATTCTACATTCATTACAGTTATGTATGTGTAGCTACATAAAATCTCAGGAATATCCTCCCCCTCTAATTCACTTTAACAGCCAGCAACCAGACTGAGCAAAGACTGGCAAATTAGCTGCCAATCGGGGTACAAGGACTAACATTTCCAACCCTGTCCAACCAGTGAGCAAGGCTATGACCAACAGCCTTCAACCAATCCATCTGTCGGCTGTTAAGATTAGCTGAAATGGGGCATTCACATAGTATTACAGTAAGGTGTTTATCACATAGGGAAGATTGGAAGTTTAACCTGATAAGAACTCGCACTTATGCAGCATATTAGCAGCAATTGTGTGAACACTTTTCACACAACGTTGTGCACAAACCAATTAGAATCTGACAAGAAAGTCACATGAACCAGCAAATAGTCATTTTTGGGAAAGTGATTTCATTTCCATTTCATTCACTAATTCACTTTTTTTGCACAATTGCTGTAGTGTGAAAGCCATTTGCGGGATTCTCTCCGTTTCTGTTCTTGTTGTGAGATTTCCCATGGTTCCTTAGGGATAATAGCCAGGGCACTTAAAGGAACAGCTGCTCAGGCAAAGGCAGAAGCACACAGACATACAAGAGAAAATGCTTGCTTCTTCCTCCCATGCTCTCTCTGTGTGTGGATGTCTCTCCTCCTCCAGCCAGGGCTCTTAAAGGAGCAGCTGCTGAGGGAAGTCAGGAACACAGTGGGAGCAAGAAAGAGAGAGAGAAGTTTGCTTCCAATGCTGCTTTGTCCTGCCCTTCTTCATAGCCAGAGCTCTTAAAACAAACAGCTAATGCAAGGTCAGGGAGAGAAAGAGAAAGAGAGGAGAGTGAAGGAATGCTTGCCTCCCTGTCTGCCGGAGCCAGCAGAATAGAATCATCTTTAAATTGGTCTCTTCCCACACGATGCTCTCCTCTTCTTCATTCCTGCCTGCCCTGGAGTGTTGATAGTTTAATTGAGCCAATTTGTTGTGTGTCCTTGTTTAAATTTGTTTTTGTTTAAATTGGTTTTAACAGAGATTGTATTTAATGCATACTTTAATAGTGGGGTATTATTGTTAATTTTGGGAGTTTGTATCTGTTTTTAACTGTAAGCCACCTTGATTGCTATGGCAAAAGGTGGGGTAGAAATAAAATAATAATAATAATAATAATAATAATAATAATAATAATAATAAGCGATCAACAAACTGTCCCCTTTAAGGGATTGTGGAATTCAGCTCCCAGAAACCCAGACTATTGGCCAACATAGCTGAGGCTTCTGGTAGCTAAAATTCAAAAAACCACAAAGGGGACAGCCTTCCCTCCTAGCCCCAGCAGTGAAAGAAACAGCTACTGCAGGGACACACACACGCCTTCCCCATAGTCAGGGCTCATTGTGTGCAAATAATTTGCACATTTGCTCACTTTTGCGGGATGCACATGCTTTAATCATTATTGGGATTGAGGCACATTTGGTCCTGTTGTATGAAAACCATTTTCACATTTGCATGCAAGTGAGGGTTAGTCTTGGTTTTTGCACGGGATAACAGTGCTTTGCATGTGAAAACTATTTGCGAAATCATGAGTTAATCATGGGTTCTTACCATTTTAAACTTCCAATTTTTCCCAGTGTGATAAACCCCTAAGACTTTGTAGTTTTACTGAACACAGAGCAGTTATAGATCCATAACTGCAATACTGAATGCCAGTCATTATCATCATCACCATCACCATCTCTTCAGCTGAGCAAGATAGCCAAGGAATCTATGTGGTTTTTTTTTTCTTTTTTAAAAACAATTATATAAGATCTGAAAACAAGACCAGGAAAAAAATTATTTATATTTATCTATTGCTATATACATTGTTCCAGTTCAGTTTAACAGAATGCTCCACACTTAACACATCATTGTACTGCTGATCCTGAAACACAAATGTCTGATCTGACATAATGAGAAAGATATAAAAAGAAAATAATCGCAGCAATTAAGCCCAATAGGGCTGAGCTTTTGAATGATATTATTGATAAAAAGACTGCCATAATCACTCAAAGTCACCTGGTTCTTCGGTCCCCAGCTGCAGGGATGGGAGAGTTCATCAGTTTCAGATACCCCCATATTCATTTGGGGGAGGGAAACTCCTGCAAGTTCATTCTGTCAGATTTGTGGAGCAATCTACACATTTTGGTAAGTTCTTATCTAAATCAAGCCAAACAAAATTCTCAGTCATCTGCAGTGGTCAAATTGAATATGCACAGCTAATCCTACCATGGAGAAGATCAAATTATATATGTCTGCCATGTAGCTATTAAAGATAAGGAGCATGTCAGAAAAAAGAAGTGGCAATCCTAATTCAACACCACAAACATGGTTGAGTACACAGGGATTCAAAGATAGATTTTTACAGGCAGGTGAAGCCCTCTGCTTGGGCAAGTGAATCTGACACTGCATGGAAAATGAACAGGAGACCCAGCTGTGCCAGAGAATAGTTCCAGAGTATACAACTCTGTGATTTTTTTTAATGCATCTTTCATTTCAAAGACTAAGAATACATAGCTATGAACGACTAGTTCCTTGTAATGATATATATAATATTAGTTTTTTCTTGCTATGATGACAGTATATTTGCATTACTTTATAGTGATAACTTACAGAGTGATAAGTTTGCTCCTTTTATAGTGTAACTGTATTGTTAGTGTAATAGTTATAGAGTCGTGACTTTCCTAAAGGACATAGGAAGACCATGGCATGGTTCAAGTGCTATTCAGCCTCTGCTTCAGTCACTGCATTGTGAGTGCCCATGTAATGGTGAGATAAATGGGAGGAAAGGGTATTTTGCACCACATTCCAGCAGTTTGTTATATTCAGATTTTTAAAAATAACTCATAATAACTACTTTAGTTAATTATGAGAAAGAGGAAAGAAATAAGATTACTTTTGAGGTTGTAACTGCAATGGTAAACTATTCATACTCTTGAGAGGAGGCTTGATACTATCATTATATACTGCCCTAAAATCTTTGGATATAGAGTAGGATATAAATAATTTAATTAATAAATGCAATTAATTACTTCTGAAGTGACATTTTGGAATGGAACCATGGCACTTAAAGGTGGAATAATAGTGCTATAATTGTGTAGTGTGAATTGGCCCTGGATACTGTGCAATGTACAGCCACAATGTGAAATATGTAACTACAATGTATAACTGCTGTATGTACAACTCCTTTTCTGCCACTGTCTGTTGTTCTTTGGCAAATAATTCACCCCACATGTATAGCACAATGTATGCATGGATATCTCACTAACAGGATGCTAGCCATTCAGCCTCGCAATCATGTATATCACATTTTGGTGCACATTTACTTGTGCAGTGTTGCAATGCACTAATGAAAAATTGTCACACAACTCACAGAGGGCAAAGTTACACACTTTTTCCTTGATCTACAATCTCAGCCTAGATTTTGGACTATTAGTTTGATCTATGGTAAAATCCCCACTGCACACTGTTCATGACAGGCTTTAATTTATGTCCCACTGCACACCTTATTTTATGAAGCCTCTGCCTTCCAGCACCCCTGTGCCCTCAAGTCATCTGTAGGTTTATTTCTGAAGGCTACTTATGCTATACACTGTAACACTGTTTCTGAATGATTCTGGTAAATGTTATAAGGTTTGAACATTTCATTCATACATGATCATCAAAAATCTAGTTTGTTTCCCCTCCCAGTAATGGGCTTATGGCACCCCAGTTCCCACTGGGCTCACTGGGCTCACTGGGGTCACTTTTCTGCACCCCTTGAATGTAACAATGGGCCTTCAGCTCTACTTCTCTGGACATTATTACACAAGCTCCATTCTTCCTGTAATCATACTAATTAATGGAAACATACTGTTTTGAGTGCAAAGATATTTTCTCATGTCTTTGAAATACTGTGACTGGGGCTGCTGCTGCCATCACACTCTCTTCCAGACTCCCCCTTAACCTCACCTCCCTGCCCTATGCCTTAGCCAGTGTGCCACAGTTCTGAAGTTCTGCTAATGCAATTTATTTATTTTTTTAAAGAAAAGAAATATTACACACACATAGATATGGGATCAGGCTGCTTGGGAATATCAAGGGGGAAGGAAGACAGGGAGAGACATCATGACCATCAATTTTGCAACTTCCTTGGCAGCAATGTTTTGCCTATGAGGGATACTTGGACTGCCATGTGATTGGGAGCTATTGATGGGTGAAAAGGGATGCCCTAACCACACTTGGCAGACACAACAGCAACAGGCCTGCAAAATCATGCTCAAAATTCTGTAACATAGACTACAACCATACACGGAGTGAGAAATCCCAGAGGTCCAAGGAGCTCAGGAAAGGAAGAAGCACGGAGGACTACATTGCAAACATATGATGGCTAATGGAGCTCACCAGGGAATTCCAAAAGAAAATCAGCATGTGCTTTATAGACTATTGCAAAGTCTTTGACTGCATAGACCATGAAAGGCTATGGTACACCCTTAAAGACATGGGGGTGCCAGCACATCTGATAGTCCTGATGAGGAATTTGTACTCAGGACAAGAGGCTACTATCCGAACAGAACATGGAAAACCAGAATGGTTCCCAATTGGCAAGAGAGTCAGACAAGGCCTATCTGTTCAACTTATATGCAGAACATATTATGAGAAAAACAGGCTTGGACACAAAAGAAGGATGAGTGAAAATAGGAGGAAGGAATATCAACAATCTAAGATATGCAGATGAAATCATAGTACTAGCAGAAAACCTCACAGACCTGAAACACCTACTAAGGAAAATCAAAGAAGAAAGTGCTAAGGCAGGCTTAATGTTGAACATAAAGAAAACAAAAATAATGACCACTGAGGACCTACACAAGTTCAACCCAGACAATGAAGAAATAGAAATCGTAAAAGATTTCCCATACCTGGGATCAAACATTGATAGAAGTGGAGACTGAAGTCAGGAAATCAGAAGAAGACTAAGAATGAGGAGGGTGGCTATGAAAGAACTAGAAAAGATTCCAAAATACAAAGATATACAACTCAGCACAAAAGTTAGAATCATACAAGCCATTGTTTTCCCTATTGCCATGTATGGATGTAAGAGCTGGACAGTTAAGAAAGATGATAGGAAGAAAATCAACACATTTGAGATGTGGTGCTGAAGAAGAGTGCTGGGGATCCCATGGACAGCCAAAAAGACAAACAAATGGGTCCTAGAGCAAAACAAGCCAGAACCCTCTGTGGAAGCCAAGATGACCAGACTGAGGCTGTTGTACTTTGGACACATGATAAGAAGAGAGGACTCTTTGGAAAAAACAATAATACTGAGAAAAGTGAAGGGAAGTAGGAAGAGCTGGATCCATGCTGGATGGATGGGCTCTATTAAGGAGTTCACAGGTATGGGGTTACAGAAATTAAGCAGAGAAGTGGAGGCCAGAGGGTCTTGGAGATGTCTCATCAGTAGGGCCTCCATGAGTGGAGATCAATTCAAGGGCAGTTAAGAACAACAACAAATTGTTTACAGAAATTCACTTTCAGTAGAAGCATCTGGAAATTAAGACACAACATTCTCATCCATATGATTGACTCGAGGGCAGTTAACAATAACAACAAATAAACCTTTTAAAAACTTCTATACTATTTCAGCTATTTTGTTTCATCTCACACTGAAGCCACCCTGGGTCTTATCTGGGCAGATAGGTGGACTAAAAATAAAAAAATGAATAAATAAATTTGGTTAGTCCACCTACTCATAAACCTGGTTCTCTTGGTTTTAGCCATCCTATGGTTTGTACTGCAAGTCTCAATGAGCACTTGACACCACCAACATGCAAAAAAGGTGTCCATTAAAATATTAAATACTTCACTCACAGTAGGGTGGATTTCCTTCATTTGCAGTATATTATGTGGAAGAATTCCTATGTCTTATTTTCCAGATTAAGTAGTTCACTATGTTGATTCAGTCAGTTTATTAAAATCAATATCCCAATCTCTAAACTGAATTGAAAGAAGTATGAGATAAATTGATACTGAAATATGAAATCTACAATATTAATTTGTTTGTTTTTTCTCAACAAGATTATATCACCAAAAGGATGGGTTGGACAACTAATCTACATAAATGATGTCATGAATATGATATTACATACATGAGCCTGCATTATCCTCTATGTAGGAACAAACTATAAGTTGGAGCAGGTTGAGCATCCCTAACCAGAAAATCTGAAATCTCAAAATGCACCAGAATTTGAAACTTTTTGAGTGTTAACATGATGCCACAAGCTCAATAGTTCAATTTAGACATTCTTTGCTTCATTAACAAAATTATTTAAAATATTGTATAAAATCACCTTCAAGTTATGTACATAAGGTATATATAAAACATAAATGAATTTTGTATTTAGCCATGGCACCATCTCCAAGATACCTCATTATGTATATGAAAATATTTTAAAATGTGAAAAAATGCAAAATCTGGAAAACTTCTAGTCCCTGGGATTTAGGATACGGGATAGTCAATCCATAATACATTTATCACAAGAATTTTCATGTGCCACATCACCTATCTTCATTATATACAAGAAAATGGCTTCAAATGTTTAACAGAACATTTTCTTCAAGTACTATTGTAATGTATGTGGGGCCATGGGATGATGTTTTACCTGCAATGCATTTATTTTTAAGTGTATGATTCTATGATTCTATTTTTGACCTATTCATTAGAATCAACCATTATGAATTAATGTCTTTGCCATATATGACAATAAAGCTGGAATTCCCAGTAACACTTTTGTTAATAATCCTTAATTTATTGCATTCTCTGGGTTTATTTATGGCCTACCTTTTTCTCAAAGCTGGGACTTTAAAAATAAAAACAAATAACAAGCCAAAACACATATAGATAAAATATACAAAAGACTATGTTTAAAATTCCATCAAACTGTCTGTACAATTACAAACCACCTGAAACATCTGTGAAAAAGCAGAAGTTAAACATTTGCTGGCAATTTATAATTTTATGCACATACCAACCATTTTTATTAGATAATCTCAGTTTCTTTGCTTAATTCTCCATAGTATTTGAAGAGTAGATATTTTTCCTCTTTTTTTCTTTCTTTTCTTTTGGTGGGGTGGGGACAAGGGAGATGCAATGTACTGAGCTGCCAAATAAGAAATGCTAGGCGGCAACACAAGTTATTGTACCAAATCTCTTTCAAACCTCTCATTCTCACTGAATTTCTCTTCAGTCAGCTAATCCGTATTAATACACCTATATATACTTTCCCCCCTAAACTTACTAAACTCAAGATAAGCTCCCGTACACAGTACAAAGTACGCAGTAGCACTCCAAAGGCAACTAAATATTCCAGTATGCCTTATAGAGTTCTTGCTTTCAAAATTTCCTTTGCACTTTGTTTACTATATATTCCAATAGTGTAATATTAAACAAAAACAGTGTGTCCTGTGCCAGAATGATTGATTACTACACCATGGCAAGGTCACCTCCTAGGAACAGGCTGAGTGCAGTAAGGGCTGTCTGACTCATACAGTTAACACTATATCCGCATTGTATGAATGTCACCAGCAATCCAGTGATTTATTGCTTGGAAGGCTCTGTTCAATTTTTTCTGCCTGACCAAATTGCACATTTTCTAGAAAAAGAAGCAAAAATATTTCAGCACATGGATTACCCCCAGGTCCTCATTTTTCCCACTAGGTTCAACAATTCTTTTCAAAGATGCTGATCATCAAAACTCTCAATATTTTCCCTCTGTATTTCCCATTGCTCATATCTGCCAAATATTTGGTAAAATAATAATTGTTACACTAATGAAATGGTGCAGTTGGAGAGACGCTAGAAACAGCTATGGGAAAAGAATAAGGATAACTTTGATGGGGTTACTAAATTTGAATGGACTCTGAATATATGAAATGCTGGCCTCTTAATAATTAATGAGGAAAATACAATTAGTTTACAGGAATGAGTCTTCGGACTTATTGCACTCAAGATAAAAGTGATTTACCTCTCCCGCATTAGAGTCGCTTACAGGATGCAGTTGGGTATTATTGCATGGAAAATGCCACCGATGCCACCACCCAACTGCATCCCAAATAAATCCCAGCTAAAAGCCATGTGATAATACCTGACTGCATCCTGTAAGCAACTCTAACCTGGGAGAGGTACCGGTAAGTTACTTTTATTTTGGGTACAATAAACTCCTTATATAGATCCTTCTTATGCTATAATGTTTGAAAATATGTATTTGGTAAAATACCCTCTGATTAGACAGCTGTTACCACCAGACAAATATAAAATCAATTTAGGCTTGATAAATCTGGGCTGGTAGCCTCTGATCAAAAAAAGGATCTTGGAATTGTAGTATCCAGTAGAACCAGCAGGGACTCATACCTTCATCCAATTCTGAGGATGGCTCATCCAACAAAGTAACTAAAGCTGTCTTATCCCATAACAGGCATAAAACATGATTGAAATCAATGTAGATAATCAATTTCCTCTTAAACCTCTGTAGCTCAGAGGCTATCATATGCTAAAGGACATTCTCCAAAACTGAAATAGTAGATACATCCCAGTTATGATCCAGTCAGGTAGGTCTTTTATTAGTAACACTCTTACAACTTTGTCTTTTAGACATGGTAGAATATCCCTTGTTAAAGAAGGGCATTCAGCTTTACCTAGTCAGTCAGTTCTTTCCCCTCCCCACCCTGACATAAGCCACTACTATAAGTTAGGAAGAGCAAGGATCCAATACACACTGTAAGCTATAGACCACTCAAGATAGCTCCACTGGATGACTCTGAGTAGATGCAATGCTGGCAGAGAGGGGGGGAAATGCTTCTACAAACACTGCAACAAAGCAGGTTTTCCTATTACTCTTGTGCAAATTTGAATAGACTCATTATTCTTTTCCTGCTATTGTTTCTCTAGTTACTGTCACATTCGTTTCACCAATGACAACTCCCAAGTAAACTAGGAAGCTAGTTTGGTTCCACTTACCAGAAGGGGATTCTCAGGAGCTACTATATCTACCTTTCTATTATTATTTCTTTATTTCAGAGGTCAAATGGAGCTTTGACAAGAGTCATCTGCAGAAGCAACATAAAACTCCTCAAGAGCCATCAGGAAACCATTCAGATCCACCAGTCTCCTGACATGGTCCATCTTAATTGACCAGTGACTCCTACAGAGTCTGCAATTTCCACCACCTAGTGATCTGTCCTTGATACTGGAACCACAAAACATTTATTGATTCCAAGATAAACCCCACAACCAGCACAGAATTCCAGGTCCAGTCTGCACAGGGGGACAGATATTAAAACAGACTCATAGTTGTCATGGAGAACATGATGTTCTGGACCATTCTTGACAAGGCATTCTCCAGATGGATTTTTAAGTCTCCTGGCATATATCAAGTCAGTTTAGTTAGCTCAGAGAGAGATAATACTGAGACCAGTACACACACATACATACACACACACAGAGAGAGAGAGAGAGAACTCTATTCTGTCCCAAGCATCTACTCAGATCCATGCATTCAAGCCCAGCAGTCTGTGGGACAGTGCATCCGGTGAGGGAGATAGACTCACGCACTGAAAATCCACATCTCTGCCTCCTAAATGTTAGTGAAACTCCAGTGAACAAAACAGAAATAGAATATCCCTCCCCCACCAAAAAAAAATATAACCCATGGGAAAAGTTCCAAAATCTGTAGAAGGGATGATTCTATCAAAAAGTAGGGAGAATGCATGCAGGCCCTAGGGATTTTCATCAACAAAGACAAGGAGCTATATTTGTGGGGCAAGTGATCTTGAAGAGTGAGGAGTGGAAAATTACTAATGTTATTAAGAGAAGCTTTACAGAATTACCAATAGTGTTGTTACAATGGGTCCAAAAAAGGAAACAGGAAGCAGATGGCCATAAGTCAAGAAAACAGGATGCCAACCAGAAAAGAGACTAGAGAAAACATCACACTCTACTTAGAGACAGAAAAGGACTGGGTATGGTTAGCAGGGAGGGCATTGGCTAGCAAAGATCTTTTGTAGCAGACTAAAGCCAGTGTTTCAAGTGGCTTCAGCTGAATTTCACTATGTAGTTCAACTAACATTCCTTAGCCTGTTTGTGAGCTTCTTATTGCCGACTAGAATATATGATATCATGAGTATTAGCATTGCCTAATTTCCTGAAGATTCATCATAGTCACTTGAACAATCAACATGGATTATTGGAATTAGAAATATTTATTTATTACAACTTTTTTCTTGTTTTTTTAATCATTTGACTTTTGATAAAGGAAGGCAATGCAGATATATCATATTCCTCTCATAGATGCAGGATTTACAGATCATAAAACATGAAATTGGAAGCTGGAGGAAAACATTGTCAGTGCAATATTTTCTTCTGCCTCTCAAATTTAAGTTATAGTATATAGACACGAAAATTAATAAAGTGCATGTAACTGAGGGCCTCTGAAGACTGGCCTAAAGGGCTGGCCTGGAGGCAGAGTTAGAGCAGGGCAGCCACACGCCAGATGCCCCAACCCCACACTGACGCTGTTATGATGCTGTGCACTATTACGCACTGTGCAGCATCAGGACACTTTTCTGGCACAGCAATCAAACACGCTTCACCAAAAAGGGCACTGAAGAGCCACACACCGGCTCTTAGAGCGACCTTTTGCCGTCCCTAAAAAGAGCAGCATTTTGCCGCTCTTTCAGGGACAGCAAAAGGGAGGATCTGAGCCACTGCATGGGGTTGCCATGGCCCCAATCCGCTGCTTCCTGGGGCGGCCCAAAGCCGCCCATCTGCAGTCCCCCTGAGTCTCTTTTCCCTGAAACAATTAGTTTAACATTGTTGCTTTCTTGTTCTATATTAAATATGCTTTCCTCAAAGTCTGAAAAGCTACATTTAAAAAGTAGCTAGTTAGAATTATAATGCCAAGATTAAAAGTAGTTTGTTACTGTTAGGGCTATCTAGTTGGCCCTTGGCATACATTTGGTTTTGGTTCCAGGACCCCCTGTGGATACCAAAATCAAGGGATGCTCAAGTTCTATTAAATACAATGGAATAGTGAAATGGAAAAACCAAGGTTTGCTTTTTGGAATGTATATATTTTAAAAATATTTTCAAGTTGTGGATGCTTGAATCCATGGACTGACTGTGATTCATTTTTAGCTTTATAAGTTACTGTATTCCCTCTGTCTCAAGCTTGTTGTGTGTAAACTTTGACCTGAATTGGTTTGAACATCTCCAACTAATTGAGAAGTAGGAAATGGAAGCTGTTCTAATGGAAGCTGTACACTGGATCTAAATGGACTGGAGCTAAAAACAATTGTGTAGCCCTCTAGGGCTGGACTGCAACTCCCAGCATTCCTTGCCATTGCCTATGCTACTTAGAGTTGTTGACAGTTGCAGACAATTGACATCTGGAGGGCTAAATGTTCCTTATCCATGATTTAAACCATTGGTAGGCAACCTTTCCCCTTTAAGGGCCGAGGGACTTCAGCTCCCAGATGCCTCAGCCATGTTGGCCAATAGTCCCATGTTGGCCAATAGCTCCTGGGATTCTGGGAGCTGAAGTCCCTCGGTCCTTAAAGGGGAAAGGTTGCCTACCCCTGATTTAAACAATACCCAGTGTTAATAATAGGCATGAGAGAAAAGTTAGACGCATGAAGTATTCACAAACAAAATATATGGTACTCTCACATTTTCACTGAAGCATAGAAGAGTATCCAATAAATAAATAGACATCCTGCACAGGAAAAAGAAATTACATTACTTGTCAACAGTCACACATGCTTCTCCCACAAAACACATATTTTGCATAGAAGATTTCAAAATGTTTAATATCAATCAGTTCTGGTTTGTTTTACAAAATGACACCACTCTTAGCAATCCCTGTTATGACAAGCTGATTTAATTAGCAGGCATATGTCAACCAGTGTCATATTAATGTAATAAAACATTAAACTGGACCTTGTGCCTGATGTGATACAAAATTATTCATTGAATATTAGAGCACTAGACCTCCCGCTGTTCTTTTACAAATGGTTGAACTACCACGAGGTTATGGAAGTTAACATGTAAATTGCAACCAAACCTATAATTTCTGTAGCAAATCTCAGGAGATAGTCATTCCAGTCACAGTAAAATTTTCTTCTCAGAGCCATATATAATGCACAGAAAAAAGTCCAAAATTTGAACACATCACAAATGATTACCCAGTATTGATGTACTTTTCATTACTTAGATTGAAATGCTAGAATTTAAGGGTGGAGATGCCAATACTTCATCTATTCTATTTGCAGCATCACAGGGGGGTGATGATAAAGAGAATGTTCTTATTTGAAACCATAACTCTGGAAGAATTATGGAATAATAACAACTCTGGAAGAATGAATAAAAATTAGCAATATCGCCAGTCTGACTGCAACCATACCTGAGTTGGGCAAGGTGGTCAGCCAAGCGATCTAGTAGTCAGATCCAGGTGGTCTACTGGCAGTTAGTCAAGAGATACATTTGGTTCAGCTAGATCCAGGCCAGTTCTTTATAGAACCAGATGAAAGTCCACTGGATTTTTCTGTCACAGGAAAGCTACTGAGTCACAGAACAGTAGAATCTCCTTCTAACCATTTACATATGTAGTGCCCAGATGAATTGCAAACCAGCTGATTCCTGCTCAGTTTATATGGTGGTATGTTTGATCTGTCAGAGTTTGTTTCCATGTTTGTTTTTTGGCACCTTGCAAATTGGCTTTTAAATAAATATTTTTTTTTAAAAAAATGGTTGGGAAGATCAAACCTGAGGGAAATATCACACTCAGACACACACACATTTTTTTTCTGTTGTTAGGACAGCTAACATCATTGTTTAGAACATTCTACTCCTATACATAAGGACAGCCACTTTCCAGAACTGTGAGGCAAGATCACATTCTACTTTCTTTACATGTGTGCGTGTCTGTGTGTGTGTGTGTGTGAGAGAGAGAGAGAGAGAGAGAGAGAGAGAGAAGGAATCTTCTCTGATATATTCAATGCTTCCTAATTTATCATTTGCTGGGCCTGTTTCACAACCCTAATTGTTGGCCTCAGGTAATTCCTTTTCTGATAAAGTGAATGATGGCTTCCAGGTCTAGTCTATGACTAACAAACCTCAGCACTGGTGTGGGGAATTGACAGCTCAGATTTGTTTTGCCTACTGTGTCTGTATGGACCTTCAAGTTACTTGTTGACTTATAGGAAACCCATAGCAAATTAGTGGCTGAGAGGATGGAGAGGATTAGGTCCCCAGCTGCTTTTCTGCATCAGGAGTGGATATCTACTTCTACAACACCCCACACAGTACATAAACTGGAGTAAATGGAGACAACATCAGCATATATCACCAACAGGATTCCACCTTTTCTGACATAATTACCTTAAGGTTTAATCTTTTACAGTGCCTGAGGTGAACTTGTACCAGACAAAAGTTGGTTCTACCAGTCTGATTTTACAAACATAGTGCATCATGAAATAGCCATGCAGTACTGGATGGATTGTTGGACTAGGGAGATTATTGCACATGCCTTATCCCATCGTTTTCCCTACAGGATACACATACATTTAACTTCAAAGATGTGTCTTACCACATTCTCCTGTATACAACCTGTATGCAGCCCATATGCAACTCAAGCCATGGGATAAGCCTGTGTTGCATATGGGTTGCATACAGGCAGTATACGGGAGAATGCAATAAGACCCATCTTTGAAATTAAATGCACGTGTATCCCATTGGGGAAATGACAGGATATGGTATGTGCAATAATCTCCTAGGACTCTGAGATACCAGAGTTTAAATCCCTCCTCAGTCTCTCAGCCTAAGAGGAAGGCAATGGCAAATTTATTTTGAATAAGTCTTGCCAGGAATGATCACCATAAGTCAGAGCTGATTTGAAGACTCATAACAACAAGAAGACATGCGTAATGCACTGTGTATTAACTTATACAATTCATTGGATTCAAGACAAAAACTTTGTGATTTTGTACTCAGATACTTTTACATCTTGCTATCCAATTAGAAGCTCTCTTTCTTGTATGGTCTCTCCTGCACAGTCCAAAACTCAGGCATAAGATATTCCACTCCTATTTATCAGTCTAGACCACTAAGGCTGAGGTTACCTTCTCAATCCATTATGCTCCCGCTTCTAAATGTCTGGTTCTTCCCCAACAGAACATATTCAATGGTAGAAGTGTTTGGGGTTATCTTTATTGTGGAGATGTGAAATAGTTGATGGGAACATATATTGTTGTTGTCGTGTGCTTTCAAGTCATTTCTGACTTATGGCACCCTAAGGCAAGGCTTTATTGGTAAGATTTGTTCTGATGGAGGTTGCCTTTGACTTCTTATGAGGCTAAGAGAGTATGATTTGTCTGAGGTCACCCAGTGGGTTTCCATGGTCAAGCAGGGTTTCAAAGCCTCATCTCTAGAGTCATAGTCCAATGCTCAAACCACTACACCACACTGGTTCTGAGATGATGTTGAATCAGTTGAAATACATCAGGAAGTAGGATGAAAAGACAGATGATTTATACAGCTCCCAGGTGTGGGAAGCTGCAAAGACAGAAGAGAAAGAAGAATAATCCCAATTGGTTGTTGGGCCCACACATTGTGCTGGTCATACCCTCAATGGAGTCTTTAGTACGGAACAAGAATATCCGTGGGAAGAAGTTTTCAAAACCTTCGCTTTGTCATGGACAGATCATTTCCTGATCATGATAGACTAAGAGCCACTGTCTGCCCCACCGGGGTGGTGGACCTATTAGGATGGTCCGCCCTCAAAGGCTAATGGAACCAATTGGCTTCCAGAATGAGGGTTTAATGGTTGGTTAACGCCGGTGATTCTGTTGAAGACTTGGTTAATACCTGGAACACTGATCTCACCAAGGCCATCGAAACAATCATTCCCAAGCATCCTTTCCAGCCCGCTCCTAATCGTGAGCCCTGGTATACAGAGGAGCTTAGGAGGATGAAGCGAGCTGGACAACAACTAGAGTGTGAATGGTGAAAGACTTGGCTCTTATCCGACAGAACTCGCCATAGGAACCATCTTGATTCCTATCAGGAGGCATTGCATGCAGCGCAGAGACTTTTCTCCTCTGCACGCATTGCGTCTGCAGAGTCTCATCCAGCAGAGCTGTTTAGGAGGGTGGGAGAAGTGACACAATACCTCCTGTGCAGAACCCTCTACTTAACCCTACCGTGGCCTGCTGTGATACTTTCAACATCTACTTTGCAGATAAAATCTCTCAAATAGGAACCGACCTGGATGCCAGTGTTTTGACAGAATCTGTAGGTGAGGCGTCCAGCATCTCCGTTGATGGCATTTTACTGGATCAGCTTCAATCTGTACCGATGATGTGGACAAGCTCCTTGATAGAGTGGGGAAGACGACCTGCCCTCTAGATCCTTGTCCATCATGGCTGGTCGTCCAGTGGGGGGATACGTTGAGGGTATTCCTTTGGGATACTATCAACGCATCATTCAGGGAAGGCATTGTTCCATCCTGTTTAAAGGAGGCGGCAGTTAAGCCCCTCCTGAAAAAGCCTTCCCTGGACCCCCTGGACAGGAATAACTATAGACCAGTCTCTTTGCTTCCCTTCTTAAACAAGGTGATCGAGAGGGCAGTTGCTTCCCAACTCCAAGTTGTCTTGGATGAAACTGATTATCTCGATCCATTTCAAACCAGCTTCAGGACAGGATATGGAGTTGAGACTGCCATGGTTGCTCTGGCTGACGACCTCCGCTTGGATATCAACAGGGGTAGTGTGACCCTGCTGGTGCTCTTGGACCTCTCAGCAGCCTTGGATACAATAGACCACTCTTGGATCGCCTGAGAAAGTTAGGAATCAGAGGCACTGCTTTTCAGTGGTTCCGTTCCTTCCTCTCGGGCAGATCCC
>JAIPUX010001880.1:38046067-38096304 GCA_020142125.1 Phrynosoma platyrhinos | reverse complement strand
ACCTAGTATATTGGCAGTCCTTCCCTCCAACACTTTCTCATTTTTCCCTCATTGGAACTCTATATTTTGACTGGAAAGGTTGGGAGTCGTCTTATACGCCCAGTCATCTTATACACCGGAAAATACGGGTATTTTTTCATTCTTCCAAGACAATAAATGAAAAAAAAAACATCTACACATGGCATATGACTTTCTTCACCTCTACATTTTGCATTTAGAATGTTTACATTGTGGTTGATGATTGGAAAGCTTAATTTGCAAGTTTAATTGCCAAAGCATGATTCTTTGCAAAAAACCCATTGTTAAACATTGTTAAATGCTCAGAGGAAATGCATGTTTTTGTTAACTTGAAGTTTGATGATAAATGCATGAAAAGCACTTTGGAAGATGAAAATGGGCAACTGAGTGGATTAGAACTGAACACTACAAGCTAGAACAAAATTCAGAGAATGTTTTGCACATTAGTTCTATAGTTCAGGGATTTCCAAAATGGGAAGCCCAATTTCTGACATTCCTCTAGATCTCTAAATAAAATAATTAGAGCTTAGGGTATTCTAAGCGATTTCTGCATTATAGTGCTATTCCTCAATAGGGCCATACTACTTGCTCTTGCAAAATGACTCAGAACCTAAAAAAAGAATGGCTGTTTTGAAATGTCACTTATGTTCAACAGCTTTCCTTCATTTGGAGGATGAAAACAAATTTAGGAACATAGAATATTGGCTAATGTTACAAAGTACATGTACACACAAACTTATAAAAGACCGTTTAAATGAACAAAATGAAAACTTTGGTCATAATTCCAGACTCACCATTCCAAAGCATAATTCTGACAGTCAAAGTGTATCATTCATAATAGTGTAGTAGACTTTACCAAAGTAGGTCAGCTTAAACCATAGGTATCAAATGAAGTGCTGGCACAACACTTGGAACCACGAGCTAATGACCCCGAAACAAGAATAATATTAAATTAGCCATACAGAGGCACAGAAGTTGTTCAATGACTTCCAGCTTGTTTTTTAATGTCATCTCAGCATACAGCAATTGAATATTGAGTGGCATCCTTCTGTCATGTCAATGTCTGGAATTGTATTGCAGGTTCTGAAAGTTTGCTTTCAAGATTATTGATCATGTAATCTTGCTCTGCGACCTGGAACATGTCTGCCAACAGTGTTTCTTTGTGTTACACTGGTTGAACTTGAAAAGGTAAGTTACTGCCATGAGCTCAGGCAAAAAATCACATTGTATGGCTAGTACAAGGTTTTAAAAGACCTTTGGTTTAGCCATTTCCCAACTGTGATCCATTTACATACAGGATTAAATAATAGTTCCATCTCATGAAATACAAAATAAAACACCAAACCAACTGAAGATTTGTTGTCAGACTAGCCAGAAACTATTCCAATTTTCTTAGATGCAATCTGTGTATTTCTACATAGTACTTTCACTGCTTACGTAATACAGGTGGGGGGATTACATGGTAGGTGTGATGATATTAGTCTAAATCTGAACACATATTTGCCACCTTTAAAAATAATCCCACAGCCTTCAGAAAATATGTGTTCAAATGACTTCTAGCATACTTAACATATTATGCCTTCCTCTGCCATAAGTCTTCTTTTAATGCTGATCTTTGTATTATAATAGTTGTCAAGTGCTATAATTAAAGTTGAATTTCAGCTTCCATCGTTCCACTCCTTTTTTTCATTTGCTCATAATTAAAAAATCCTCTGTGCTAAAATTGTCAGTGTGTGATCTCATCCCAAAGGTAATTTTTTTAAAAAAGAATGGAACCAAATTTAGTTCAACTGTTTTTCAGTTATACACACATTAAAAATTACCCCTTTCCATTTGGTTTCAATTGATAGTTTTGTAATATATCTGAAAGGCAATTTCAGCTAAAGTTCCAGTTCTGAGGATTTTTTTCTATTATTATTATTATTTTGTACATTAATGAATACAAAAAGAGATAACAGGCATTCAGATTTTCATAAAACCCATTTAAATCTGTTACAGCTATCATTGTTGTGGATATAGAGATTCGCTTGGGATCTTATAGAAATCAAAATCAGCCTAAGCCATCAGGCTAGAATTACTGAGATATAAGTTGCAGCATGGCAGTAAATCTTGAATTTCAAGCTGTCATCATGACAGTCATTATAATGATGCCCCAAAGAGGATGCTCCAAAAATATAGGTGCTAGTGTTGGTTTAAATATATAGAAAATTCTAGCAATGTTCACCTCCAACAGATGCAAGTCTTTTATAAACCTAATGCATTTTTCCCACTCTGAATAAAGGCACTCCAAAATATTTGTGATTACAATGGCTAGCAACAATACATTGCTAGTACTGAAATGCTAGTAAGAAAAATGAATTTCTCCTCAAGCTATTGTTGGAGCTGCCAGATCAGATTTCTGAATCTGATGCAGAAATCAGGGGGCAGTCTGGCACTTGGCAGGATCAGAAAAGGGAAAAAGTGGTCCAAAAGACACTGCAAAAATAATCCAGTTTAAGATCGTTTCAACTGTCTTGGCTCAGTGCTAGGGAGTCGTGGGAATTGTAGTTTATTGCGGCACAGAGCCCTCCAACAGAGAAGGCTAAATGTCTCACATAACTACAATTCTCAAAATTCCCTAGCTTTGAGCTCAGGCAGTCAAAGCAGTCTCAAACTGGATTATGTCTGCAGTGTATTTTGGACTGTAGTTGTGAGAGTAATCACTACTAGGATGGAATTCCTTTTCTAAATCCATTTCAGTCTAGTCTGAGATTGGAACTTGGAGTTGAAGCTTACTTGATAGTCTTGTGGGATGATCCTTGCTGGGTGGTGAGGAAGGGGAGTGATACCTTATAATTTCTTTTGGAATATCTAGTGGCTTTTGGTACCATCCACAATTATATCCTTTCAGATAGTTTTTTTTTTTACTTGGGATGTGGGTATTGCATTGACTCCGACCTTCTTGGACAGCTGACTCAAAAATATGGAGCTGTAGAATTATTGTTCTGGCCCAAGCAATTGTACTATGGGGTGCTTCAGGGTTCTTTTCTATCATCCATGCCTTTTAATATCTATATCAACAGAGGACAAAGTGTGTCCTATGGCCTACCTCCACAGATGCACATTCATCTGCTTACTCCATTTTTCTTCCCCATAGCATTTGTTCCTCTCCCCTCATCCTGTCTCTTTCCTCCCTCCCCCTAATAGTTAATTGTATTCTTGTGTGCAGTCGTCTGTTTCAACTACAACCTGCTTTAGGCCTGTGGGGTGTCTTTTCCAAAACCAGGATGAAACATTTGGACCCTTCCAGTTCTTATACAATATTCAAAGGTGGTTTTGCTAGCACCTTCCTCTATAATATAGCCTCCAGCTCCTGTAATTCATTGGTGGACTCCCATCCAATACTAACAAAGACTGACCCTGGGCCTTTGCAGACTGCCAGAAATAGTGCAAATTGAGTCCACTTTAAGGGTTAGGGTTAGGGAATCATGGGAACTGTATTTTATTGTGGCACCAGAGTTCTCTGACAGAGAAGGCTCAGTGTCTCAGGAAAAAAAATTCCCATGACTCCCTAGCACTAATCCTAACCCTTAAAATGGACTCAATTTGCACTATATCTGGCAGTCTGCAAAGGCCCCCTGTTTAGCTTCCCAGATCAGATGGGTCTGGGTGCCTTTAGAGTGTTTAGGCAGATCAGGCTAAATTCATGAAGAAGATGCCAGCCAGAGGTTGTTTTCTTAATCTGATCACTTTCAGTGTTGTGAATGGGAAGACACCAAAGTCCAGGGAGGAGATTTAAAAGGTTCCCAAATGCTCCAAATGTTTTCCCATCCCTATCTTAAAGTCATCATCATCTGGGGTCTTGTTCCAAGTACCTCCAACAAATGTGGCAAAAATATAAGACAGGGGCATTTTCAGGTATCTGTTCACCTAGTGCCCAAATTATGGTTTTTCAATGGTCAATGAAAAGTTTATAGTCTGTGTTAGTGGGTTTTGTGTGTTTGCATTCTTACTTATCAGCTGGTTTTAATTCAGCTTTGCACATTGTAATGTTTCTGTCCTTTGTTGTTGGTTTTATATTCTGTCATCTCTAGTCACTGTTTTCTTGTTGTGCTTTCTGTTTTTGTACTCTGCCCAGAGTACAAAGCCTGTACAGTATATTTTGTACAGGATGGTTTAGAACAGTGATTCCCAACTGTTGTCCTCCAGGTGTTTTGGACTTGAGCTCCCAGGATCCTACACCACTGGCCAGAAAGGCTGAGACTTCTGGAACCTGAAGTCCAAAACACCTGGAAGACCAGAGTTTTGGAATCACTGGTTTAGAAGTTCCATAAATATAGTGGCAACTATATCCCAGACAACAATTGGCTGCAGGGGAGCTCCTGGAAGTTGTCTGTCTAACCTTGAACATCTGGAACCAAAAGAATAGCTTCCAGGAACTTGACTGCTGCTTTTCTCTCTCTAATTTTGCCAGAGTAGATGAACATCTTCATGGCCAATCAGTATGGGGCTGCCCTTACACCCTTACATCCCTGGAGAGATAGTAGAAGCCATCACTCTCTGGACCACAAACATAACTCTAGAAATAGGCAGTACATATACGTGTTGCAGATTCAACTTGATTAGATCTCATAAACCACCTTATATGAAGGCAAAGGGCTATTGCTGTAACCTGCCCGGATTCCTTGTGATTGGGCAGGCTATAAATAAATAATTTGTTGTTGTTGTTGTTGCTGCTGCTGCTGCTGCTGCTGCTGCTGCTGCTGCTGCTGCTGCTGCTGCTGCTGCTGCTGTTGCTGTTGGGGGAAAACATCAGAACTGGACATAGTCCAGGTATCATTGACTCTAAAATTCACACTAGACTCTCTTCTGCATAACTGTCAAAGCAAATTTTAGCCAGCCATCTGAAAATAAAATAATATATGCTAATACATATTTTTGAAAGTTTGCTTAGGATTTGGTGCATCTTCACAGAGGATGTTCCAAACACACTGAAAAATGTAGATGTTTTAAGAACTCAGTACTGGAGGAAAACAGCTTTTAGGCTATGATAACTTTGAAACATTAAATATTCATAAGTTACCATAAAATGAATATGTTAGGCATGTCATAATATTTGGCCCCCTACAGTATGGGCAAGGACTGTGAAAATTTAAAAGAAACTTCACAGAAGGTCCAGAAGAAATAGGAAAAAAAATCTTCTGAACTCCCAGGCGGTTTTTCATACACAAAATGTATGCACTTGAAATAATGTAAACAAGAAAAAACACATCAGAAATGGCGATGACACTCTCTTTCCATGGTTAAATATTTTACACATCAAACGTGAAGTGCACATCCATAGAACCTTTAAAGTAAAATACAAAGATTATTGTCTATTTTGGACATATCATTCCTGAATCATTTATCGCACTCAGATATCCTAAAGTATTGAAAGTCACCTCACCTTCCAAAAAGAATATCCATTTGGCATTAGTTTACACTTTTGAGTCATACAAATAAAGGGAGGTTGCATCCTATCCACTTTCATTTTATGGGGCCATTCAAACATTATTTAGCTGTATTGGAGCTACTGCAGCACATATTATTTGCTTGCCTCCCTGGGGTAATAAGATGTCTGAAATCTTGTGGAGGAAACAGCCAGTGAAATGGTGGCTCCTATCTCCAAAACCTAGAGCATTACTGCCATAGGAAAGAACTGCGTCATGGGCACCTTCCACATGATCTTGGATTTTTGACACCAGCATAGTAGAGGTCAATTCTTTCTGCAAACTCAAGACCAGGAACAGGCTGCAGCACAGACCATGAACGATTAATATCAAAAATTAGATTAAAGCTAGAAATGAACATGAAACTAATCATCATGCCAAAATCCAACCTATAAAACATCCCAGATGAATGTAAATAATGTAAAAAATAGATTTGCACTACTAAGCCTAATTGGCTGGAAACAGATTAACTATGGACTGAAGGGAGGGACATTGTCAAGGAGGAATGCAGAGAGATGCTACCTCTAGCCAAAAGAAGAAGAAGAAGAATCAATGGATGATAAATTAACCTTTTCAAGCAGTAAAGAACAGACAAGAAGCTAAAGGAAAGGGTGACAGAAATAGAGATAGAACTCTGAATGCAACTGTTCAATGACTAGTGCACATGGATAAAGAGAATTACAATAATAATCAATGCAGATAAATAGAAACTGACAACAAAAAAAGAACAAGAGGTCTCTTCCACAAGATCTGAGAAATCAAAGAGAAATTAAAGCAAGAGTGGGAATGCTCTACCACTAGAATTACACAATACATGACCAAGATAAAATAAAATTTAAAAAATGATGGAAGCAATACACAGAAGAGCTACATAAATGAGATGGAAGGATGAGTGACACATGAAAAAAGTTCCATACAAAGATGAATCTTATATTTTGAGAAGCAAAATGAAAACTTCACTCAGAGTAATTGGGAGGAATAAATCACCAGGAACAGGTGGCATACCAATGGAATTGCCTCAAGTTATAGAGACAGAATCAATTCTAATCCTAACTTAAATCTGTCAACAAGTGTGGAAAACAAAGCAATGGCCCACACAATGAAAATGCTCAATATATATACCTATCCCCAAAAACGAAATGCAAATGATTGCAGTAACAACAGGACAATTTGATGGTGACTTTAATGTGGCTGAGAAAAACAAATCCACCTGCTGTGTGCCTATTTAAACACTCCATGCTAAGAGGATTTACATTTAGAAGGTATGTAACATTCTGATGCAGTACTACATAGTAGCTCCAGCATCAGTAGAAAATGAATCCTGTCTGGGTTTTACTCTGAACTTCAAAGGAGCTTTCCAAGGACCTGAACCTATTTTGTGAATAATGCTGAACACTTTAAAATTTATACCAAAACCTGAAGCAGATTCACCACCTCACTGACATGGAAACCACCAGTCTGATGAACAGTTTAGAGTTCCATATTTTTACACCTCATCTCTAGTTTTCTTGTACTGCTTTTCTTTACCAGGTTTCCTCATGTTCACATGTCCCACCTAAAAGCCTTTGCTTCCTTTGAAGCGGAGACTGTGTGACTTATCAAAAGTCACCCAGTGCGTTTCCATGGCCAGGCAGGGGTTCAAATAGGAATCCAATTCAGTCTGGAACCTACAATTCAAGCCACTACACCATACTGACTCTATATTAGATAATATATTTTGTGCCCTTCTATTTGGCCTAATAACAGTATACAAATTTTGGCATTTCTAATATTGTTTGTCTCAGTATTGTGTCAGTATTAATATTTAATATTTATAAGCTGTCTTTGGAGGGATTGCCCTAAAAGTGGGAACAGAAACACCATGCATACATAAATTACTACTGTAGCTGTTGCCTGTGATGATGATTTGTCTTCCATGTTATCTGAAAGCCTCTTAAAGCCATAAAAACATGTCAGACAGCATGATAGAAAATGTTTCATCAATGTATTTAAGACCCACCATTTTCCATGGTTATATCAAACAAGATTTGTTGTTAGTTGCCTTTGAGTCGGTTCTGACTCATGGTGTTCCTGTGGATGAGACATCTCCAAGAATCCCCATCTTCCACTGCCTTGCCCAGATCCTGCATGCCCTTGCCCATAAACCCCCTGATTGAATCTATCCATCTGGTTTGTGATCTTCTCTCTTTTTTCTACCCTCTACATTTCCGAGCATTATTGTTTTTTCTAATGATCCATGCCTTCTCATTATGCGGCCAATAGTCTCAACTTGATCATCTTTGCTTCCAAGGAGAGCCCTGGTCTGATCTGTTCAAGAACCCATTTGTTTGTCTTCTTGGGTGTCCATGGTAGCCTAAGTACTCTTCTCCATCACCACATTTCAAATGAGTTGATTTTCTTTCTGTCTGCTTCCTTCACTGTCCAGCTCTCACATAATTACATGGTAATTGGGAGTACAATGAAATGGATTATTCTGACTTTAGTGCTCAGTTGTATGTCTTTGCTCTTCAGTATCTTGACCAGTTCTTTCATAGCTGCCCTTCCCATTCCTAGTCTTCTTATTTCTTGGCTGGAGTGTCAATTCTGGTCAATGATATGGACCATATTCCTAGATATGGGAATTCTTCAACTATTTTAATTTCCTCATTGTCAAGATTGAATTTGTGCATTTCTTCTATGGTCATTATTTTTGTTTTCTTTATGCTCAGCATCAGACTTGCGTTTGCACTTTCATCTTTGACTTTGACTTATTAACTGTTATAATTCCTGAATGTATTTTGCTAATAATATGGTATCGTCCATTTCCTCCTATCTTAACTCCCCCTTTTCCTGATTTTAATTCTGCTTTTTTTATGATGTTTTCAGCATATAAGTTAAACAAGTAGGGTGATAGGATGCAGCCTTGCCTGACTCCTTTGCCTATTGGAAACCACTTTGTTTTCCTGAATTCTGTTCTGATGGTGGCCTCTTGTCCTTGGTACAGATTCCTCATTAGGACTATTAGATGTAGTGGCACCCCTATGTCTGAGTGCATGGCATAGCTTTTCATAAATTATACTGTCAAATGCTTTGCTGTAGTCTATGGAACATGCTGATTCTTTTTTAGAATTCTTTGGTGTGCTCCATTAGCCATTGTATGTTTGCAATGTGGTCCCTAGTGCCCCTCCCTTTTCTGAATCCTGCTTGCACCTCTGGAATTTCTCTGTCCATGTATGGTTGGAGTCTATGCTGCAGAATTTTGAGCATTATTTTGGGGACAAAACAGATGGGCAAAATAAACACATTTCAGACTGGCTTCAAGGTAGGGCATTTAGATGATGTATACTTTGAAGACGTCCGGAAAGCACCCTCTAGCTGACTTATGGTGATAAAAGCTGCTTCAAAAAGAATTTGCTTTTTCCCGCTTCTTCCCCAGAGAGTGTGCACCTTCGCATGTACATATAAATGCACCAACGCCAGTGTGGCTCTAAAGGAGCACTCTATCCAAACCCTAACCCTAATTGTGCATGTAAAGACCCTGTCTCAGTAGCACATTTAAAAGGAATGGAGCACAAGTTGTGGAGATGGCAACCCCAAAAGAGAAACCATGGAACCTCTCATGGAGATGAGTACAACATACACAAAACAGACAGTCAAAGGATGTTATCACATGGAGAGTCACGGGGAAAAAGTGGAAATAAACGGGATGAGCAGAAGACCTTAATTTATGGGATTTGTCCCGTTCCGCCTCGTCTGATAACTAAATTCGAATTTAAAAGGGGGTTAATTCGAACAAAAAGCTGATCTTTTCAAATCCTCAAAAATCCCGAAAATGAAAAGCCACGTGTGCCTCAGGCAGTGCAGCATTACAGCCAATTGGAAGAAGTATTAATAGGATTAATGGCTTCATCAGATAATGTATTACTCTTTCACAGTTTTTATTCTACCCACCTTCTTTTCATCCATCCAGGTCACTTTTGTTCATCTTTTTATCAATCTCTCCTCCATTTTACATTGTTATACTGCTTGGCTTAGTGTGTCTATTTTACCATTAATTTTTCTATTCTATTCTACCAATGCTATACATTCTGTCTACGCTATCAATGGATAAAACAAGAGTAACAATACAAAATGAAGCATCCAATAAAATTGTTGTTGTTGTGTGTTTTCAAGACATTTCCGACTTATAGCAGCCCTAAGGCTCTATCATGGGGTTTTCTTGGCAAGTTTCTTCAGAGGAGATTTGCCCTTACTATCCTCTGAGGCTGGAGTATGCTTCACCCAAGGTCACCCAGTAGGTTTCCATGGCCAAGTGGGGATTACAAACCCTGGTCTCCCAGTGTCCTACTCCAACACTCACATCACTACACTACACTGTCTCAAATAAGAAACCTGAGTGAAAGTGTTCTTCCAAAATTCTTGGGTCACTTTGTGGGCAGCACAATGGTGAAGCTCGCGTGCAAGGAGCAAGGTAAAATTCTTTGAGGCTTGGGAAGGATGTTTGTTTGTTTGTTTTTTGCCTCAAAACTTCTTAGAAAATTTTCTAATGAGAAATTTAGGGTCAATGTATGCTAAAATATTGTATTGTTTGTTCATATTGGAAAATGGAGAGAATAGCAGCCAAAACAGGAAGACTGGGAAGGGTGGATGTGATCTTCCACTTACCCCTCCTGCTGCCATGATACATTTGCTGGAATTAATTTTATTGTTTTTCAAGTGTGTTAACTTGATTTTAATTCTATGGTAGTTTAATTTAGTTTTAAGGGGTGGGAGGGCTAGGGTGTAGGATCAAGGAATCTTTTAACTGTTGTCTTTTTAATTTGTTGTACACCACCCCGATTGCCGAGCAGAGGGGTGGGTTATAAATAAAAATTATTATTATTATTATTATTATTATTATTATTATTATTATTATTATTATTATTATTTCTTCCTTGAACAATTATAAAATAAAATTAAATAATATTAAAACCAGAGCCACAACTGAGCTGAAATTCTTCAAGCAAAAACAGTGCACCCAAGAATGCCCATGTCTAAGAACAGTTGTCTAAGAACTTCGCAATATGTTCCTTTGTAACTGAAGTTTTTGAGCAGTTTGAACCAGCCTCAAGTGTAACAGTAGGGTAATCTGATTACCAAAGCACAGACAACTATGTCCACATAACCAGACCATGGATAAACATAGTTATTTTTATGCAAGATAAGTCACAGATAGGACCTCAGCATGATAGATGGAGGATAGTCCATGTCACAAACACTTTTTCTTGATTGAAGAATTAAATCTGTAAGAACCTCCAGACTGCACAGTGATCTGATCTGTTACAGGGAGTGCTGCCCTGTCCAGAACAATATGAACCTCTATTTCTGCATATAAACAAATTACCACCAATCTTGACAGGTCTGAACTTCAGTTTATTGGTCCCCATCCAGATCCTTACTGACCCCAGACATCAATTTAGCACTTCAAGTGCAACAGCTGTAAAGAAAGAATAATGATAGGATAATTTCTGTATACTAGTGAGTCTCCCTCCAAAATTCTGCATTATCTTATCCAGAGGTTTCATTCATGGTTAAATAAATAAATAAACAGGAGAAGATGTAAACTATCCAGAAACCACAGCAGAAATGTCACAATGCTGGGGAGTCATCTTTTAATACAAACATCTGGAATTGGTCTTCCAGTTTGTACTCAGAACTACTCACAGTCTCCAATCCAGCTAGCCTATCTAGAAAAATGCAATGGTTGACCATGTCCAAATCCACCAAGAGTTACAGGATAAAATCAAATGTTGTGCTCACTTGTCTTTGACTAAGTTATTCCTCATGGTAACCAAATCAGTTTGAGTTAAAACTGGATCTGATCCACATTTTGATGGAACCAAACAATATATCCATGGCTATCATGCATGTAGCTAATTATGGCTTTGCTTTCAATCTTATCAGTACACCTGAAGAAGTGGGCAGAAGTCCATGAAAGCTCATGCTGAAATAAATCATACTTAAACATGCTGGTAATTTCCTTCTCCCTGCATTTCCCCCCTTTTTATCAGATAACCAAACTCATCCAGGAGTGTCCTCATTTATGATTTCCCCCTATTACCCTCATATTTATTTACATTCCTGCCACAACCCATGGACATGTCTCATTCCCTCCTCATATTTATGTTCCTTCAACAATCCATAGACATGATGCAGAGTTCCACTTATACCTAATATAGTACAGAAGGATGTGTCTGTCCCTCCTGATCTATATGTCCCATTGTTCATTGGTTGGGGCAAGATGAAATGTCTTATCTGGTGACCATCATATGGACAGAGACATAGATGATGCACAGAAATGACATTCCCAAACTTGCTGTTGTTGCAGGAGCTCTATGCTGGTGCCAGGTAGAAAAGACTTAACAGATTCATCCTCTGTATCACTAAATACACATGCTAGGTACACTATAAGTTACTATTATTAGATATGCACACAAGAAAGGCAGAGAATCCCTGAGGTGCTTCATGTGGCAAATGGCAAAGGAACATCTGGATGTACGTTGCTTGTTGTCTGCATGGTAGAATGGTAACTAGTGGTTTCCATGTCAGTGGATTTTAGTCCAAACTTTAAAAGAGCTGCTTAAGTCCTAAATCCTATCCTTAAAATCAGTTCAGCACCCTCAGACAGCTTTAAAGTTTGGACTAAAAACCAAAATGGGGGTCACCACTCAGTGACATAGAAGCCTCCAGCTTTCACTGGTGCAACCTGACTCCCTGGAGTGTTTAGCTTGGTTGCCAATTGAAAGACAACATAAAAATGAGGAGATGAAAACATAGCTGTAGGCCAACCAGGAAGACATGGTCTGATGCAGTGGAGAAGAAGATCCTGCTAGGTTTTTTTATTGGGGAGCTAAGAAGGGTATGGACTTGAATTTTTTAGTAATATTCTTTTGCTCCTGTATTACTTTTCTTAGCCGGATTTTTTTGTATAGAATTCCCTTGTTTTCTTTCCCCAAAATAACTTACTATGGGAAGTCCTCACATTCTGCCATTCATATATTCCTGCTACTTTTTTATAGTTGGCGGTTTTGTCAGAATTCTGTCCCCTAATGTGGCTGGAAGTCAGATGGGCAGCTCATCATTACACTGTCATAAATACCAGCAAAATACTTTGTTTAGAAGTAGTCTGGTCCCCATCCATTGTGGGAGTAAGTTGTGGATTTATTGAACTAGGGAAAGGAATAGAACTGGGAAACATTCTCTTTTTTGTTTACAAACTCAAGTTTCTTTGTCTTTTCTAGTCCAAGTAAGTACATTTTCCTAATTCTGTTCCCTGGTATAATAAATCTAACTCATCCCCCACTGAGAATAAAGCTGCTTCTAAAGCCAAAGTGTTATGCTGATGTTTATCACAATATAAAGCCCACATAGGCAAACACCAGTACCGGATTTTCTCTCTTCAAAACAAAAATGTGGTCAGCTGCTGACTGGGGATTCTGGGAGTTGTATTTTAGTCCAAAATGACCTTTTGTAATCTATGAAAAGGAATGCCTGGGATACTTCCCTATTATGCTATCAAGTCCACTTGGGCAAAGGCATCAGCCAATGTTGGTTTCTCTCTCCTAAAGACAATAGTGGGGTTGGGGGAAGCTTTTACATAAGCAGTTAATTATAGTACCCTATTTTACCAAAACTACTTCTCACAGTGTCACCATCACACTAGGACTACAGGCACCTGGACATTCAGAAATATTATTTTACCACAATATGAGAATGGAAGCAGGCATTCACTGACAAAGTGAATGGGAACCAAATCCACAGCAAGGATTCAATAAAGTGAACTAACAATTTAAAATCCTAAAAACACCCCAATTTTAACTTGTGTCAAATTGCAAAGTAAGTACGGCTAGAAATATGTCTTTTAAGAAAGAAAAAAGTCTTCCACTACCAACTGCATTAGGCTTCAAGACTGAAACATCCGTATGTTGACTTTGTTCCCCCAATAATCCTTAGAGGGGGAAAATGAGACTTTTCAATCATTAAACGGTAGGAATCCCTCATCTAGAGCTAAAGGATACGTCCTATTAAGTGAGAACATAAGCCCATTTCTAATTCAGGACAGTTCTGCTATGTATTCTCTAGGACCAATAAAAGCTGCTGATTAACCAATGGACCAATGGATCTCCATGTGCTGTACAGCTGTCACATCAGCTGTTTCCTCAGCCACAATTGGGGTATAATGTTGCTGGGTTTAAGTGCAGGAGAGGGGAATTTTCTTGTGACCATACAAATAATTCATCATAGGCTATGTTCCTCAAGACTCTTATGGCTGGGGCTGGGGAAAGGAATATCTCATAGTTATAGATCTTAAGCCTGACAGAAAACTGGCTGGCACATACAGTGAAGCTTGATAAAATATTTTAAAATAAGGCAGTATCAAAACAAGGAAGGAGAGGAAGGAAAGAAAGAAGGACAGAAGGAAAGAAGGAAGGATTTATTCTTCAACATCATGTTAGACGACTTATTTCCCATAGCTAAATGTCCTATTAACGTAAAAGAAATGTAGCAGATTTTATTAAACAGCCCAATGAACTCATTTCATAGGGAAATGCTCCCCCACCCCACTTTTCTTTCCCTTGATTTCCTGAGCTAATTTTAAACGCCGAGACTGGCTCATCTTATGACAAACAGTCTGAACAAAAAGACTGCAAGCCTTGCATCGTTATGTGGTACATTGTAGTTTTTATGCATGTACGCTATGTGAACAAGAGGGTTAAAAGTTAAACAGTAGCCTGAGGCAGGCACACTTGCAAGCTGAACAGGTACAAAATAGGCTTTTGTTGCTTCCAAACTATTACTGTATGTCTTTAGCAGAAACTAACATAACAGGCATCTATGTGCGAAAAGAAATGTATTTCCTTAAGGTTGCAGGTATTAGAAATGGAACTGCTTTAATGGCTGAAATGCCCATCTGACCTTTAATCCAAAGTCATAAATTTGTCAGTGTCTGGAAGTGGCAGGATATCATTCTTAATGAGGCTAGGTTTTTTTAAAGGTCTTTGTATTTCAAGCATCTTAGCTCTGACTAGCAGGGAGTTATGGAAATATTTCCTAGAGTTGTACAGTAAAGAACTGGTGCATCTTTATACACACACACACACACACACACACACACAAATGAGAGAGAGAAAACCTTCTGACTAAAGCATTGTTACTATTTGGAATACAGTAATGAAGAAAGCGCTCAGAGCTCAGTTTGTTCTGCATTCCACCAAATGATAAATAACACAAGTCATCATGTTTATGTATAATGAATTACAATCCCGCTACATTTACCTTAGTAACATTTTACTGGGGTTGTATTTTACTCCCAACTACCAATTATGTCATCATCCTGGCATTTACCTGGACATAATGATACACAGCAAACCCATTCTTGTAACATAATTCATAGCTTAAAAGTGTTTGCAGAGCCAACCAGGATTCTGTATACATATAACGATGTGGAGATTGCTATTAAATTTTACAGATTAAAGTTTAGAAAACCTTAAAGTCTTATGCTGGTTTGTATTGTATTTATTAATCCTGAAGGAAAAGATGTTGTGCTATTTAAATGTCAGTAACACATAACCCCTATTAAAACACCCCCCTCGACAACCAAAATGCCATTATATGCATTTGTTACACAATACCACACAAGTTACAATGGGAGATGTATTATTAAATGCCAAAAAGACACTGTGAGTTTATTAGTTTGCATAACACTGTCACAGAACATCAGATTCACCATCATACTGGGGGTTTTTTTTATTGTTAAGAGCAGAGAATGAGACATGTCACTTGTACTTCACATCTGTTCTATAGCAGAAACCTACCTCCTTAAAACATCTCTAAGCCTTGGGAAGAAATATCCATTGTAACATTATCTTCCATTTATTCAATTTAATTTTAGTTTGAGGAGAGAAGCATATAGATCATTTTATAAGCTTGTAAGGTCATCACATTTAAATGAAAGTGACCTCTCTTAAAGCCTATTAATAACAAATACTATGCAGAGAGAAATTTAATATGAATGGTTAAAATGCATGGAATTCAGATTTTACTGCCCAACAGCTCAATTAAACAAATTGAATTTTTAAGCAACAAAAGGGAATTGAATCAAACAGGGATGGAGTGGGGTTTGAAATGTGGACATCTATGAGTGATGGTCCTAGGGCCCTTCAGCCTTCATTTGTTGCCTCAGCAGTTATAAGGAATTCAGCAGGCTGCAACACAAAAGGATAAAAATGTTCACTATTGAAACACAGGTTTTGGCTCCCAATAAATCATCTGTCACTTCATCACAGCCCAGTAGATAATGAGCAATAAAGTTTTCACACTCGGAGAAGAAGGAAGCAGACACAAGTAACCCAGCTACAGCTGCTGGCTTCCTTTCTCTGTAAACGCCAAAGCACATTGTATAATAAATTACCTCTAGGTTTCAGGGAAAGGATGACCCTGACATCAGTAACATAAGCAATTTAATGTGCTAAATAAGCCTTATCTAATCATGTTTACCTACATAATTTAATGATCAAAAAAATACTTCCCCAGTCCAGCTAGATAGATAAAAGAGACATACAGAAGGTAAGAGGGGTATTTTTTTTCAATACAGGTACAAATGGGAGTAAAGAGAAGTGTTGGCCTTCAAATTATCTCAATATTGTAAGCAACAGTTTTGATGTTTTACTGTTTCAAAGGTTGTTATGAAATTTAAGTGGCGCTCTCATTTGAGATTAAAATCATACCAGTCCAACTCCAAGGAACCTCGGTTGTTGTGAGAAGTTAGATTCTGGGCTTTGTAGTCCCAAAGATAGATTTGTCATGTTCTGATTATTGCTGCAGTTGAGTAAAAACTGAAATAGTTTAGCAGTATTTGGAAAGAGCTGCCACCTTTTGGATGCTTAAAGGCACCAGATCCTGTCTGATCTGAGAAGCTAAGCAGTCAGCTCTGGTTAGTACTGGAATGGGATACCACCAATGAATACCTGAGAGGAACTGACAAAGCTAACTCTAAGTTTTACTTGCCTAAGAAAGCCCTATGAGATAAATGGGGCCGCCATAGGAAGACAGGTGACTTGAAAACACACATGCACACAAACATACACACATTACTTTTTGGGATTTAAATGGGCTGTCTTGAATTTGCTCCCTTTCATTCTACACAGTATAGTAAAATTTATCAGAAAACTTTAGTCTCTCTCTCTCTGTGTGTGTGTGTGTGTGTGTGTGTGTGTGTGTGTGTGCGTGTACTCAATAGGTTTCTGGAGGTCTCCTTTCATCCAAATAACTTCCTTTGTCAGAAAAAAAAACCTAATAATGGTTCCTCACAAAAGGTGAGGAAAATTCCACAGAAATTATTTTCCACAGCATGCAGTGTTAATCTGTGGTTGGGCACCATACTTCTCTGGTCAGAGACTTTTCTGAGATGCCCTAAACTTATAGTTCTCTCTTCCCATCATGAGTCTTATTTGATGTGGGTATTTTGTGAATATTTGGTATTTGTTGAAGAGATGTTACAAAGATAGGTTGTGGGGTCTGAATTCAGGATTGCTTTTGTGACTCTGAAGTGTCAATCCTTTTCAGCTGACTGGGAGTTTGAAGGAGACTAAGCATTCAAGTTCACATGAAAGACACTTCAACGGGGGCAATGGAGAGGGCTTCATACAAAATCTGGTTCATATGCAAAATGTAAAGCTGAATATCAGTTGAAAAGTAATGATGTAGCTGGAAAACACTTAAAACATACCCTACATTGATTGATATCATTTTATTTCAGCATTTGATGTGACTCACAGTAAAATAGTATCAAACATTCTTGTCATATGCAAATCCAACAAATTAATGCTTGCATAATAGGTTAAGGTAGAAAAATATGCAAATAAATGTTTGTACGCGATCTACTTTTGTCATTAACTTAAAAACACGATTAAACACATGCAAGCTGCAACCCCTATGTGTTACTGAGCTGAGCATTAGTAACTGCAAGTATTGATCTCTATTCTGTATGGAGATCTTTTTAAAAAATACCCACAGAATCTCTGTGTTGGTAGTTATGTTGATCTCCTTCACTGGACTTCAACTCTATCATTTCCTCAGAAGTGTGCCTATTTACTTCCTAAGTTTTACTCCCAAGTATCTGTGTAATATGTATATACCTTAGAATACAGAATAGTTAGCAGTCAGAAAGCAGAATTATAAGATTCCAGATTTGTGTCATGGTAATGGAATGAAAAATTAGTTTCATGGTCTCCTGAAGACATATTAGTATCAGGTATATGGGAAAGGCTCCTAAATTGTTAGAAAAAGAGAAAACAACCTGGCTTTCTTAACAATTAACATTTAATAGTTCAACACTGAAGTGTATATTGCATTTTTGTTCAATATTAGAGAGAGATTATTTATACCTGCTGCAGCAGTGTCATAGAATACACCAGCAGAATTTGTATAGCAACAACAGTGGAAAAAATATTTGCAACCAGGCAGTCTGGTGATATTGCTTGTTAAGGCATGCTATTTGTAAGCAAATTTATATGAAAAGTATGCAATCCCTAATACTAAACTACTCTAGCCCCAGACTGAAGGGTGATTTTACAAACGTCCTGCAGCACTCAATCATTCCTTCATTTTAATGTCTTTATTTTATGATTTTGTTGATGAAATACTACTTACCCGGTGCTCAAAATTCCTTTTAGGCTGCAGGCAGTGGCTAGTTGACATGGCAAGCCATATTTTACAGCTATATATTTCAGCTTTCTCTGTCCAAGTTGGAGGACACAGTAGCCAAGATGGTTTTTCATAGTGGAAATATATTTTCATATTTATTTATTGATTTGACTAATGTATCTATTTTTCAATTCACATGCTTATGTTTCAATCCATTACAGTGATTCATGGTCAAATAATATGTTATTGCAAGTAGAAAGAGGAGATAAAGCCACTATACGCTATCTGAAACACCAGGAAAGAATAAAAGAAATCTACTGCCTGCTTAAAGATTAGCTTTTTTAAATGCCCCAAATAAAAATTTTAAAAAATGATACTATTTGTTTAATGATAATTATAGAATAGGTTTTAATAGAAGACTCATCAATGGAAACATAAACTAAATTTGTTTTGAAACAAAGCTCTGTCGTAGCCACTAAGCATTCAAATTGCCATAAAAATCAAAGAGCTTTAATTATATAATTTGTGGGTCTGCAGGGCAAGTGATAATGCAGAGCGGGGCATCTCACCTCTAAGTCACACTTTGGAACATTGCCCAAATTGGTGGTGCCCAAAAGTTGTCATTACAATAACTAAGTAGCTGTTTGGAATCATGTATTAAATGAGTTTCTGGTCTTGTTCCATTTCTGAGTGGATGAATGCCCACATAAAAAAGAAGTACCATCTGCTGGCTCTCTTCATAGAGTCATAGGTCTAAAGACAGAAGCATCCTACAGATCCCTGGAAGGCAATTTAAAGAATCTGGCAGAAGAATTAGATAGGATCTATGAACTGGATGGAGGGCATGGTCACAACACGCCTCCTTCCAATTTCTTTTGGCACAACCCTTTTCACTGCTTCTGGATTTCATTAGCAATTACCATTACATATGCCTCTGCTTTTCTAGCATGATCAATGCAACTCACACTTAGAGGTCAATGGCACTGCTTCCATTGATTTTAAAGATTCTATATGTTTTCTAATAGAGCAAACATTCGGTTCTTCAGAAGACATATGCCCAATAGCTATAAAGCTCTTATGGAGAAATGTCATCTTGTCTGACAATGTGATAATACAGTATGATTGCTAGACATGGTCTGAACTAGGAAATGAGCTGAAGTTAGGGTCTACTTCAAATATAGATGGGAGATGGTCATAAGAACAATATACGAGAGCTTCGGAGTAACTAGTTACAGATAATTAGTTACTTGTAGTCAGTTCCTTTTCTCACTAATAACATTCCAGGGGGACATCTGCATAGTGACCAGGGTAACATCATGACATAGTATCATTTTGAAAGGCATTATTGGAAGAACCAGCATGGTGTAGTGGTTTGAATATTGGACCAAGACTCCAGAAGATCAGGGTTGAAATCCCTGCTGAACCATGAAACTCACTAGGTGACTTTGGGCAAATCACACCCTCTTAGCCTCAGAGAAGGGCAATGGCAAGTTCTCTCTGAACAAATCTTGCCCAGAAAACCCTGTGATTGGTTCACCTCAGAGAGTTACAAATGACTTGAAGGCACACAACAGCATGGGGAGAGAAAATGGAGGTATCAGGTTCACAGCTGTCATGACATAGCACTAGTGCAAGAGATATTCTTAGGTATAGTTTTTTTAAAAGCTACCTTTTAGATTTAGATTAGATTAGATTAAAATTCCAAGGATCCCCCCTTTCTGCCTAGAAGTTGCAGTCTAAAAGAAACTTTGAAGTTGTAATACAAAAAGTAGCTCTGTTCCTGACAGAAAAAGTAGAAATATTTGAAATTCCACAACCTCAGCTAAAAGGAACAGCCACGGCTGCTTGCTGGCAATAGGAAAGGGCTCAGCATTTCTAGAGAATCAGCCCCCAGTTTCAGGACACTCTTTTTCATGCAACTGCCTCATTTCAAACAGGAAAACCTCTTTGAAAGGATTTTCAACTTGGTTCTAAAATGTGCTGAAAATATAAACATTCAGTTTGATATAATAGTGAACTGCCACAGTTCCATTACAATTCAAGCATATAAATACACAACAAAAACAACAGTTGCTCTCAACAACCTTGAGAATAGTCTCTGGATTGCAGTCTATAGAGGAATAATCTAAGAACAAGCACAGTGACAGTTTCAAAAGAACAGGTAAATTTATTACATTCACAGAAGCTTACTGTTCAAGATGTGGGAAATCACAGCACATCTGTGTTCTACACTGGTCAGGTTGCCACCAGAAGAACACTAGGTCCCGTGATCATTGTACTTCAGCATGTAGATAAATTGGATAGGAGTCAGAGAAGGGCAATCATGATAAAGGGCTTAGGAAAAGGATGTTGTACCAAAAAAGATTACAGTCAGGAGCTGTTTAGCCTAGAGAAAAGAAGATTAAGGGAGGACTTGATAACAATCTTCAAATATTTAAAAGGCTGCTACAGAGAAGATGGAGAGGGGGGTATTCTCTGCTGTCACTTGCAATAGGGCAAGTGTCAATACAGGAGTATTTCAGCCATGGGCAACTGCCTAATACAAACCTGTCTGAGAAATAGTAGCATAGAGAAGAGCCCTTCTCTTCCAGGCATTAGGCAAAGAAGTGCACTACTGCTGGTCACAAGCAATTGAGTGAAGAAAGCAGCCAGTTTTGATGCTGAGAGGAAGAAAGAAGGGAGACAGGTCACAGGCAATATATTCTGATGCCAGCAGGAAGGGGTGAACAATAGGCCAATAAGTCAAAGATTAATTCTGAGATATGAAAGGGTGAGCAGTTAAGAGCCAGTCGTAGGCATGAATGCCATGGATTAAGCCCACTAGACCAGACCATAGAATCAATTGTTAAATAGTGAGTTAACATGTAAATAAATCTAACTGATTCAATAGATCTACTCTATTTGGGAAATTAGCAACAGGGTTCAGATCCCCTCACACACAGTAATTGTTTTAACTGGCTTTATTTTATTTTATTTTTGGTTTTCAAGGACAAAGAATTTCGTGTATGTTTAATCTTTTAAATTATTGTTATAGTTATTTATTGCCTTAAACTGATTTTATAGTATTCCCCCTTGAGACTTTAGGACTTTAGGGCAGGATATACATAGTTTAATAAAATAAAATACGTAATGTCAACTCCACATAGGGCTGAACTAAGATATTTTAGTACCAGAAGGGAATGATAAGATGGCGCCCATCTTCCATCTGCTGAAGTCAACTAGACAACATTGTTCACTGCACCAGAAGCATTAGGTGCTCAGGACCTGTGAATAACTGGAGGCAGCTGCTGTTTTCCTCAAACATCCATTGCCTAAAAATGGTTGCTCCACTCTGGAAGGATGGTGATCAGATGAGTGAGACAACCACTTCAAGCACAAGTGTGAAATTAATTTTTTGTCACTGACCATGCTGGCTGGGGGAACTGTAGCCCAAATAGTAACTTCTCCAAGCTCCAGGTAGACATTTCAAAAACACAACGTGAATTTCAATTATTCACATTTACAGCATGCCTTCTTCCTCTTGTAATCTAGTCTAATGTAAGTCTAGGTAAACAACACCCTCTTTATCCCATGTTTTGATTATCTGCACATTAGACAGCCTCAGGCACTTTGTGTAAATTAAAGTGTACCATAGATTTTTTCCCACCTCTCTCCCCCACTCTCTGCCATATAATACACACATGCACACATATATATGGTGGCATAATAAAGTTAGCACCAAATAAGGGCTTAAACAGTCACAATATTTTATACTGACTATCAGAGCAGTCATTATTATAACTGAGCAATGAAATAAACACCTCTCCTAATTATAGAAATTGCTTGAGACTCACCAGGCACTGACAGACATCGCCCTTACAATAAAGTTTGGTTTACAGCATAGTGCATGTGGAGGGGATGAAAACAGAGAATATGAATAATGGCACAATGGTACTGTGTATATTTTAATTAGCTAAAGGTAACCAAATGAGATTTGCCACTATTATATTGAGGTCAGTTCTCCACATGGTTTCAAGCATAGCACATTCAGACAGGCAAGGTGATGCCAAACTGGGGGTTTAAAACTAATCAACGTAATTAAACATAAAGTAAGAGCATGTGTTAAATGCTACACCCGCTTTACTGATCACCCTATTTGCATTAGTCTTGTACTGTAAATATTAGCACCAATGAAGTGCTAATTAAATTGTTCCCTTACAAACAGAGCAAAAAAATCTAATCTAATTTGATGCATTTACAATAGCTATACCACATCTGATTCTGTTAAAACTCAAATCATTCCAAAGTAATATTCCAATTATTCTACCTTGTCTAATTTGCACCAATGTACTAACATAATGACATTAAGTATGCAGGTAAAGAAATGCTAAAATTGACCAAAAAGCCATGAGAAAGCAGTAAAAAGCAGTATAAACGAAGGTAGAAATTGTGGTTGGGGGAGAAAGTGGAAAACACACAGTAATTTTCCCTTGCCCTTATGCACAAAAGATGGAATGGAAAGTTATATAGGCTAGGAGCTGGTATCTGTATATACCCTCTTCTAATAATCTCTAGCAATTCGCAAGGTTTCAGTTGGTTCTGGTACAATTGGCTCATGTAGTCAAGGGGACATACACAGTGACTCTGATCTCTCTCTTGAGCAGGAATAGCTATCCCATTGTCCAACTCTGTGTAATTAATACCTTTTCCCCAATCTGTATTGATTTCCATTAGTCAGCATGAAATCTCTCCTTTCAGCCATTCTGCTAGAATTATGAGACTTCCACCTACTAGCTGGGATACCATAAGCAAATTATACCACCTAACTAATCTGCTTCTTTCAGCCCAAAGCTATCTCACACTGGCTCATGGTGAAGGATCTAGAAACATGCCCTATGAGGAGAGATTTGTGGAGCTGAGTATGTTTAGCCTGGAGAAGAGAAGGCTAAGAGGTGGAATGATAGCCCTGTTTAAATATTTGAAAGAATGTCATATTAAGGATGGAGTGAGCTTGTTTACTGCAGCTCTAGAGACTAGATGCTAGAGCAATGGATTCAAAGTATAGGAAAAGAGATTCCATCTTAACATTAGAAAGAATGTCTTTACAGTAAGAGCTATTAATCAGTGAATATGCTGACTGGAGAGTGGAAGAATCTCCTTTGATTGGAAGTTTTTAAACAGAGATGGATGGCCATCTGTCAGAAGTGCTTAGATTCTGTGTTCCTGCATGGCAGGGGGTTGGACTTGGTGGCCCTTATGGTCTCTCCCAACTCCACAAAGCCAGGAAATTGGTGGCTAGCAGGTATAACACAGCCACAAAAGTCCTGGATCTATAATAAGGATGTACAGTCTTACAAAATGTGTTTGTTTCCAACTTATTTCAGGCTGAAACCCAGAGAAATACCTGGCATCAGCAAAGACATTCCAAGTGATTTTGAACCAGTATTGTCATATGAGCCACTTCAGTTTTACTGTATTGCTAGAGGAATTCTGAGGAATTCTCCAGTGAGTTGATCTGTACCTATTGCTTACACTTCAGGGGACCATTGCTCTTATGCCTCAGATATCCATGGAGCTCAGTTTCATCATCACACAGGTAATGAATTGGCCCCAGTGAAGTACTCTAACTTGTCATATATTTAGTCCCTATAGAAGATGGCTGTCAACTTCTCATTCCCTAAGATTTCTGAAGCAAAACTTGAGACTAGGGGCAGGAACGTTTGAAGTAATAGCAGGTAGGCATGTGTGTAATAATTGCTAAGTATGTGTATGAGAGAGAAAGAGAGAATGAGAGAGAGTTAGAGGGGAAGCAGATGAGAGCTTCCAGGACGCTGCGGGATGGTGCGCCGCGGGACCGCGGCATCCACACCGCAGCGCACCATCGGCACCTCTGAAAGGAGCGCAAAATCAGCGCTCCTTTCAGGAGTCGGTGAAAGTGCACCCTAAAAGCGTAGGGCGCACTTTCACTGACTTATCCGCCGCAGCGTGTGCAGATGCTGCGGTGGGAGGTTGCCCTCGGAGCGCCGGCTGTGCGGAGGGCCAGCAGCTCCGAGGGCAACCTCGGGAGGAGGAAGGGGAGCCGAGCGTGCGGCTGCCCCTCCTCTTCCTTGCCTCGAGGACAGCGCAATTAGCCCTCTGCCGAGGCCCTTAGTTATAAGGTTCAGACCAGTGATGTATACAAGTCTTTTACTCCAAGTCTCAAGACAAGTCAAGTCCCTGCAAGATTCTTTCAAGTTGAGTCTTAAGTCTGGGAGCCAATGTTAACAGAAAAAAGAAGGTAGTGGTGGTTTGGGGGCTGGATTTCAATAACTGACAATGGACTTGAGGCAGAAGGATCCTTTTAAAGCTTTTCAAAGGTTTAGAAGTCTCCTCCAATGTACAGCAGGTACAGGCTTCTGAGTAGACCTCAACCCTTGCCTAAAGCCCATTGCATAATACTTTTGCTATTTCTGGATAAAGTTAGACCAGCAAGTCAGTCACTAAAAATATACAAGTCTCAAGGTGAGTTGAGTCAAAGCCAAGTCGAGTCTAAGTGGAGCCATTGAAGCAACCTGAATCAAAGTCAAGTCTGAGTCAGTTGACTCAAGACTACATCACTGGTCATGACAAAGTGAAATTCTTGCACAAATCTCCTGAACAAATATTAGCTATAACATATAGATGGCCAGAGGGCCTAATCTTATATAGGCTGCTACTACTATTAACTGAAGCATACTAATTTTTGGTCTAATCTGAACAGCAGAAATAATGTAATTTGACACTACTTTAACTGCCATGGCTGAATGCTATGGAATTCTGGGAATTTTAATTTTGTGAGATATTTAAGCCTTCTCTATCAGAGAACTCTGGTGCCACAACAAACTACAAATTCCAGAATTCTATAGTATTGAGCCATGGCAGTCAAAGCAGTGTCAAGCAGCATTATTTCTGAACTGCAGATTAGACCTTAGAGTTCCCAAAGTGGTGGGCATTAGACACACAATAATTTCTTACTGGAAAATACAATTTAGAAACTAGTTTAACTGGTATGACATCTATTAGTTTGTTCTAAGTGAAGATAAGTGTCCAGGCTTAAAATCCACCCAAAACTCCTATATTAACTGTTCTCATCCTCAGTGTTACTCACCCTGACACCTGTCTCCCCTCTTGAAAATCCAAAGGAACACAGCAATTCCCTGAAACTTCAGGTGGTGCCTTGAGATCCCAGCAAGTCTACTGGAGCAGCTGTATCCAATCATGTTGGATATTTGATATATCTGATTGAAAATGTGTGTGTGCGTGTGTATGCACAAGAGTGTGTGTGTGTGTGTACTAGAGTGACTAACAACAGAAAAAATGTTTCAGCTTTCTGCTTCCATCTTCATCCTACCGCCACTCTTTGAGACTTCAGCTCTCTTGTTTATCTGTTTTTAGTGCTGCTCCCACCTTTCCCTCTGCAATCTCACATCAGCCATATCCACCTTGATCTATATTCCCTTCATCTTACATGGTGGTGTTTCAACTGAGACATACTGAAGCTAGAGTCAGATTTAGTATCATGTAATCTTGGACAGAAATGAGAAATCTAACCCAGGGATCCATGAACTTCATGCCAAATCTAGTGAGATTTTCCAAGAATGTTTCATTTGATACTTTCTGCAGTGAAGGAGTTAAATGAAAGCCAGGGAGTCTGAAACTCCAAAATAAATGAGCTCAGTTACTAGCCAGAGACTTAGCCTCTCTCAGTACAATGCTGGCAAATGCTGGCATTGAAAAGACCCCCAAATGAGCAAAAAGTCTTCCACTCCATCATGAAGAGCTGTTCTCTGGAGTGAGTACCAATGGGGACATGTTTAAAACACTTACCATATGTGGTTAAGAAAGGCTTAATTTGTCCATTTTGAAATTTTGCCTTCCTTGTGAAAAGGATAGTTAATTTAAAGTAATTTGTTTTGCAGGTGAGGCTTTATTCAGAGTGGTTAATACATCACCCTCGGTTGCCTGAACAATTAGAAATTGTCACCAAAGAAAAATGTCGCAGTTCATGTAAATAACTATTTACCTAAAGGAAATGTGAATCCACAAGAGTCAGCATACTTTAATGAGGCATGACAACAGAGAGAGAAAAAGCCAGCAGTATGCATCTGCTAAAGCTGACATCACTTATGGTAGAAATTGGCCAAAACAACTATTATTTGTTTTGTTTTTTCTTGTCAGAAATAATGCAGCTTGAAATTTTCAACAGCAACATGCATCCAGGCCATTTGTTACTTCTAATGGCCTAATTGTTCTCCTGGCAGAAATAAAAAATTAGGGCACTTATGTCATTTACCTAAATTTCTAATTAATGCAATGCCAATAGAGAAACTAGAGCAAAGGAAGAAAAAGAAAAAAGGTTGGATGGAGGAAAAATTCTATGCTAGTTTAAATGTCATTTGTCTTTGTTAACTTTATAGTGTCTCTTTTCTTACATCCAGATATACTGGTTGTTTGCTGTGATGAGTCCATTTTTGTCTTGTTTTTACGCAGGACAAATATATTTTCATCTGTTGGCTTCCCTTAGCTGCTCTCTGTTCTATTGGGACTTAACCTGACATGTCCCAATATTGTTCCCAGGACTTAACCTAGCAGACCTGGCTAAAAGTCAAAGCTTTCCAGAATAACATACATACTTCACAAATGGCAGCACTTTTAACTGTCATAGCTCTACTCTATCAAATCATGGGATGTGTAGTTTAGTAAGGTGCTTAGAATTCTGTCAGAGGGAGCTTTAATGCTATAGACCAGAATGTGGAACAGTATCTCTAGCAGGAAATTCTGGGGACCTCACAAATATACTAATCCCAGGATACCATAGAAAAAAACTATGGGCCTTTACAGACTGCCAGAAATAATGCAGCTTGAGGCCACTTTAACTGTCTTGGCTCAGTGCTAAGGAATCATGGGAATTGTATTTTTTTTCTGGGACATTGAGCCTTCTCTGTCAGAGAGCTCTGGTGCCACAATAAACTACAGTTCCCATGATTCCTTAGCACTGAGTCAGGGCAGTTAAAGTGGTCTCAAGCTGCATTATTTCTGGCAGTCTGTAAAGGCCCTATGACATTTAAAGTAGTATCATTTACCTCCAACCTGGCTCTGATCCTGGATGTAGATAGACCCATCTTGACTAGCAGCTACTGTTTATTAGCACTTAAGGACAGATGTGGACATTATAAGGTGGACATCATTGAAGACATCATAAAACATTATGCATGCTAATAATATTGTTGGCATATTAACAAATGGGAGCCTCCACATTCAACTCTGTAAGATGGAACAGACTACAATGCATACCTGTTTAGGCTTATACCTGTGAAGGATACCCTATTTCCACTGCTTCTTTTAGCCTCATTTAAACTTTGGTAGAAGTAGTCTATAAAGGCAGAGCACAGACAGTCTCTAGGTTAGGAAAATAAAATAAACCAAGTCCAGCTTCTAGCTGAATGTATATACTTAAAATTAAAGCAGAGAGAGATTGAGAAAGATTCTTTAGCTATAGACACCAAAAGAGTCACCTTCTCTTTCTGTAGAATGACCAAAACTGGGAAATGTAAAACATAACCACTTGTATATATTTCAATAGAGAGCCAGTGTGATTTGAATGTCAGACCAATACCCCCAAGAGACCAGCATTTGAATCCCCACCTAGCCAAGGAAACCCAATGGATAATACTTCTACTCTGTAATACTAATACCAGTCTGTCAGCCTCAGAGGAAAGCAATGACAAACTTGATTGAACAAATCTTGCCAAGAAAATCCTAGGATAAAGTAGCCATAATCTTGCCAAGAAAATCCTAGGATAAAGTTGCCATAACCTGATAGCAAAAAAATGCATTTCTAGGGAGATAAGGGGAGTCCTCAGTAATGTGTCTTGGCTTCACCACAAACAAATTCTTAATAAATCAAAACTCTATAACAATGTGAACAGGGAAAACATGAAGAGGGACAGGCAGTGGGAATTTGCTCTAAGCAATGGGGGGGGGGGGCAACATACAAATAAAATATGCATGCCGTCTTCTACCATCCATTGATTTAGCCCAGAGTAGAAATGTTGTCTTCATTCCTTGCTGACCATAATAACATCTCATGGCAAGTCCAACTTTCTATTGTTGTTGGGAGAGGAGGAAACAGATGTTCAACAGCAGTAATTCTAGAATCAGGTGGGAGACAAGAGACTATATTATGTATTGCATATCTATGAGAATAATGAGCCAGACTTTTGGAAAGAGAGGGTGCCATCTCCTTTGCCTTCATTTTGATAATTCATTATGTCAGGATAAAAACATGGCTTCCACAGGAAGAGGGGGGAGCACACAATTGCATCAGGGCTACCTACATACTTACCACTTCTTAATTTGCTCAGAGGCTACTATATTAACTATTCATTTATTGTATGACTATAGTTTTCACAGATTGATTAGATGTCTTATGCACAACCAGACGTTCATACATTCTTTTATTGTGGAATACAGTAGGTACAATTATCAGAGAATACTTGCCAAAATCTCAAATCTGACCATAAGCAAGTGCAGTCAATAGAATTATCACCCCAAAACAAAAATGGGTACAGTCTGTGTTGCTTTTAACTATGTGATCAACTATTCTGCAAAGTAAGTGTCACATATTGTCTAGTCCTGCAGCTCTCATGGTGTTATGATTTATTCTGATAAAGGATTGCTTTCAACTGAATATGCTGCTAGTCCAACCTCTGAACATATTGGCTCTGTTCATAGATTGGGTGCATCTAATATGGTTAGCAACAGGAGAGTGACAAATATTTTCTGGGATTTATGAATCTGCATCTGCAAATTGACTCTACATGTGATTCCTACTATTTACCTGATTGCAGCTGTTTTGTTTTTTACTGTCTGCATGAGGACTGATACTGGAAGATTAGTAAGTTATTAAGATGAGTTGTCACAGTGACCTGTACAGCACTGTATTTACCTTATCTACATGGGCCAAATAAAATAGTCTTACCCCATCCTCATGGTGACCAGTCTTTAAGGAATTAAAGCTTCATACGCTGACAGGCATGCACAAGTTCTTTGTTTTATTTTGTTTTGTTGTTTTTTAATTCTGAGAGTGGCTTGGTTTTATTTATGTAATCTGAAAACCTAAGAGGACTAGGCCTTCATAAGTGCAACACAGGCATAATTCTGAAATGGTAAGCTCCACATGTTCTCCTACAATGTCTAATTCACACAAGTGATACTGCAACTTGATCCAAAACCTGAATTAAAAAGAAAGGTGTCAAAACAACTGTAGCCACCTCTAGCTTTTGTAATATGGGAAAATAAATATGCTAGTCACATGGCTCTACTCAGAACTGAGCATTTGCACATCTCCAGTAGGATTTACATTGGCTTCACCAGCCAACGAGAGAAAGCAGGCTCCATCAGCAGTGATTTTATCAGAGGTCCATTAGCAGCTGATGTTGTTGTCTGCCTTTGAGTCATTTTTGACTTATGGCAACCATAAAGTAAACCTCTCACAGGGTTTTCTTGGTAAGATTTGGTAAGAGGGTAAGAGAGGATTTTCCATTGCTTTCCTCAGAGGCTGAAAGAATATGACTTGCCAAATGCCACCCAATGAGTTTCCATGGCTGAGCGGGTATTTGGACCTTGGTCTCCAGAGTTGTAGGACATCACTCAAACCTCTACACCATGCTGGTTCTGTATTAGCAGCTGTACCATGGAGAAACATAAGCCATAATGCTAGTCCCCCAGTCTGTGGTGCTATGCTAGGGGCATATCCAAGATGACATTTGTGAATCACATTATTGCTCAACTCATTTTTTTGATAACTGTATCACTGGCATCTTTTCTGTCCCCTAGCATTCCTATGATAATGGTGTCAAACATGTTATTTATTTATTTATCCATCCATTCATTGCTTGCAACTATATGCCATTTTTCTCCTGGTGTGGGAACTAAGGCAGCTCACACACAATAAAACAAAATTAGCTAGAAGTTAGTAGTCAGTAGATTACTATTAGTAGTTCTTTTGATGAGCTTCTGGAAAAAAAGAAGAAAACAAATTTAAACTGATTGGTGAGAAGGAGATCTGAAAACAGATTGTTTGATTCCAGCATTTGCCAGTTGGAGCTGTTTATTGTGTAGCTCTTTAGTAATTTTACCTGCTTAGTAACGTACCTACCCACACCCCAATAATAATAATAATAATTTTAAAAAGAGCTTCAAATTCATCAATATTTTTAACACCTGAAAGTATAATTCAAAAGTTCATTCCCATATTCTAACCTAGTTCACATTTCTTTTGCATGCAGAATGCCATAGAGCATTACTGCATACAGATTCAGCTTACAGTCAGCCTTGAAGCTGATAATTCTCTGAAACATTTTTTAAATGCATGGTATAATATCTGTCTTTCTTGTGGAGAAGTTATTGAAGAAACTGTTGGTGACCTATACCATAAAGATACTTCTGAGTGGATCTTTGACTTGATTCAGCAACTTAATCTGAACTACAGTAATGCCATTATAATACAGGTATCCAGTGATGCATGAAAACTGAAATTTCAAGGGGATTTTAAAAAGGCTTAGTTATTCGGAACTAAAGTCTGCCCAAGGCACCAATGGGATATTAAAGCAAGATCTTCTGGGAATGGGGAGTTGTAAGCAGATACTGATAACAGAAAAGTAAAAGCAATAAGAACAGGCTTGGTTCATATCAGGATCCCATAAAATCCCGAATGAATGGAAATTGTAGGGATCCTACTATTTTTCGGTACACAGCAGCAGAAATATTAATGTAAAACATTTTGATAGGTAAAAGTAATGTTTGAAAGTTTAGTTTTCATCAGGATTACATATAATTTCTAAAAGCATAGGCATTGTAAATATTTTATTTTTGATTAATTTAAAAATCTGGAGAAAAAGAAAAAGAAATCCTATTTGGTTCTAACCCATGAACCATCATTAGCCTTATGCAAGTGTCCATCCAAACACACAAAATCACAAACTGTAGGAGGCATGGAGCTATAAACTCAGGCTCTACTGGCAATGTCCCCATGTGCACCAATTGCTTCCTCTATTCTGAGCTTTCATGTGCCACCATGTGTCTTCCACCATCAGTTCTTGTGCTACTCATAATGGCCTCCTTTGTCAACCTGCATAGGCCAAAACACCCTTCCACTCTCAATCTAATGACATCATCCCCAGGCTCAGTCTTTGTGCACTAAACCACCCTTCCTTTTTTGCATCACACCTTCTTCTCTCAGGTTTGTTGCATTTTATTTGAAGGACTGGAGGAACATTGTAAATTAAACAACTTGGTAGCATCGCCTCTTCACCATGGGGGGCTTTAAAGTGTATTCAGCTTGCTGTGCTTAAAGCTCCCCTCCAAATTTTCACAATGAATGTATGAAGGTTTCTGATAGGACTGGAGGCAGAGCTTCTATGGACAAGCCCCTGTGCTTTTCCTACTCTGACGAGAGCCATTGTTTAAGTGGATTAGAGAAGCTACACACAAATACACATTGGATTAATCCAAAGAACACATCTGCAGACCAGTCCACCCCTATGCATAGAGCTATCATGCTATCTGCCCCTCCAAAGAGGAATGGCTATAAAGATGAAACCTACAGGAATGAAATCCTATGTGCATAGGTTAAAATCACATCAATAACTCCTGGAATTTAGCTGGAGAATAAACCCCATGATTATGGCTTATAGGATTGCTGGCCTTGGAATGCTGTCTTTGGGAAGGCTGGCCTTTCTTTATTTTGATGACATGTACCAGGCATTTAAAGCCTTTGTATATACCTATGTTGTTTGGTGCTTGTTTCAGTTCTGGCTGCTTTATACTGTTCTTAGACTGTTATATTGCTATTATATTGTTATGTTGTGGTTTGCACTGTTTTCACCACATGGAGTTAAGTTTTTATTACATGCACCCTTGTTTTAGGCCTCCTTCATCAAACAGACTATTTTATGCAATGCATTTAAGTGCAGGGTTGAGAGAGAAAGGGGGGAAGCAGACGGGCGGCCCTGGGCCGCCCCGGAAAGCTGTGCCGTGGGGCCGAGGTATCCCCACACAGGGGATCCCACAGGGGATCCCACAGGGGATCCCCACAGGTATCCCCACAGAGGATCCCATACAGGGGATCCCCAGAGGTATCCCCATGGCACAGCTTCACCGCCCCTGGAAGGAGCGCTAAAATAGTGCTCCTTCCACAAGTCACCAAAGGTGTGCCACAAAAGGCTGGCGGTGCACCTTCAGCGACTCTTCCGCCGCAGCGTGTGCGGACGCTGCAGCGGGAAGGCATCATCGGAGCACCGGCCATGCGGAGGGGCCGGCACTCCAACGATGCCTTTGGGAAGGGGTTGGGGCGCCCACCGTGCAGCTGCCCCTCCCCTTCCTTGCCCCCAAAACGGCCCTTTGAGCCATCTGCTTCCCCCCAAAGATAACATTTAATCCCTTTGCCCAGTCTTGCCATTTTGTTGTAGCACATTTTCAAATGGAATGAGCCACTGATCCTAATGGAATAGATGATGGAGAGATGTTGTTTCTCCTGATGGTAATGGAAGATGTGATTAAATTGTTTTGGCAACTGTAGCGACTAATAAATATAAAGGGACCAAACCAACAATGACTGTGTACGGTATATATATAAGAGAATGTTGTAGGCTATCCCCCCCCCCTCCACACACATACACACACTCTGATAGAAAATGTGGGGCCAATGCTTCTTTAAGGTGACTTCTGGTTATTTGTTCCAGCTCTGTGCCTTATTTCATTCACAGTCCCTTGAAGCATAAGCTCCCTGTTACCTAGCACTTTGGCAGTGAAAGAACAGAAGGCGAGCCATATCATACTGTGGGGGGACTGCTTCTCCCTACCAGGGAACAGTTTGTAGCAAACAGTCTGTGATATGAAAATGTATTTAATGCAATTAATAATTTAAGAAGTGAGAGCATGTGCTCTTGGAGAGTTAAATGCTTGTCAGAGTGATAGATGCATGCTTCACCACCAATACATTTCGTATGAAGAGCAGAGGGATTTTGCAAACTTGTGTTGACCTTGGGTTGCAGTATATAGGAGGCAGATTGCAAAGGCAGACCGGCTTATGGTGGGAGAGTGCGTCAGCTCTCAATTTACAGCCCTTTCCCCAATTAAAGGACTGTAAAAACATTAAAATTAATGCAGTCTTAACTCCAGAGCAGGCTCTACTTTCTTAATTAGTGCATAATTATTCAGTTTTTGATATCCTGGAAAATTATCACATGGAAATTATTTTAGGCACTGTAACAATAGCAAAAATCTTTCCCTCCTCCCCTCCCCCAACTCTATTAACATGTGGAAGTAATTAACACTTTATTACAGTGAAAATACTATTACTGCTAATGTTTAATGACTTTTGCCATTGCATCATAAGCAGGAAATTTAGAACACTGTAGAGCAATCATCTGCTATAAATATATTGCAAAGATTATGAACCAGCATTGAATGATTCATGCTAACAGCATTTAAGATGTGGATCCTACATATATAGTCACTTTCCAAAATATCAGTGTGCGGGAAACATAATTTTTGGACTGGGTTCATCCCATGGAGAAAGTGTATTTCAGTATAATGTTTGGGAAGTCAGGTTAGCAGTAAAGGTATGGAGTTTATGAAAGCTGGTTGAGTTCCAAGATGCATGCTTCACCATCATGTTTTCTCATGATCACTTTTCTTAAGGATTGCCATCACAATGAAAGCCTGGAGGGAGGGAAATTATGTTGTTTAAAAATGTAACTATGTCTCAAAGAGAGGTAAATTTTATGGGATTTATAGATTTCTGTATTTTTGTTACTGAGAGCAAATGTCTAGAGTAGATTTCCTATAAATGTCTGGAAAAATTATGCACCAGCTTTAGATGATTCACACCAACAGCAATTAAGATGCTGAGTCTACATAAGTGTCGAAAAGGTCAGTGCTCAGGAAATAGCATTTCATGTAAACTAGTGTGACAGGGCCAAATGTGCTGAAGACAAAAGGGGGAGGAGGGAAGAAAGAAGGCAGCCTTCTTGCTTAGCAGAAGTCCTGTGCTTGGCGGCAATAAAAGTGCAATAGTTAACCGGAATATCAATGTTTACCAAACGTCCAACTATCAAAATGTAAATAGAAAAAAAAGTATAGTTAATACTGAGCTATTTGCTCTGAAATGTCTTTATGGAAATGTTCATGCTAACAGCATAAAGGAATGAGCTACAAAGCTCTGCACAAAATAAATCTAGAAGGAAACAGAAAACAGGAATGACCCAACACAACCTCCATATGCAGTTGCATCAAGTTTCATTTTTGCCTATGCACTGACCGTGATTTTGTCAGCCTGCATTGTATTGATGATAAGCATTAATCATGGCAGAGTCTGTGAAACTCTTTTAAATTTTGTTGGATATGTTAAACCTTAATGTTATGTATATGGATTTTACAGTTCAGGTTTTTGGAAAGGATGTCCTGCCTCCTTGTTTGTTTTATACTATTATTTTTCATACTGTATCTGTTCTCACAGTACATTTATTCACTCTTATTGTGGATTTATTTATATATTAATACAGATAGAATTTATCAGGAAAATATGGAGAATACACTGTACAGCTCCTTCAACCTGTTGTTGCTTCATGCATTTCATTGGAAGTAGACTCTGTTACTCAACCCTGTTTTGTTTTATCTTGTTACAATTACCAGTAAGCCATGTGGGTAAAATGATGTCTACTAGCTTCAGCAAACACTTGGAATCCACCAGATAAACTGCATAAAATAATCCTGGATGATTTATTAGATAGGAAAATTTTGGAAAGAGGAAGATAGATATGTTCAGTAAAAGCCAAATACAGCTAACAATGTATTGGAAACAATTTGGGAAATTATTTGTATGGTTGTTCCTACAATGAAAATCGAGGGAAAACATATCTGTAAAAAAAAAATCTATTCAAACAATACTCAGCTTGCTTTGCACTAGGGTTACCAGGTGCCCATTATTATAAAAGATGTTCCTTATTTGCAGGCCAGAAAGCTTGTCCTTACAGAGCTAGCAAATGTCCATATTATAATGGATGAGTGTTGAAAAACTTTTCCTTGTATATAAACAGAATGACATGCCAAAAACTCTTGCATGTAATTTATGAATGTCATGTAATTTATGATTGTGGACAATATGATAATTTTACAGAGAAATTCATGATTACCTGAAATCAATACCTGTTATTAGCTACTTCATGATGGTCAACCCTGCATGTCAAGAATTTTAACTGTCTCTTATTGCTATTTTGACCACCTGGCAACAAGACCTTGTACCAATGCAAAAAGAAAATGTTAACATATATCTAATTCAATGGCAATTGAAAGATCCTATATATGGACAAGGACAACCACATAATGAACTCATCTGACATAAGTACACATTTGTGAGATAGGAGAAAGAGGTGTGACATCATGCTTCCATGTGCAGTGTAAAAGGACCCTATGAATGGTTTGGTGGGACAGAGTTAGTTAAACAATCATATATGCTGAATGGTGTTTTCAAAGTGTTACAGCCCTGGGGTCTAGAACTGTGAGCATGATAAGGACTACCTTTGGGAACAACTTTAATCTCTTGTTCAGAGTTCTGAGGCCTTGGGATGTGGATTGAGAGGGAGCACTCCTACACTGTGAACTGTGAGACCTGGTTGAGCAACACAATAAAAGCGGCCCTAATTCAGACCCTTTTTTGTGTCTTACATCTTTCTTTATTCTTGATGACTTAATTCCTGGTTTTGCCACTTCATTTATCTAATACAAGTGAGAGATGCTTTTAACCAGTGAGTGGGTAGGGTAATGGCCTGGTGAAAGCAAATTAATCCATATAAAACAAAGATATTATTTTTGCGTGGTTAAGTGTTCATCCTGTTCAGAAAGGTTTTGCATGCTCCCAAAAGATAAGGGTCAGTATGTTACATCAGCTACTTTGCTAAATATACGTAACTTCTCCTGGCCTAACTCCCCCTTCTCAAACCTGATGGAAATGTTATTCCCTCCATGCTCCAATCTGTGGCAGAATAGACTTCCTTCTGCCTATGCAACTGATGGCCAGTAAAGTAGTTTGGAAGGGACTTATAATTGTGGCAATAGTGTCATAATTTTGACAAAGCCCTTTTTCACACTACTCTGTTATAGCACTATATTCTACTTTAACTGCCATGGCAACATCCTATAGAATCTTGGGGTTTCCAGTTAAAAAAAAATCTCAACCAGAGAGTTCTTGGGTCTCACTAAACTACTGACCCCAGACTTCCACAGGATGCTGCCATAGCAGTTAAAGTGGAATATAGAGCTGTAACAGTGTGGTGAGATAAAGTGATCATGAATAAAGAACAGTGAACTAGATTTAGATAAATAAATATGCTGGCCTTCAGTTGAGTCTTAAAATATCTGTTCTGTTTGTCTTAAAAATTCTACATCAGGTTTTCCAACAACTATTTCTATAGTACTTTAAACTTTTGATCTACTAAGTCTAATCCTGTGCAAATCTACTCAAAAGATCCAGAGCTGGATCTCTGGCACCTAAGACTGCAGCACCAGAAATACAGCAGAAGCAATATTAGTATTGATACATGTAGGATCTGCTACAATATGCTGCAAAGCAGAGTGGTCTTGCTCAGAGTTTCAGTCATGGAGAAATACATTCCTTTAGGATACTCTAGTAAAAAATCTTCTGTGCTCAGCCCACATATGGTTATTGATGTGAAGCTTCTTCCCAATGACTGACTGTCACTTTCTGTGCATTTTCTGCATGGAAAATAAAGTTTCAACACAGAACTATTAATTCCTACAGTGAAAAAAGTTGTTCTCTGCACCAAATATGCTGTTTTCTAGGGAAATCAACCATGTGAGAATTTTATTCAGAACAAATCACCAATTATAACTTTTTCTGTGCAGAAAACATAGATATATACATCTTTATTACAGCCATTTGGCCAGCACAGTGTGCAGAAAACAGAAATTTTTATGTGCAGAAAACAGCAGTTCATGTGAATTTCTTCACATGAATTAATGTTTCTGCATTGAACTATTATTTTTCATGTGGGAAATGTTGTCTTGTATGCAAAACAACTGCATACATTTTTTTGCATAGAATAAGCCCTGAACTACATTCTTCTCATTCCAGGATTCTTCTCATCAGAGTTTCTCAGCACTTGAAAAATATGTTTTTGAGCAATTTTTGAATATTTTTTTAAAAAATCCTTCCCTATTCTAGCCCCTCCAGGAGATTCTTGCAGCCAGCTGTATTTCCCATGTTGCATTATATTTGACTAATTACTGTGTACTGAACAGAAGCAAATGACAGTGTCCTGTGATGTTCTGTAACAAAAGACCTTATTTAAAAGTGCAAAAATATAATATTAACACCTCTTATCACTTCACATATAATTAAGGTAAGAGGTAAAATTTCTTGCTCCACCCACAAAAATGAATAAAGTAATGTTCTGCTAATGAATAACATATTGGCCAATATCCTATTGCTAGTTCTAAGTAAAATAGATCCATTGGATCAACTGAACTTTCCAATAATACTCTATTCACCAATTGATTTAAAGTTGGGATTAACTAACAGAATTCCAGGCAACTTATTATTTGTTCTTTCCAGTAACATGCAGTGAGAATAAGCTGGAGATTTTTTTAAAATGCTAGTACTGATTCATTTACTTTTATGGTAACATTTCCAGACTGATGGTGCATGTTGTAGCCCCTTGGTCATTTCTAATATTAAAACACAAGCCTCAATTTTTTTTAAAAAAAAGACAAAAATAACAACATAGAAGTAAGTGGGTTGTTGTGTTTGAATGTTGAAACATATCAGTGAAGGTAAAGAGAGATTTAATGTATTGTGCAACTTACTCTGTAACTATCTTGTTTTGGAAGGGAGAATCCCAACCAATCTTCTCCTATTCAACTTTTCCATCTGCTTTTAAAATGTCTTAGATTCCATCTCCTCCTTCCACTTTCCTCTTTTGTCCTCAACATTTCTGCAAACTGAGTTCAAAGTGCAGAAGTCATTTGCACTCAAATTATCTTGACAAGGGAGAAAGGAGGGGAAGGGTGGAGTCTTGCCCTTTCAGTTAGTTTCAGGCAAACCACTGCAGCCTCTCATAGCTTTTGTGTCCTTCCTTTTAAACAACTTTTTAAATCTTGACTACAGATTGATATTGCTTGGCTACATATGTCCTGCTTTTCTTCTGTGAAATGTTGGAGGTATGATGGGAGTATACTGAAGACACAAGTGTTGGCTTAGAAACGGTGCCACAAATATGTGTTCAACCACTTCAATTGTACTATAAGGTGTTCTCACATAACCCTGCCCCCATCTTGAAAATCAGAGGTTGGTTGAATTATTGAAGAATGGCTAACAACTGTCAGTTCAAGATAAATTCTAAAAATGGAAGCAAAGTAAAAAAACATGATGGGGGGGGAACAACTGCTAAAGAGCTAAGGGGCTTTTATAAAGCAGCCAATTGTTATGATTCCTTTTAATTAAACACAAATGAATTAATTGATATAAAGTACTGCTAGGCAATTATTTTGCTGACATTTAGTCTCTTTTGAGACATACTTGTTTACCGCATCTATCAACTCTAAGAGTCTATCGCCCATTCCCATGTTAGCTATTTTAACCATATATTTAAAGAGTTAAAGCCAAGTTTGTTCCATCAGAAAGTTTTATATTAATTTATTATTTGTGTTAATGGTACGCATATTAGACCCAATAGTATTTACATTTTTTAATCCATCTCCCGTCCCTAGGCCATCATTGTACATGAGATATTGCATCTTAATGAATTTTTCTGGTTAAAGATATTTAAATAATTGAATAACTAAATAAGTAATGAAATGCTGATTTTCATCTCTCTATATGCAAGTTTACTGGCTGAGTTGTGCATTCTGATTTTCCAGTGAGTTATTTTAGCTTATGCAAGAAAATACCAAATTAAAGTTGGTACAAATGAATGTTCTAGAGTAGCAAAATGTCTTCTAATAGCCACAAGTTATAAGTAGAAGATGGTGAGGTTTCCTTCAAAGCACTGACCATTAAATTGCATTTCCTTTTATTTAAGGATTTTCTTGAGCTTTCAGACTAAATCCTTGGCAAAGTGTATTCTAATATGAGCATGAAGCTTTAAAACAAAAACAAGAAGCTATAATGTTACAGCACATAAAATCAATATATCTACAGAACTAGACAGTATGTTCTTTCTTCTAAGTCAGATGTTCGATCCTACTAGGAACACAGTGGTTCCTAGACACATGAAGCTCTTATTGTGACTTCTCCATATTTTAAAAGGTGCTAAGAGCACTCAACACACTTAACAGCATATAAGCACATAGCACTCAAGATGATAAATGGAGGAGGAAGAGAGTCATGTTGCAGATTTGGAGGAAATATAACACATGCAAACATGAGGTCATTTTTAAAAAAAAATGATTACAGAAGAAAAACTGAGCACAATGCAGCACATTGAGTAGGTATTGTCTAATGCAAAGTACCTACAGCCAGTGGCTAGAAGGACTAGGATTCAAGCAGTCAGAAATACTATCTGTTGGCCAGGTAGGGACAAGAACCTAGAATTCTAGCAATTATATCAGGTCTGGTCAAGCTAGTACTTCCAGCAAACCACAGAAACTGAAATTGGACATTTCTTCTGAAGAAGCTACTAAGGTCAACCTGCATGCTTTTACAAAGTACATCCACATTGTACACACATTGTGCCCTTTGATTCAACTTCAGCTGCCATAGCTCCATTGTATGAGATCCTGGAATTTGTCATCTGCTGAGGTACATGGAATTATCTAGTGCATTCCCTTGAACTACAACATTAGAGTTCTCTGGTAGAGAATTCTCAGAATTCTGAGTAAATTACAAAACTATAAATCCCAGAATTCTATAGCATGGAATCAGGGTATGAAACTGATATAATTGTGTACTGTGATCATACCCTTAGTCTCAGTTTGTGTTTCCTTACTGAACAGATGAATGTAGGAAGCTGCTTCATACTAGTTAAGATTGTCTGCCCATTTGGCCCAGATTCATCTACTTTGACTAGCAGTCTCTCTCCAGGGCCTCAGGAGGGAGCCTTCCCTTCCAAATATTATTAAAAACTGAAATTCTGGGGGACAAATAGACTGAATGGAAAACAGGTGTACAATAACTATAATGTCTGGACAAACTTCTGAAGGAACAGCCAGCCTACACTGCCAAGAGCTCTTGTATCCTACATCTAAGCAAAGTCAGAGTAAGAACTGTAAAATGTTAATATCCTATGAACTACAGCCTCTAAAATCCCTCAGCCAGCATAGCCAGTAACTTTTCCAAAAGTAACTTTTCCAAATCTGAAACAAATCCAGTTAAAAACAGAAAATTCTATGTAATGATATTTATTTATGAGATAATATTAATTTCAAATCATATTTGATTTAGGCTTTTGAAATTTGTTGCCTTTCGTGTGTTATGGGAATTGGCATTGAAGAGAAAGATGGAATAATATGTCTTTGCTTTTCACTCTAAGTCTCCAAATATTCATGGTTGTCCACCATTGTTGTAAACCAAGGGTGGACAACATTTTTCAGCCCAAGGGACAAGTTCATATAGGTTCTCGGGGGAGGGGGGAGGCTGTATTCAAAGTGAATGGCAAAAGAGAGGTACCAAAAATACCAGCATATTTCAGCTCATTAGATGTATCTTATGAAACACAGCCCAGTCTTTTAAAGTAGAAAAAGAACCCATAAAAAAGATGGAAAACTACCAAAATATGATAGCATGTGGAAGGGGGAATGGTCATCTGGAATCCCAGGGTACTGGGTTTTGATTCCATAAGGCTAGAAAGAATATTAAAAAATATTCAGAAAGTAATCAAAAATCTGTTTTTCAAATGTTGAGGAATCCTGATGAGAAGAATCCTGGACTGAGGTGAAAAGTTTGTAAATCGTTTTTTGCACAAAAACGTGGTTGTTTTGTGTAGGAAACAGCATTTTCTCTGAAGGAAAGAACATTTTTATGTGGAAAATAACTTTGCAATGTAGAAATATTGATTCTTGTGCAGAAACTGCAGAGAAAATGCTGTAATTAGGCATGTAAAATTTGTACATGGTTAATTTGCATTAAAAAAGGATTTCAATATTATAGCCTTTGAAAACTGCCTTTGAACCTGTGTGTTTTTAAAGATTTTCTCACAGCAAGAAAAAAAAACATGCTGAAATTGCTACCTTTGAAAAGAAACTTAGTGAAGAATTGCATCCCTAGACCCCAAGCATGACCAGATTCAGCCCCAAGGCCTGGACCTTCTTACCCATGATTGGAGGATAAGCTCATACAGGCTTGATATGGGGTAAAAACCAAGCTAAGCAGTCATGAGAGACTTAAACTTCTCTCCTGCATCTCTCTTTTTTAAAATCCACACCCAGCCAGCAGTAACTTTTTTAAAAAAACCAATTGGCATCTATTGAAATTTAACTTTTTAAATCTCCAGTATGGTGTATGAAGTTATGGTTGGAAAACAGCTGAAGAAGGGAGATGTTTAAGATTTCCATACCCATACAGATATATAGATATACAGTGGTTCCAATCTATACTGGGCCTGCACATACTTCCTATAAAATGAGAAATAAACTAAGGCTCAGATACACTCTAAGTATTTAATGTATCAAATAGTTTTGCCCTAGATAAAGGCAGCCTTATTTTGGTGGGTGTGTTTGTTGTTTGCCTTCAATTTGTTTCTGACCTTTGGAAACCCTAATGCCTATCATGGGTTTTTCTTGGCAGGTTTCTTCAAAGGTGGTTTGCCATTGTTTTCACATGAGGCTGAGAGTATTCAACTTACCCATGGTCACTCTTGAGGAAAACCAGTGGGTTTTCATGGCCAAGCCAGAATTCAAACCCTGATCTGCAGACTAGTTCACATTTGGTATAGTATTGCAACATAAATTATGATAGTAGAAACATGTGTAGCCTCAGAAGTTGTTAGATTTCTAGAAGAATCTGGATGACAATTTTTGGAAACAGGATGCTTAGGATTTGATTCTGCCTTTGGACCTTTGATTGTGATTTTGCAGAACTGTTATGTGCATGGTGTTATGTTGAATGGGGAAATAAACATCTGATCATATCCTTATTTGGCCTCAACCTGAAGAAAATAAACAAAGGACTTGAATTATGGTCCCAACCTCTTTGTTTCTCTTATGTACCATGTTACAGGATTTGAGGATACTCCACTACCTCCTGACATAAATAAACAAATTGCACAGCAGGATGCAATGTGTAAGAAAGTCATCACAAATCAAAAGCCAGAGATAAATATTTCATAAATATTCATATCAAACAACAGCATTTTTTCAACAAAGGCCTATCCCATCTTCAGTTACAAATCATTGTGTATGGTGAAAACAAGAGACTAGAGCCTGACATTTCTATATTCCTCACTTGATGGCTACAACATCCTATGATAGGAAATGATGCCCAACTCTAACTCATTTTTTCACCACCACATTTCTGTTAACTTAGAATAAGAGTCTTCTTTTTTGCTGCATGAAAATTTGTAGATATTTCTTCCACATTTTTCAGTATGTTTTTCAATTGTATGCACATTTCCATTTTGTATCCATTTTGTATACACCTCACCAACTACTCAATTTTTCTTGTATTAGTCAAGTGCACATATTCCTCTATAACAATTTTTTCACAAGTATGCATTTTACCTGAGCCTTGGTGGCTCAGTAGTTAAATGCCTATACTGCAGCCATTCACTCACAAACTACAAGGTTGCAAGTTCAATACAAGCCAAGGGCTCAAGCTCAACTCAGGTTTGCATCCTTCCGAGATCACTAAAATGAATACCCAGCTTGTTGGGGGCAATTAGCTTACACATTGTAAACTGCTTAGGGAGTGCTTAAGTGCACTGATAAGCAGTATAGAAATATACTTGCTATTGCTACTGCTACCTCTTTTTAGAAGTATGGAACACACTCCAGAAATGTAAGATTCTTCACACTCAAACCACATTCCATTTTACAAGGTGAGATTTGAAAAGTCCATGATCTTGCATAAAAATGAAAATTCAATTAATTTCTCACCCAGGTTCTCACCTGACTGGGACAACATAAATGGTACTTGAGTGTTGTTCTAACTTATTTCACCTGAAATGCTCACCAATGTGCTGTTGTTGTTGTTGTTGCTGCTGCTGCTGCTGCTGCTCCTGTCATTTTTGTGTGCCTTCATGTAATTTCTGTCTTATGGCAACCCTAAAGTAAACCTATCACAAGATTTTCTTGACAAAATTTGTTTGGGGGAGGTCCATTGTCTTCTTCTTCTTAGGTTGAGAGGGTGTGACTTGCCTAAGATCACTCTGTGGGTTTCCATAGCCTGGTGGGGATTCAAACCCTGAACCTCCAGGGTCCTAGACTAATACTCAAACCATTACATCATACTGGCTCTGTACATCAATGCATTCAGTCCACAAATTCAGCTTTCTCTCGGCTGCTTGAGAGAATTCAAGTGATGTAAATGTATGTGTGAATCATCCTCCCCAATTGATATACACATGCATGTTTGAACAAGCCCGCAGGGTGCTAAGAATACCCTCTAGTTGTGATTAGAAATTAGGTAGATGATAATAAAAATTATATTACTCAAAGGTAATGCTAGCATAGGTAATGGGTTTTCATACCAAAATATACCCCCTATGCATATTCTGTTGTACAAAGTCTATAGGTTGCATTTGAGCGAGAGAGAGCCGGGAGTTTAATGAAAATGTGGGAGGGGAAAAAAACATAAGAAAATGAAGCTGTGATTGGGAAGGAATAGGTTTGAATGATGAGTGACATAATTTCTGAGTGCTTGATCATCTGGGGTTTGAGCACAGACATACGATATCCTCCCTCAAGCTTGTTACTATCACTCCTGAGAATGAGAAAGCCCCATCAATCAATCACACGACACTTGTATTGTACCTTTTTATTCCATGTATTTCAAGGCTTCACAATACAATAAAATTTATAGCTCGTATAATTAAGAATATGCCAGATTAAACAAATGAGACTGAAGCTGGGTTTTTTTTTAAATCTATATCAGAACACCATCTAATGTAGAAAATGAATTTAAATTTCCAAGTGGAACAACAGCTAAAAACTGGGGAAACACGAGAAACAGAATCTTCAAAGTGTCCCCACTATTTCTGGCCTCCAGGTATTATTCAATATACAGGGCCAGAGAAGGTCACCTGAATTAATTGAGTGCAAAGGTTAGTTGGAAATATGTGAGGCATAAATGTTTTGAGATGGGGGGCTTTTGTATAAATTAATCCTTCTCTACAATCTACATTTAACATGTACAAGCTTAAAAAGAGGCAGCATAAAAGAGATGTATCTGCTGCATCATTTTGGTATGTAATTTTGTGTGGGTCAACAAGGTAACTGAGAATTCTCCCCCTTTTATATGGGGCTGGTAGAGCCTCCACCAACAGCTGCACTATAGCTTTAATTAATCTAGTCAATGAGATTATTTTGGTGAAATACTCAATTTAGCTATGCAAGAGAGGCTAACAGCAATGTGCAGGATCCAGCACATACCAGTATTCACTATGGAGACCCAGGTTTGCAGAACTATGTATCTTTTTATTAAGAAAAGTGGAAAGTAGCACACACACAAATATAACTCAAATATATCAAATATGCTAGGTACAGAGCTAAGCAAATACAGAAACCTGAAAGGGGACAACAGAAACTGAGGGTTTGATGAGGCTGTTCTGGAAGACAAAGGTTCTCAGAAAGTTGGTAGGTATGGAGCTTCAAGCCAGGAGGCTTGGGATCACAGGTTTTGGGAAAAGCAGAGAACAAAAGACTCTGACTAGGGTCTGAGGGCAACAGTCACATGCATGGGGGGAAGATGACTGCCACAGTTGCAGCACAAAGAGTTTCATTTTTGGGGTCATATGTATACCCTTTAAGCCAATCTAAGTACCGAGGTTCTTTGGGAAACCAAAAGTTTTAGTGCCCCTCGATGGAACCTGGAAATGTTTTTATGTTTGAAACATAAAATGTTTGTTTTAATATCTGGAAGATGAGAGGAAGTTATTGTGATCAGTGATGCTTCGTAGGCTTTACAACAATGCGACAAGATCTAGAGAGTCCTCAGGAATAAGTGACAGGAAGGGGGTGTTTAGAGAAACACAAGAGATGAAAGGGGGATTCCAGTCTTCTTTTAACTTGCAGAATTCATCCTTTGGCTTGTTGGTGTCCATCTGAAATGCTGAGTATGGGGGTGTCAAAGCTTCTCTATAGTAAGTACATTTATCTCCCATCTTTCCACATGGCTGTGGATATATGACCCCATACTATTTATCCCAGCACTATGGATGCCATTGCAAATCATATCCACTCATACTACTGCTTTAATATTGCATATTTGATTTTATGAATATATCAGGGGATGTTCAGATACTTACAGAATACTGAAACTAGAAAGGTATAAAATGGAGAGTGCCTGAAGTACAAGGTAACTTGGCTCAGAAGGCCAAACCTTCTGCATACCTCTGGCTTTACCAATTTGGCTGAGACAATTATGATTAATCCTCTGTGGTCCTATTTTTAAGCTCTTTAAAAATGCCCCAGTTTCTTTCTCTCCTCCCACTCCCGCTCAGCATATTTCAGTTGCTACAAACTGAATTCAAAGTGTGGAAGTATTTGTCACTCAGTTAACTCAACAGAAGGGAGAGGGGAGGACATGGCAAAATCTTGCCCTTCCCAGTAGACTCAGGCACAAGCAAATAGCTGCAGCCTCATAAATAATTTTGCCATCTTGACCACACTCTATTGTTGCTTTGCCACATGTTTTCAACTGTGAAATGTTACAGACTATGGGGGGTTGCAGACTGCCAAAAATAGTGCAAATTGAGTCCACTTTTAGGGTTAGGGTTAGTGCCAGGGAATCATGGGAATTTTTTCTGAGACATTGAGCCTTCTCTGTCAGAGAGCTCTGGTCCCACAATAAAATACAGTTCCCATGATTCCCTAACCCTAACCCTAACCCTAAAAGTGGACTCAATTTGCACTATTTCTGGCAGTCTGCAACCCCCCTATGTTTGTATTTATATGGTGGGGTAGGATGGAAATTTTTTCCCTCTCTTCCAGTCTGTGCTGGAAAATTCCCTCAAAAACTGCTCTGGAAGATCTGCAATCCTCTGGAAGTATGCAAGGATGGGTTTCTTGTACTGGGAGTGGAAGTACTCAGCTGCCAGGGCTGTCCCAGATTAATTTTCTGCCTGAGGCAGAGCTGTAAATGGGGTCTCTCCCAAAAGTCAAGAAGGGTCATCACATTCTTTTGGCGCCTGAGAATTATCTGGCAATTTTAGCCATTTTTGCTGCCATCCCTTTTTCTCCTCAGAGGAATAGGTGCCAGAGTACTGTTGCCTTGGCTAACCACAGATTAGTGAAGAAGAAATAGAGCAAGCATTTTCATATAAAAGGATAAGCCCCAGAGACTAGGACAAAATCTGAGAATATGTTAGATGTAGTGACTGTAATGGTTCAGCAGATCCTTTTCTTGATCCAGACCAGGTTTGTTAGAATCTCCTAGACTGAGTATAGAAAAACCCAAGTTTTCTATTGCATGGGAAGGCTAGAGTAGTTGGCCTGTGGCCTTGGACAGGAAAGGATGCACAGAATGCCTGAATTTTTAAGTATAGGAGCAGCCTTGCTTCTTACTTCTAAGAACTTCAGCCCTCTGAACACAATAGTGTCACATAGAGCATCCTCAACTGTTAAACAACCTTGTATGTCAAATTACTGGTTCAGTGTTAGGCTTCTTGAAATGGCTTTGTCATTCTAATTTCTATTAGAGTCATGTCCTGACTCTCCCAGAAGTTGATGTATTTTCACAAAATAGGGACATTCCTAAAGTCACCTACGTGGATTATCATGCCTCTGATTGCACTCTTGCAGTTTAACATAAACCTTCACAGTACATAGCATCCATGTCACAGCAGCTTTAGGGCTGATTCATTTCTTGTTATGTACCTCCAAGTCATTTCCAACTTATGGTGACCCTAAGGCAAACCTATCATAGGATTTTCTTGGCAAGTTTCTTTAGAGGGGGTTTGCCATTGCCATCCTCTGAGGCTGAGAGAGTACGATTTGCCCAAGGTCACCCTGTAAGTTTCAATGGCCAAGCCATGTAATACATTTTTTGCCAGCCTCCAAAGTGCAATATTGTTGGATAAATTTTTACTTTGCCTTTGCTAAGCTTCAGCTATGCATAATGTATAATAATGGAAGTAGATCATAGTGTCCTCTTTTTCTTTTAAAAGAAGTTATTAGTCAACAACACACAATTATTTATCCAGGCCCATTTCTGATTTGCCTTGTAAATGGCAAGGGTGTGGGTGATGGCGAACTGACTATGAATTAAAGCTCCTATTACATCCCTGCTGAACCTGCACTGTGTCCCTCTTGCTTGGCCGCTCCAGAACTAGTTGGCTACAGCTTTCATGGCATCCCAAGGGTAGGCTTCATGTGGAAATAAATCCACCTTTATTTAACTGTTTCACTTTTGTCTCCTGACCAGGGAAGTGGCAGAATGCACATGCTGTGCATCCTCATGTACTTGTTAGGGCTCATTGAAAACCTACCGCTGCACAAAACCTGCAAGAGGTGACCACCTCAGCAGACAGGCCAGCAGGCATTGTGAATATAAGTGGTACTGACTCCAATGAAGATCTCTGGGGTCGTTTAAGTATAAGTGAATGATCAAAAGGGGCAAGTGTGCACTGCTGTTCTGCAGCTACTGCTGCATAGTGCTACTAAGTACAAACCAGCCCTGGCAACAATGGGCTGCCCTTTCTTGTGCTTTCAAAACATTTGGGAAAGCCTGGAGAGGGGAAGAGAATCTTGCCAAATGCAATACTTTCAGCTGTTTGTTTTTGTGTTAGAGAAGTCAGTGCTGTTGGCCTAACAAGGCATGAATGGGGAAGAAATGCAAATGGCCAAATATTTTCACAATTTTATTTATTTGTTTATTTAAATATTTAGATTCCCATCATTTCTCCAAAGATCTCAGGATGGCATACAATAAGACCACTCTACAATCTGAAACAGTGTAAATAATGAAAATACATTTTAAAGGGCTAAAAAAAACCACATATCAAACAATAAACAAATTAAAAGAAAGGTTCAAGAGATTCAAAAAGTTCAAAATCAGTTTATACCATGTGCATGGAAGGTTTTTATAAAACAAGTTAGACTCCATAAAACCCCATGAACAAGCACATTTTGCAATGTCAGCAACAATCAGGCCTCAAAAAGGGAGCTGCCTCCTCCAGTTTGATCCACATTTGGTTGGACATCCTGGAAATGAGTGAACACCTTCTTCAGGTTTGGAGGCAGGTCAATCAAACAGCCTTCCTTCTATTTCCAGGAACAGGAGGCAACACTTGTTTTGAAACTGAAATTAACTAAATGTCCCAGATATATACACTATTAATAAATATATATAAAATAAAAAACAGGCATCTGAAAAAGTAGGCTCAAGTCTACAAAAGCTCATGCTACCATCTTCTTTCTTTTTGTTGGTCTCAAAGCTTCAACTCAAAATAAGTTTGGTTTAAATATTGAAAGTGCTATAGTTAGTTCAATAATAGTGTAGGATTGGCATACCTGTGATAATTAAATATGAACATAACAGGATCTGTAAATGAGCTACCTAATTTCATAACCACTACTACTTTCAGCTAATTTGATTACAGTGCTTACAAAGCATCAGCGTGCTTCTCTGCTGCTTCTCCTACTCCAACTGCTGACTCCTGTGGGAAGAATTTCATTCCATTCCTTACTTTTATTCCCATACCACCTACCCTTGCTCTTTTTTTTTCCTGGAGAAAGGATTAGGTCAACTGCATTTGACAAAACATCCCTCCTTCCCATCAAATCCCTTCCCCAAAAGTAACCAGTCAAAAATGCCCAAAAAACTGCAATCCTACATGTACATAGGAATAAGTGCCCTTAAACTCACTGGGACTCATGTTAAAAATATAAGATTGTAGCTGGAAAAATGTCATCAAGGGTCTTTTCTGTGCCCATCCCTTTGCTTATGCTACCAGACCCAAACTGAAAAAAGAAAAAGTTGTGGTTTTTTAACTACATGAACATTCACCTTATGTTATGCAACCAGCTAATGTTACAATAGAAAGGCAGTTTTGATCAAAATCTTCCACTTTTATCACTGTGCTCCTTCCTTTGGTGATATCATTTACTCAAAATGTCATAGTATATCCAATGTAATAGCTTTACTGAGCTTTCTATTGAGTATATTCTTTCAAATTCCAAAACCCTTCCCCCAGATATTTGAGCAAGATGTAAGCAGATTTGAATCTATAATCGCTAGCTATGGCAGCAAACAGGAAGAATGTGGAGAATTACTTCCTAGGGATATAATTTATTCCAAACGTTTTCACAGCAGTTTTTTGAAACTGTGCTCATCAGGATTTGTAATAACACACTTATTGTATCTGATGTTAGGAATCCATCCTTTGTAATGCTTCTTGACATAATTGCAGCTTTTGACACACTCAATCACAAGATCCTTCTAAATCATCTTGAAAAATACGATGGTCTTTCAGGTTCAGTTATTTAACAGTTCAAATCTTATTATAACCATTGACAACAGTTTGTTAATATAATTTCTTTCCATTCCTCCTCTTACATTGTCATCTGGAGTCATCTGTTACAATGTCATCCGAAGTCCCACTGGGAACGGTTCCCACTTCCATGCTCTTCTTCTTTATCTACCTGCTACTGTTAGAAACTACAATACCCTATCTTTAAAGATATGAGTTTTCTTATCATACTTTGGCTGCCATGAGGCAGTTTAATTTTCTGTTCCTTGTGCCTATGTATATGATCAATATTGTAATGCTTTATTGCTAACTGCACTATGTAGCTTTAACTAAGCCATATATGTAAAACAAGTGTTTGCTTTTACATCTTCTGCCTCTACATGCATTTTCACATCAGCTGATGTACTCTCTCTCTCTCTCTCTCTCTCTCTCTCTCTCTCTCTCTCTA
>JAIPUX010001880.1:38017260-38041974 GCA_020142125.1 Phrynosoma platyrhinos | reverse complement strand
GTGTCAAAGAGCATCACTGCAACACTCATCATCCACACACTGACAATAGTCCCCATCTAGTCACAGCTTTTAAGTTGCCATGGCACTCACTTGGAGTGAGTACATCACAAGTGGCAAATTTCTTCCAGAGCTTCCTATTTTCATGTATTTTTCCTCAATAAAGTAAAAAGACATTTGACCCATTTTTAATTAATGTGTCTCATGGGCAAGAGGAACAGAACTATCCATCCCTGGGTGAAGCTAGACTCACTTAGGAATCTTGCTGTTGCTGCTACAAGATGAAAATATGCCAAAGTCCTAATAGATCAATCTAAAGGCCTTCTGGCCTCCTTTTTTCTCATAGTGGCCAATCAAGTGCTGAACATGAAGGCAAAACACTTTGCAAATTGTTGTCCCTGAGTAAGCAAAGGAATCTTGTAGCACCTTTGAGACTAATTGAGAGAAAGAAGTTGCATGAGAAGATGCATGAGGTGAACTAATGCCTAGGAACAGACCTTTATAAGCAAACTATATGAATAGCCATAGAAAAGCAAAGGTTGTGAGTATGGTGATGAGGTGACAAGTTCAGTTTTAATTTCTCTATCCTGAATCTCCTGCTTTTCAACTTTGTTAGATGACCTAGCCTCTGAACACAATCTTTCTCTATTCACTTTCTCTTCAGTGCCAGGCTTTCTTTATTTGGTCCAGATTAAGCAAGACAACCACCATTATCTGTCATAGTCATATCATTGCACCTCTTTCCCATCTGTTTTCCTTTAGAGACAAGCTGAGGGGAGTGGAGAAGTGCTGTATGGCACCTGCAGTTCCAGCATCCCACAATGTGTGTGTGTGTGTGGCACAGATAGAGATATGAAAAATGGCCATAATATGTGGTCTAGAACAAAATAGGAGTAGAGTGACCACCTCTCTAAATGCTACATCTTCAGAAATGCTGGATTCAGCCAAAGAAACAGAAGTAAGAAAATTCTTAGGAGCTAAAATTCAAAAACCAAACCATCACCACGAAACATCCTGATTCTCCTTTAATGACTATTGAGCTCATCAGATAGTTACTCCAAAATAAATACTAGAAATCAAAAATAGTGAAAATGTGTATCTCAAGTGTTTGGACTGACAAGGACAATCCTGGACTGATGAAAACCTTTGCACTTCAGGACTTATTCTGCATTATGTGTGTTCATAGTATTATGTTGAGGAAACAGAATTTTCTACATAAAGAATATTTCTGCACAGAACTAGTATTTTCTGTGATGAAAATCCTGTAGTTGAAGATTTATTGTACACAAATTTCACATAAAAACATGGTTTCTGTGCAGTAAACATCTTCTATGCAGAAAATGCTGTAGTTAGAGGACTTACTCTGCATATAATTTGAAATTCAGTGTTCTGGATGGTTTTACTGTTTTATTGCTTCAGTACTAAGTCAAGCAGTTAAATCTTACCAACAAAACTGTGTGATAGGTTTCACTTAGGGCTGCCATGAGTCAGAAATGACTTGAAGGAATACACTAACAACAAAGCTAGACTCCTGGTGTTTAACCACTCAACTTAGTATTAAAGCAATAAAACAATAAAACCATACAGAACATTGAATTTCAAATAGATATTCCCATCAGTTCATTTACAAATGAACCATTTGAAGATTCTCACACCTGGCATGAGAAGGTGGCAAAATTCACATTTCATAAATAGAAACTCAAAGGGGCCAAGAAAACAAAAATCCGTATGTATAGTGAACTGGAACCAATGATCATCACATCTCTACTTGTCCATTCTCTGTGGGAAAAGCCTTCACATCATACTCTTGTTGAAACATTTGTTAAAACGTTTAAAGGCTAAATGTTTGTACGGGATTGGAAGGGACACCCCTTGTTCTCCACTTTCCCACACAAGGGAGGCTTTTCTTTATAGAGTGTGCACATTTGGTGTGATGGTTTAGAAGTGTTTTCTAGGAACAATGAGAGCTTAGAAGACTCTTCCTGATCAGGGAGGTGTCATATGGAGATTGCTGTATGAATTCAGCTACCTGTGTGACAATATTTAGGGCAGCCGCTTGTGTACTTCCCTTGATCCCTCCTTACATTTAGCTCTGGCACATTCTGGCAAACATTTGAACAGGGCTCCTGAATTTTATATAAACAAAGCTGTAGGTTTGATTATCTTATGTGTATGCAGATTAAGAAGGGAAATATGCAATAAATGCTTCTGTGTCAAGAACCTCTCTACAAGCCAAAAGCCAGCCATGCTTTGTTCCCAGATATTTAATTTCAAACACTCAGACACAGTGTTTCTCATCCCCATACACAACAGTTCTCACTCTGGGTTTTGAGAATATTCGGCCCTCATCAGGTGCTTATTTACACAACGTAATCATAGCCCACTTTAACTACCATGGTTATGTGCTATGAAAGCCCAAGATTGGCAGTTTAGGCATTCATAATTCTCAGTGCTGTAATGGCTCTCCAAACTAGAAACCCCAGGATTCCATAGGATGGAAACATGGCATTTAAAGTGGAATAATAGCACAATCATTTTGTACTGTGAAGGGGATTATTTGCTATAAACCTTCCCTTATAGTTAGCCCTCCTTTTTTTAACTTCTCCAGATATCTATGATAACTGTTAACCTCAATCCATCTTCTGAGCAAACTCATGAAATAGTATTAGTAAACCATGTACTATGAAGCCATTTCCCTCACCCTTGCCAAAGGACATGAACCTTATTAGATAAGCTAGACAATGTTTTACTCTCTTCCTATCAACAATTTAGACTCCTGGTACTGCACCTTTCATATTTCCATTCCTTCTCATGTGGAGGGGAACTTTTTCCTTTTTCTTTTTTACTACAGCTTTTCCCTGTTGGTGGGGGAGATCTGGGAATTTTAGTCCAAAAAGTAAGCTTCTCAAATTCTGCAAATCTCTTAGACTTCAGGGTGCTTTAGGACCTATTATTATTGCCTATCAATCTCACTTTCCCCACTGCACATTTCTCTGTATTCTATCTCTGATCATTCTAAGATGGGACCAAAAATACCCAGAAGATAGTTTATGGTATTTGGATACATGTTGGCATTCTTTGGAACAAGACCCCTGTCTCTCATGTGTTTGAGACACTTCATGACTTGTTGGGCTTTGACAAAGTTTTGAGAGTGTACTTGAATCCCTGCCAGAATGAAGTGGTGTTTGTTCACAAGTGTATGTTTTTGCTGTCCATTTAGCTATAGAAACAGCTCTGTCCGATATTCATAACAAGTTACTTTAATCCTCTAAAAATGAAGTATATAAACTCAGGCATATTAGCAGCCCCACCCAAAAAATGCTGTCATAGCCAAATAGTGCCTTTAGAATTATGCCAAAGTTTTTAAAGCTCACACATTTTAATCAAACAGATACATAAATCAAGTCAGAGAATAATAGGTGGGTTAAAAAACAAACCAAGACTTGTCTCTTTTCTTTGCCAATCAAAGTATATGGGACTGTAACAGAAATGACCTAAGTGGGCCCTTCTAGGTTGTTCAATAAAGGTATAGTCAAATTCCATTTGTGAACATTTGGTCAATCCTTTTATAGAAAAAAAAAAGATATTTCTCTAAGTTCATATTAATTTTTATGCACATCTGTGCTCTTACCTAATCCCTACCCACATGCCACTTCAATTAAAATTAAAAGAACATGTCAAATCTTGGGAAAAAATTTAATTGCCAGATGGAGGATATAAAGAGGCCCTTTCACTACAAAAGAAATCTCCTTTTTATTATTTATTTCATTTCAAGTGTAAAATACTCTGCCTGATTAGCTTGAGAGCAGTTGTCATTTTCCTATTGGATGCTGGATAATAAGCTTTGCTTTGGTTGATGTTTCCACACAAATATAAATTCAAGGCAGCAGCAGAGAAATGATCACACATAAGAGCAGAGTATTTTACTTATTTCACGTATGCCTTAAGAGCAACAAGTAAAGGGCTATTTTCAATGATTTAATGTAATCCGAGACTAAATGCAATCAACTTCTTTATTTTAAACAATTACAGTGGCTTTCAAACTGCAGCATGCCATGAATTTACATTTTAATCACAGCCTGTTAATAAGAAGAGAGTAGTAGAAGAAGATGATGATGACAATTGCAAATGTCAACTGGTTTAATCATACTTAATATGAAAAGACGGCTATAACTTTAAGAATACAGCTTATCTGACTTTGGAGCTTAGGTTTTTATTTTTCTGCTTTATAGCATGCTTCAAAACTACTTGGACAAATACAAAACAAGAATTACAGTGCACCATAAGTTATTTTAATATCTTGTAGTGGTATACACATCCAGTGTAATCCCAAGGCTATTATTAAGGTTCCGTGTTTGTGTGAAAATGTCAAGTTGTTTCGAGTGACTACACACTCTAAATTATATATAACTGTTACTTTATTGCTAATAGGCACTAAAATTACTTTAAAACAGAAATGTAAAGTTACATTTTCATCCTTTTTGACAAATAATAAAGCTTATTTATGAGATACATTTTCTCAAGTATTAAAATATATAATGTTTACAAAAACATTAAAAATACTGATACTTGATAGTTAACCATGAAATGCAACTATCAAGATGAAGCTATCTGTCTAGACTTGATAAGTGATTTTTTTAAGGGTGAGAGAAAGCAAGAAGGGGGGGGGGGAAACAATTCAGTAATTTTGTCCCTGAAAATGATTTGTTTAAAAAATAAGAAGAAGAAATAAGCAACCACAATAACACTGTCAAGGTTGAAGCAGAGTCCTACTAGAGAGTAACATAAGCAAGTAAAGAGGAATCCAAAGCAAAACAGCAGTGCAGGTTCTAATATGTAAGTTCCAGAGACTAGGAACTTGCTTTCTGCTGCTCCAGAGACTAGGACACAGAAGAAAAGAGATTCCGACTAAGTATTAGGAAGAACTTCCTGACAGTAAGAGCTGTTTGACACTGGAACACATAGCCCCAAACTTTGGAAGTTTTCAAAGAAAGGCTGGATGGCCATTTGTTGATATGTCTTGTCTATGTAGTCTTATATGCCTTGGAATGGATGGCCTTTGTGGTCTCTTCCAACTCTATGATTCTCTGAAATAAGCAATAAGATCCCTGGAGGTGAGGTGAGACACAGTCCAAAGTCAAACACTGGACAGCAGACCAGTCACTTATCACACAGGATGGATCCCATGCAGAAATTGAATTTATAGTTGAAAAAAAACCACAAAAGTGGATAGATTTTCAGACAACATTGGGCATTAACCCAAAAAGAAAGTAGATAAAACCCACAAAAGCGGGTTGATTTTCACACAATGTTAGCATTAATGAGCATTAACACAACATTAACCCAAATGGAAACTAGATAAAGCCTGCTCCTTTTTACTTTTGGAAAATCCTGAAAGTAAAAAGGAGCAGGTTTTGTCTAGCTTCTGTTCAGGTTAATGTCATATTAACCCCGTTGTGTCTGAAAAAGAACCCACTTTTGAGGGTTTTTTTTTTTCTGGCTTTTAAATCCTGTTTCTGCAGAGGATTTCTGCAGTTTGCCCCCGTGTGATAAAGTCCACAGGCAGGTTTCAAGACATTTGAAACAGGCCATAAGGGGCAGGTCTGTGCAGCTCCCGGAGCGGTGGATTGGGGCCACGGCAACCACACACCATGGCCTGGATCCTCATTTTTGCCACCTCCAAAAGAGTGGCAGAAAGCTGCCCTTTGAGTCACTACTGTGGCTCTTTTGTGCCCCTTTGGCACAGTGTGTATGCATGCTGTGCCAAGAGGGTGCCCTGACACTGCATGCTATGCGGTTGGGTTCACGACATCAGGGCAGAATCGGGGTGGAATTAGGGTAGCCAGCATGTGGGCATCCTGCCACAACTCCACCCCCAGGCCAGCCTAAAGTGCTGGTCTGCATCCCCCCTAAGTTAGCAGGCACTCAACAATAACATTGTACTGCTCCAGGATCAAAGCTTCTATTGTTGAGCCCACCTAGAGTTCAGATGTCAACATTTGGCCTTCCCCACACATGAGAAAGTCCCTATGTTTGAGTAGTCCTTCCTTGCAGCTGAGCACTTCACCTGGGCACCTCCAGCTAAGTTTATGATTTCAGCTGTCAGCATGTTCACAGAATGGGATTGGATTCATCCTTATCTTTGGACCCTGGATTGAATATATCCAGAGTTAAAGCCTCAGGTAACTTTGAGGATCCCACATCTGCAAAGGCAGTCAACCCACCATAAGTCAACTCATGTAGTTCTGGAAGCTCAGACCTTACTGCAGAAATTCTCTGGCAGGACCATGATCACAATCAGTTTGTGTTATTCTTGTCCATTCACTCAATAATGGAAAACCATGAGAAAGTAATGGAACATGCCATTCTCTGTTTACCTCACTATGTTTTACATTCTTTTTAGTTGTTCTAGGGCCTGATGTAACTCCATAAAAAATAAGAACATCTGGTTCTGTATCTGAAATTCTGTATCTGTATTCTGTATAGTCCAAAAATGTAACTTTTCCTACATTCTGGCAAAACAACTAAAGGAATGGCATGATCAGCAAAACATGTACAGGAGGTCTGGAGATACAGATCTAAGTTTTGACTGTCTTCATAGTAGACTGTATCAAAAGCCACAACTTCAAGAATGAGCAAGTGAGGACAAGGTCTTTCAGCAGTAGCACTAGATAAGAGGTACATTTATACCCATGCAAAATGTATTGGTGGGTTTCTGGTGAAATAAATTGCAGAAGGGTAACTGAGCTTAATTCTTTGTGATCAACCTAACTTAGCACCTAAACAATTATCTGCATTTTCATTCATTTCCCAGGAGAAAAACCAACACTGAACATTCTAATGATTATGTGGATTAGAATTAACTCTTCAGTGGAAGGTCCGCTGCTTTCTGATTAGTTGTTGCTCTACTCTACTATGGAATATTATGCTAAAGCATGAACAAAAGCAAATTACCCTGCAGCAAGAACTCAAATCTCTTCTTATTACAATGGTAATTTGACATGATGGATAGAAATTTATTAAGACTAATAATCTTCCTTCCCTCCTTCAGAGTTAAGTAATTTCTAAACATTTCTATTGTCCTTGATGCTTGGGATTTTTGAGGGTTTAGAAACTATGATTTGTGTGTGTCAGGAGGGGAGATGCTCTGCACGCTCAATATATTGAATTTTCTCTCAAGCAAACCTTGGTTAAAGTGTATGTTCAGAACATCTTATTTGGTAGTACCAGCCAGTGTTGACCTATGGAATGATGATGTAAATCCCATTGTCTGAGTCAGTCAGCTCTTGTTGGGACTAATTCAGGCCTATGGTTTCTTTTTTCCAGAAACAGTGATAGTGTTGTTTTCAGGAAAATTGACAATCTAAAATCCCAGATTTCTACTGAAGGTTATTTATTTATTTATGTGAGCATCTTTATCTCACATGCTATTCTCAGCCATGAAGTCATCATACCAGAGCGGGTTACATACATTCAATAAGAGCAATGTTATGTTATCAAAACCACAGGGATCAAAGCATGCACAAGATTATCACTACAATATACTCAACTATGAATGACATTACACAAAGCATTAAAAGACTAGAAGGTGGCTTGAAATAGTACAGTACTCTATTAAACTGAATGACATTACACAAAGCATTAAAAGAATAGAGGGTGGCTTGAAATAGTACAGTGCTCTATTAAACCCTTTCTTTTAAAATAATAAAGTCATCCTCCCCTCCTCCTGGTAAGGTTTGTGGAAGGGAATATGGTCCTAAGTTCTTAAGCTAAGGGCCTCGGCAGACAGCTTATTAAGCCATCCTCAAGGCAGGGAAGAGGAGGGGCAGCTGCACGCTCAGTGCCCCTTCCTCCTCCTGAGGTTGCCCTCGGAGCCACCGGCCCTCCGCACGGCCGGCGCTCCGGGGGCAACCTCCTGCCACAGCGTCCACACACACTGCGGCGGATAAGTCAGTGAAAGTGTGCCTCATGCTTTTGAGGTGCACTTTCGCTGACTTGTGAAAGGAGCACTATTTTAGCACTCCTTTCAGGGATGGGGAAGGAGCGCCACAGGATCGAGGTGTGGGGATGCCTCGATCCTGCGGCGCACCTTCCCAGGGCGGCCCCGTGCCGCCAGTCTGCTTCCCCCCTAAGTCAGTGTGTACTTATGTTAACAACTTCTTCTGCTGGTCTTATTCCCATGTTGTTAGAGGGAAGAACCTAGTACAGTGGGCCCTTCACATTTGCTGGAATTAGGGGCGTAGGACTCCCATGAAAGAGGGGAAAAGCAACTAAAAAAAACACCACTATTTTTTTTTACCTGAGCGAAAATCTGTCTAGGAATCTCTAGGTCTTCCAGTTCAACTCTATGGTTGATATCCAGTCAAAAGTGACCATAAAATCACACTGGAAGACCTACAAATGCCTAGAAAAGTGTTTTCTCTAGGAATCTCTAGATCTTCCATCTGGTCAACTTCTAGCAGAATTGTGCTGGAGGACCTAGAGATTCCTAGAGAGAACATATTACTCAAATCCTCGAATAATCAATTCCACAAAAAGTCAAAGCTGCAAATGTGGAGGGCTGATTGTATTGCTAAGTAATGTGTACTAGAAATGAATGCCATCTCACCACCAGTTTCATTCTATTCCCTCCCAGAGTGTTTTTTTTTAATTCTAAGTCATAATGGAACAAAAAATATCCTTCCTCTCTGTCTCTGGCATTTGGGAGTTAATTTAGGACAAGGTGTTTAGTATCCTTAGCCAGAGAACTACAATGCATCACCAAACTATAAATCCCAGTATACCATAGGATGCAATCATGCCAGTTAAAATGAAACCCCAGTGCTATACTTGTAGTGTGAAAAGGGCCTCTACCTAAGAATGTTTGGGTAAAGAGAAGTTTAGTGGGTGCATCATCAGTTCAAATGTGAAATTGTCAATGCTTAACTATCACAATTAGCATGGACTGATAATCAGCAAGGGCAGTATCCTCTGATACCTAACGGAGGTCTTCCACAGACTGGTCAATGTAAAAAAAAAAAGCCATTTCTCAAAGGCAAAATGTTTGAAAAGCACTGTTTTAGCAAATCAGTCACAGTAGTTAATTACTTAAATTTTGCAGGACTACTTAGCAATTGAGAGAAAAGTTTGAAGGTCATCTATTCTCCTCTGTCTCCCCTTTACACTAGTGAGCATAGTTTCACCTTGTCCTTCTTTCTTCCATTTCCTCAAATTTATGTGATTCTTTTTTCCTTTGGAAACTTTAATTATTGCTTCTGCCATCTGGGCACATTAGAGATATAGAAACCACTGAACACATGTTAGTCAGACACACACTTTCCAAGTGCTGTTATAGAAATTTGAATAGAAGCATTTCTATAGTTTTGTCACCTTGTTTGTTAAAAATGCTAAATGAAGAATTGGCTGAACTATTACTGTTCAGTAGTGTTCCATAAGCATGAAATTTAGTCATACCTTACCAACGTTCCCCCTTTCTAGTCAAAATTAACGTAAGTCATTTAGTTATTTACATTTATATGAACAGCGAAAAAAAGACACAGGTTCAAATCTCTTGGAAACATTACCATTCATAAATTACCATTGTTTCTACCATTTGACAAACTGAAATACTCACAAAGAAATCAATATCCTTCCTTCTCCAGAAGCAACCCAATTGCCAGACTAAAACTATGGAATCTCTCCCAAGTATACAGAGTTCTGAAATAATAGGCAGTCTTTTAAATTAAAAAAAAATGATATAGGGTTCAAATCCCTGTTCAGCTGTCGAATCCCACTGGGTGGCCTTGGGCAAGTCACACTGTCTCAGAGGAATACAAGGGTAAGGCCACTGCACAATTTTTTCCAAGTATAGATTGTCATGACAGAGTCACCTTAGGGTCACCATAAATCAGAAATGATTTGAAGGTACACAACAACAATTTGTAAGTTTTATAGATAACTAAAGGAAATAACTTTGGATTTTCCATTTCCCTCTATTTCCCATATGACTTTCTCAGGGCAAGCCATAGTGTGTGTGAAACAGGAAAAAAATGGGGCAGGAAGGAGAGAAAGAGAGAGAATGAGACAGGCAGAGTAGATATGTGTGTGTATGCAATCATGTCTGCATGTGGGCTATAGGGATGGAAAGAGATTTTGAAAATATTTTGAAAATGATTGAAGAACATGTTCCTTGAATGTCTGAAAATCCTGACAAGAAGAATCCTGGACAGAAGATACTCTTTTATTTATTTTATTATTTATTTATTTACTGTATTTATACCCTGCTCTTCAGCCAGAAAGGCTCTCAGAGTGGATTACAAATAGTTAATTAGACATTTCCCTGCCCTCAGGTTTACAATCTTAAAAAGACATGACACAAAAGGAGAAGAGAATGGCAGTGGGGAAAGGGAGTAAATCCAGCAGTTCTTCTCTCCCTCTGAGACCATGGCTCTACTTCTTTGGGACTCTACACAACATTTGTGAATGGCTTTCCTGCACAGAAAACAGAATTTTCTGTACAGGAAACAACATTTTCTGTAGAGAAATATTATTAGTAGTGTATTATTGGTGCTGTTTTGTATGTAGAAAATAATGTTTTCTATTCATTTTTTAAAAAATTCAGTAAGTCCCAACTGTGAATAATTTTTGAAAGCTGCATATTTTTGAAGAATTTCCTACAGCAGGATAAAAATTATTCAGATTACATGTTGTTTTGAGAACAAAATTAACAAAGAATTGCATGCTGAGTGTTATTAGACAGCTACTCTACACACCTTTTGTAAGGTTTTCTGCTGGACCAAATAAATACAATACTGACAGTTCTACCCATAATTCTGAATCTCCTAAGAGTAATCCTTATTGTAGTGACTGCAATTCTCAGCAAGCTTATATAATTTGTAATAAAACATCTGACTCCCCTAAATTCTTTCTTCCTCTTTGCTGCTGTGATTTATCTTGTATTGACCTTCTGGCTACACAATGATAAAAAATAAGGGTGTTTTCTTTCTTGTATGTAGGAAATGTGATTCATTCATTGTCTTTAATAGACCTTCAGGCCACCAGATATCTGTACAATGTTTGGCAGCTCTAAGAAGAAACTATAACTAAACAAATACAGATAGATAGACTGGAAAGTCTTATAAATCAGTTGAAGATATTCTGCCATTGCTTTATATAAGACATTAGTAGGGCTTGGTTTGAAATATCATGTGCAATTCTGGTCACTATTTTATCAGAAAGATGTTCTTGGAATTGAAAAGGTACAGTGGAGGGCAACCAAAATGATTCAGAATTTAGGGAATAAGAACTAGGAAGACAGATGAGCCAAATTTGGCCTATATGGATGAAAGGTGTGGTCCTAATGGGCAATGCTGAGTGCTTCTACTAAGAAACCAGGCTCTTAGAAACCAGTAACTCAGCAGGCCTGATTTCTTATAGAGGTAATAACTATATGTACTGAGAAGAAATTAGTTCACATTATCAGCGCTCACAGCTCTGTAAAGGGAAAGAAAAACAAAAATCACTTCAGCTGCATTAAGCTGGATGGGACCAAGAATGTCATTATTACAAAAATTATTATTATTACCTTTTCCCCCTACAAAACACCCCAGCATATATTTTTCAGCTTTAGACATTTTTTGAGTACAAAGTGAAATAGAAGATTCTGCATTGTTATGGGGTGGGGGAACTGAGGGAGTATTGTTTGCGGCACTGTAGTTATGGGGTGGTGGAGGACTCTGGGTGTTGCTGTAATAAACCCCCAATTTTCCCAAGCTCTGATGGAGCCACATTCAGGGGTGCAGTTATGAGAGGAGTTAGGGCATTATTCCCATAAGAACCCTGCCCTCAAATGAGATTTTTCCTTCAGTCCCTAAATTTCTAACATTGCAGAGAATAAAGGCATTCTCACAAGTGGATTTATCACAAGAAATGTGAAAGAAAATTTCATTTGGGAGTGGAATAATTCTTATGGAGGACAGCAATGCCCTGTCTCACCTCCCAGTAGCTGCAGCTGTGAATATAGTTGCATTGGACCTTGGGAAATTGGAAGTTAATTACAACTCCCAGAATCTTCTGGTCTGCATATGGGATCCTGTGTTTTGTACTCCAAAAGTAACTTTTCAAAGCTACATTTCCATCCCTATGAACATTAGTAGTTGGATCCAGAAAAGCAATCTAAATTAATTTCCTCAAGCAGATTCTGGATAGAAAATCTCATAGAAACCATATGTAGATTCATAATACCAGATAATACCAACAACAGTGACATCAGTAATTGGAAAAGAATCCTAGAGCAGTTAAAAAAAACTAGGGGACCTTCAGATATTCTGGAGAACAGTGCCCACCAGCTCCAGTCAGCATGACCAATGGTTAGGACTTTTGGAAGTTTCAGTACAAAACATGGTTTCCTGCACCTGACATAAAACATGAATTGCTGAACATATTTTTCTGTAGCTGAACTTTCATAGTTTTTGAGTCTTCTACAAAATTATGTGAGGCATTGATACAATCATTCACTCATCAAAGACTAAATAATATTTAGATGACACAGGCAACTGTTATCATCTTGGAAATGTGGCTGGCAATTGCATCTCTAAAAAAACCTGAGGGTCTATAGTTGAGTTTATACATAGGAGATGAAATTAGCTTGTGTTGAAGTAAGCATTTGATTCAGTCTTTTAGCTTGTAAATGGTATTGCTTGTTTTCTGCATCACGGTTTCCTGTTGGTTGTACACAAAGAACACTTTTTCATTCAAATTTGAGTGTAGAATACAAAATATTGGTTGCAATCATAACAAAAAATTGCATTTAGCATGCATTCTGCTCACACCTTGTCCTTGTGGAGTACAGTTATTTGTCTCTGTCCTCTAAGGAAGAACATGGTATGATGAGCAAAATCTGGTGTAATAAAGAAGGATGATGTACAAACCCCACAGAAAGAATACCTCTTTATTCCCTAAATGAAATGTATTTGGATGTGTTAAATATCTTATTTTATACATTTCAAGCAAACCATTACAGGGGGTGGGGGAGGCAGGCGCATATGCTTTTCTGTCCACCAAACTGCACATAGTACAAATACAGTAAAACCTTATCTTATGAATTATTGATAAAGTATTAAAACTGTTAAAAGCATATTTTTGCAGTCACCAAGGGCATTTGGGCTAATAGTCTTCTCATCTGATAAACTTTGTGCATCCTTGAATCAAAATTTCAGATTGAGTTCAGTAAACATCCATCAGCTAAGTGCTGGTATTTTTGCATTATGAGAGGACACCATCATACCTCCTGAAAATGTATTTGATATTTGGTTTACAATAGTCCCTCTCCTACAACAGTTCCTCTGCACTGGATGCACAAGAGCCATCTTGTGAAAAGAAAAGATCAGGAAAATATCATATGGATGGGCATGCACAGTGGATATGCAATTGAAGGGGGCACTGCCTACTACTGAAACTGTTGGGTTCTTTTGTTGATTTCTTCCCAAAGATAACAGATATTATATGTTGAGATGTTTGGCAGGTATGGCTACTCTCATATGGTCTTCCCCTCCTTTTATTTTTATTTTTTTTTTAATTTTAGCTCCTTTTTTATGTTTCTTAGGAAAAAAAACTCTACAAAATTTTCCAGAACAGAGTCCCAAGGGCTGTTGGAAAATGTAATCCTTAGATTCAGCTATCAAATTATATTCTAGTTCAACTGATCCAGATCACTCAGAACCCTACTCCCATCACTGTGTCATCCTTTCAAGTGAAAAATCATTCGTGGCTCAGAGAGGACACCGTAATTCATGTCACCAGATGGCCACACACCACAGACAACAACTTCCCTAGCATTGTTTTACACAGACTCGAGAAGCAAAATCACTGTGGCATCACAATCCACTGAAAGTGAAATCCCTAGTTTGATGTACAGGCTATACTGCAGTCCACTTTTGATCCTCTAAATTCTAGCTACAATGTTGCAGGACATATTTGTTGTTGCATGCCTTCAAGTCATTTCTGACCTGTGGCAATCCTATCATGGGTTTTTCTTGGCAGAATTTGTTCTTTTACTCTGAGGCTGAGAGAGTGTGACTTGCCTAAAGTCACCATGGATGAGCAGGGATTCAAATCATGGTTTCCAGAGTCATTGTCCATGCTCAAACCATGACAACACTATGCTGGCTGTCATGGAAAGCTGACATTGAGGAAAGCTGAAATTTATCATTAGGACTAAACAGATTACTTGAGGCTGTACCACTGCAGAATTAATGACACCACTTTAACTGCCATGTCTCAATGCTATAGAATTCTGGGATTTGTAGTTTTATGAGATATTTAACCACCTCTGTCACAGCGCTCTGGTGCCACACCAAACTACAAATCCCAGGATTCCACAGGATGGCATCATGACAGTTAAAGCAGTCTCAAACTGCATTCATTCCACAGTGTAGATGCAGCATGAGTGAGGATTCGAACCTTGGTCTCTCAGAGTCCTAATCCAACATTCAAATCACTACATCATGCTGGCTCTCCATAAGAAGAAGACAGGGCTTGAATTAACATGCCATTCAAATAAACGATTTAATCATATACTCATTACTTCATGTATTACTAATGAAGAAACAATACACCCTGCAAATAAGTCATCAGAAATTCAAAACAGAAAGATCTATTTATTTATTTATTTTTAAAAAAGCATCTTTTTCTTCTATAGCTACCTGAATGGAGAAAAGTAAACCCACCCCCAGGGATTCCTTCTTGTCTGTGATGCAGATAGCCTGCAGCTAAACATGAAAGGAGGACAGGAGCAGTACTTGAAAATACTCATCCATAAAGGCTACTCTCCAAAAAGACAGAGAGAAATGTGTACTTGGCAGGGAAAAACTGCCTTCTCCAAACTCACTGCTCAAGCCATTTTCCTTCTGTCTAAGAGGGCAACATTGCAACTCTTGTGTTAGCACTTGTAGCTTCAGAAAATAATGGGAAAACTACATCTGCACAATACTGCAATGCTATTAATACACATGCATGGAAATGGAATAACCTTAAACACTGACATTTCAAATACCGCCCCAAAGTGATATAGCATATTATTTTTTATCACTGTTTTAACTGTCCATAATACATGAAGTGGCCACATTGTTGTTGCTGTTTTTCTATTGTGGTGGTTGTTTTAAAACCTCTGATTGTCACCAACATAAAGTTCTTATTCCCACTTGCATTGCCTAAGCATTTTCTTAACAAGGAAAATTATATAAAAACTGAACCTTTTAAAAAAATAAAATAAAAATAAAACCCTGACACAAAACATAGGCAGAATTTCTTTTCCAGTGGAAATCTAATAAAGCTCTTAAGTCTGGATATCTTTTTAAAAATGCCCTTTTCACAGCTGATAAAATACAAATTAATCCTTAGAGGATTTAATATGTGCCTATTTATTACTTTCAAGTAGGAAAGCATTGCCTCAATTAATACAACCTCTTCCACTGTATATGTTGGTCTCTGATTTTTTTTTCCCTTCAGAAAAAGAAGTATCTTAGCAGTATTCTGTTCCATGCTCAGTGGTGCCAGTCCAAACATTTCTATAAAGGGTTACCAGATGGAAAACTGGAGATGCCTTTTTTACTCTTAATGATTGTGTAGAAGATGCAATTTCAGTAGGTGTTGTCTGTGACACAACAAGATCACAGGCCAAATTTGCTGAAATTCTCTCTTCTACACAACTATCCAGGAACCATCTCCAGTTTTCTGGCAACTGAGCATGTCAGTGATTTGCATATGAACTGACTCTTGCAAAACTTTCTGTAGGGAGCAAGTGGGAAACAAACAACTCCTTTCCTAGGCCTTTGGACCCATGGTTGACCTTTCAGAACTCATGACACAATCCTTAGTAGAGGTCAGGAACCCTAGAGAACTTTCACCCTCCCCAATTACAGTGCTATGATTCCACTTTAACTGCCATGGCTGTATCTTGTGGACTACAGAGTTTGCACTTTGGGGAGGCACTAGTGCTCTTTGGCTACGAATTCTAAATATACTGCTTCCCAAAAAGCCCTGGAAATCCTAAGACTCCACAGGATGGAATGGCAGTTAAAGTAGGAACATAACACTATAATTTAGTAATTTAGTAATTATAATTTAGTATAGTGGAAGATCCCCTGGGTCACAGATGCAGGTGTTTTTGCCTTCTACTCACCACCCTTCCATAACCATAAGCCCTGCTCCCAGAAAGGTTATTCTTGTACAAAAGTAATATTTCCTACAAAATTCTTTGGCCTTGCTCCAAAGATTTGTACATTCAGTCCAATGTATCCATGGCTTCTTTATCCATGGATTCAAGCAGCCAGAGCATGAAAATATCTACAAAATATATGCATTCCAAAAGGCAAACCTTGAACTTGCCATTTCATATAATCTCCATTTGAGTTGTTGTTGTTGTTGTTCACTATCCTCGAGTCGATATCAACTCGAGTCGATATCAACTCATGGTGACCCTATGATGATACATCTCCAATACCCTCTGTCCTCAATTGCTCTGCTTAATTCCTACAACCCCATACCCATGACCTCCTTAATAGAATCCATCCATTCAGCATGTGGCCTTCCTTTCTTCCTATTTCCCTCCACCTTCACCAGCATTAATGTCTTTTCCAATGAGTCTTTCCTTCTCATGATGTGTCTGAAGTACAATAGCCTCAGTTTTGTCATTTTGGCTTCCAGGGAGGTTTCTGCTTGATCTGCTCTAGGACCCATTTGTTGGTCCTTTTGGCCATCCATAGGACACTATTCTCCAGCATCACATCTCAAATGAGTTGATTTTCTTCCTATCCTCTTTCTTAGCTGTCCAGCTCTCACATCCATACATGATAAAAGGGAATACAGTGGCTTGTATGATTCTAACTTTTGTGCTGAATTGTATATCTTTGCATTTTAGAATCTTTTCTAGTTCTTTCATAGTCATCCTCCCCATTCTTAATCTTCTTCTGATTTCCTGACTGCAGTCCCCATTTCTATCAATGTTTGATCCCAGGTATGGTAATTCTTTTACTATTTCTATTTTTTCATTGTCTTGGTTGAAACCAACCAGTCTTCTATAGACAGTGATCCCACACATTTCCGAAAATGGAGACTCATCCTATATCCTGGTCCCAGATCTCTTAGAGCTTTATAAGCAACAGCCATAAATTTAAATTGTATCCTAAAATCAATTGGTAACCAAGCACATACTAATATCTGCTACTGAGTGACCATGCTGGTAACTTTTCTAAGCTTTGAGATCCAAGATCAAACATCACTGTATTAAACAAATGGACTAAAATATGTTTTAGTTGTTCCCCTGATCAATTGGGTAATGGTTATTTTTAAAATAGATAAGTTTTTAATAACATATCAAATTAAATTAAAAAGAATGAACAATGAATCCATGGGTATCTCTAACCATCTTTATAGGGTCATGTTCCCTCCTTTACAGAAGCTGGTGGTTTATTTACAGCAGTTTATTGACTAGGGTGCCATACAGACAACACCCAAGTCTGGTCTTAAAGGAACTGCACTGGCTGCCAGTTTGCTTCCACTCTGAAGAATGTTGTGTGTGTTCAAGTCGTTTTCAATTTATAGTGACCTTAAAGCAACCATATCATGGAGTTTTCTTGACAAGATTTGTTCAAAGGAGATTTGTTGTTGCCTTCACCTGAGGCTGAGAGCATGTGACTTGCCCTAGGTCAGCCAGGTGGTTCCATGTCTGAGCAGTAATTGAACCCTTTTCTCCCAAGCTGTAGTCCAACACTCAAACCACTATGCCACATTTGCTCTTACATGCTGGCTGGTGATGAAATTTCAAACCTAAATGGTTTGAAATCTTGCTTCTGAAGACTGAGACTTGCGAAAAGGACTGTCCTCTGTGTCAACCAGTAAAGGCAATAAATATAGTTGAGAAAGAAACAGCAGTGGGGCCCCACTTGTACAATGCCCATTGGCACCAACATTGGTTTCTTACTGAATACCAGCTCAAGGTATGGCTTGTTATTAAAACCTTTGGGACCTGATTCACTTGTGAATGTGTACATGGCTTGAACTCTTTTAGTCTTTTTAAGCACTTTTAACTTGTTTGAATTGTTTAATTTTTTAAATCTTGCTTAAATTATTGATTTAGCTATCTTGGATCCCATCCCATAAGAAAAACAGAGACAAATCCAATAAATAAATGATTGTTAACATTGCTTTTAATTTGAAATTGCTTATATTGTTTTATCTGTTTGCTGCCCTGAAATCTCAGGATTAAAGGGTGGGATAAAGTACATTAATGAATAAAAATAAGAAGGAAAGAGAGAGAGAGAGAGAGAGAGAAGGAGGAAGAGGGAGAGAAGGAAAGAAAGATTGATTAATTTGATGCCATATGTTGGAAGGGTTTTCCATGGGAAGAGAGAACCAAGGCCTTCAGTTTTCCTAACACTGAACACTAGAGAGCAGACAAACCAGCATCCAAGCCCTCTGGTCACAGTCTTCCCCACTAAACATTTATACCGCATTTCTATGTAAATGTAGTAATTATTTCCTACACTGGCATTCATACATGCATTTGTGCAAATCTGGCACCTGCTTTTGCATTCTTTTTTGGGGAGATGGTGAAGCTTAAGTGGCCACCTTAGTCTTAGAAGAGGCACAGTACCTTTCTGTCACACACAACAGCAAAGGGTATAATATATTCTGAGATATATGTCTGAGATAATATATTCTATGACACACACACATCATTTCTAAAAAAGGGGTGCTTTTCTCTTCAGAACTATTATTTAATTTATATGCAAGTGTATAGAAACCAAAAACATTAATCAATGTATTAATCAACCCAAATGCATAATTCATTTACTATGATTATTTTCATCAAATAATAGCTCTGTTTTAATAGCTTTATTTGAAGAAATATGAGGAGTTTAAAAAATATATTTTTAGAAACTTTATCTTTCCCAGAAAGTAATTGGTTTATATAATCTCCATCAGATTCTTTCCCCATCTTACACAATTCCTACTTAATTTATTTGTATGTATTTTAAACATTACGTCATTTGATTCTGATATTTTCTCAAATGTTAGCTAAATTAGCTTCAGATTACTTGTGGGGCAAGTAATCTATCTTCCAACAGATTGTTTGTCTTCTTAGAAGTATAGAGGATTCTTTGCAGATCAGCTAGTCTCCTTGATTTTGATTCTTATCATCATTGTTTGACAGTCCATGTATATTTGTATTTTCCACTGCTTAGCATATATTTATCTAGGTCAGAATATAATTTTTCCATCCTAGCTAACTTTGAAGAGTGGATAAAACTGACTGATGGCATCATCTTTTTAGACAATAATACACATTAATTGCTAATAAATTGAACTGATTAATACACAGATGGAAAACATATATATACTGTATACACACATCACATTCAGGCTAGCATATGCATAAATGCATACACATGTTTTCAGGATGATCATTTTTCCATCCTGTGTATGCGTGTGTGCATATATACGAATCAGTCAAACTCAGAGAAACAAAAAAAACAAACAAAAAAAGATTCATATTTTATCATTAAATAATGTACATACTAAATAACCATAAACCTTGCTCTATAGGCAGACTGTAACAAGTAAGCCTTAAAGGAAATTCCTATTATTTTAAGGCTGGAATGTCTGCTTGATATTCTACCTTTGTTTCTTCATCAGCGGTGCCTAGATCATTTCCTGTAATGCCCATGGTTTATTTACAATTGGGGCTGCCCATATTTACTTAGGGTAAAAGAACACCTCAGCAGGAGTTAAGGATAGCAGCACTTCTGCAGTCAGGGTATTAAGCTTCCTCTTCTGTCCCATTTCAGCCCATGGAGCTCTTTTGACAGACAGCATAAAAAAAAATCTGCATAAGGAAAAGTAACTGACAGCTGGGGTCAAACTCTCTCTGTTTAATGACACTGCCAGTTACACATTTTGAATTGTTTAAATATGAGTCTACAGCTTCAACAATCATCATCTCACTGGTTCCACGCTTCATACCCAACAGCCAGGAAACTGACACGTAATTACACACTTACTGATGGTATCGCCGGTGCCGATAATTAAAACTGCCACGGGAGGATTGCTATTGCTAGTCTACAGCTGGGATGTTGTCAAGAGGTAGAAACTCCAGCAGCTTTTAACACTATCTTCTTACAGGTGGACCATGGACACTGGTGCTATAGTAATAGAAGGGCCTCAGCACATCATTCGCAATGTCTCACACAAATGAAGAAAATCTATTAACAATCCAATAAGTGAAATACAAACACAATGACCTGAGGGTTAAACTGTCTGGGTGGACTTAGAACTTGAGATCTATTAAGTATTGTTCTTTTTTTCCCTCCCCAGCTCCTCTTCTTCTGTATGTATTTACAGGAAAGGCTGCAATGCAAAAGAACCTTAGCTGAGCGATGTTAAAAACTTAATTCCTGATTAAGAATCCCACCTGGACATGTTTTTAAAAAGTGACATGCAGGGAGAAATTGTCATTTCAAAGCATTAAAAAAACAACAAAGGCTGGCATTTAAGCAATGAATTAGGTTTTCATTAGAAAAAAAGTGTATGTTTCATACATGATTTGGAGGCGATATTTGTTAATCTTCTGTTTAGTTGCTTTTTGTTTGTGCACAGTACTCTTTTAGACACTGCCAGAATAAGCTAGGTAGTACAATGACTGCTACATAGCCCTGTGACTCAAATACCCCAGACTAGGGCTTGATGTCTGCATGAGCATCCTGTGTTGCAGCAAGAATATAGACTGGGAAGCTATGCCAGCATTCATAGTAGTGGCAATACAGCAGAAAGGAAAATGGCATAGGCGCAGTGAGAGCAAAGCAAAGAAGACCATGCTGGCATTGGTGTTGTCAGTCAGGAAACACTTCCAACTCCAAGTAGCCTACGTTCTGAGGAGTGGAAGCACTTGAAGTCAAGGTGTTCTATGAATGCTAGCCTGAACAATTTAAACTGCCAAGGCAATTGCCTGTGCTGGCTTTGACAATAGTTGATGCTTTCTAAAGTAGATGGGGAAGCAAGCAACCACACACCCTTATAAACAGTTAAGTAATAGGGTAATCCCGCCCCCCAGAAAACCTATTGCAAAACTATTGATAGCGGTTATGGTGGAGAATTCTATCAATGGAGTGTCAGAAGTATTTTTCCCCTAATCCATTTATCTCCTGTGGAATTTCTACCCTTTGCAGAGGATTCTGGGACATGTTCAAGGGCAGTCATTGAATTCCTGCTGAGTACTGGTTTCTGATCTGATAAGAACTCCTCCTAAGAAGAGGGGAAATTCTTGTAAGATCTTGTTAGAATTCTTGTAAGATTCTTGATATTAAACCAGACATCTCCAAAAACCAAATGGAATGACCACTAAGCTCAACCCCTTGGGTACTTTAGGTAACCTGAGTACTTGTTTTAAAACAGAGTTCTACTGTAGACACCAATAATGAACTTCCAAATTGCAAATAAAGTCTTCAGACAATGCTGGCTCTTCAGCTTAGTACCGGAGATGAGCACTGCCCCCTACAGTCAGTTACACATTCATGTCAAGGGGACTACCTTTACCTTTACAAGGGAGAGAGCCTTCAACCCTCTTGGGCTCCCAATTTGTCTCTTTGTGATTCTACAGATGTGGCCAAAATCATCCCATAGGCTGATTTCTTACCACTACCACTACAAAAGTTTATCAACAGTATACCAAAAAAAGAGGGATCAGTCAGGTATCTGGGCAGGGGATTTTACTAGTCTGAGGTAAAAATGAAAAGTATCAGACCTACCTGTGGGATTCCTCAGATGTTCATGTTCTCTTCTTCATGACACCAGGCCTTACTGATTTCTCATTTTTTTCTGATTTTTTCTTCTTTTTGCTTAGAGTTAGCAACCTTTACATGTCTATATTCTCTAATTGCTAGTTTGCATGTGACTCTCTAGGAGTTTGGGCACACCATATATTTATGGTGATCTCATGTTTGTTAGGATTTCCCCCAACATCCTGTCTCTTCTTGCAAAACTCTAACCTTTGTCTTTTTTTTCTTCCTTTTCCCACTTTCCTACCCTCATTAGACTATATATTTGATTATATAGAAGTTTTACTAAGTAAAGTTACCTTATTTTCCAACATTTTCCCATTTTAAAAGGTTATAGTGTTTCTTCCAAAGACTTCTTACTAGCACTACCAGATACAGGCTAGTAACACACTGGATTTATTTATTTATTGGCAGGGAAGAAACCTATTTGCAAGCAAGTATTTGTTCATAATCTTCTTTCTTGAAGACAACACATGACCAGCATCATGTTTGGCCATTACACTGGCATCCTAGGTATCCCAATGGTTGCACTTTTTTCATGTTTGCATAGGGAAGTATCCAACACACCACTATGCATGTACTTCCCCTTTATTCCCATAGGTTGGTGGACTGGCTTATAGACTGGTCAGCACATGGCACAGCTCTCCTCACCCACCCCCACCATACTTGAACAGAAACTGAAACTGAAACAACAACCTGGATGACTAACAGAATATTATTGCTGCCTCCATCACTCCAGCCATTCTGGTAGTTCATGAAAATGGGCTAAGGAGATGTTACTTCAGGATCTTGGCCAACATCTGAGCATCTAGCAGTGAGGCTGGGCACTGTACCTGACAGTAGGGGTAGAGCTACCAAAGCATGGTCAGGAGCACAGACTCACACTCTGTCTTCATTGGAGGCCATAGAATGAAAGGGGAGATATTTCACCTGCAGTTGAACTTATTTCTAAGCTCTTCTGCGTAGAGACTGCCAGTGAAGTAGAATTCAGGATAATTGTTTTTGAGGCAGGTGGTCTCCAAACTGCCCTCCTAAGCAAGGCAAAACTGAATTTTCTTTGAACAGCAATCTATAAATAATTTATTAGGGGAAAATATTTTTTAAACTTACAGAACTGTGCAAAAATCAGTCTCAAAAATGTACAAAATCACATTTCTCAGCACACAGTCCTGATAAAACCATTATGCTATGGCTCCATGCCCATAAGTAGGATTGCTTTGCATGTTAGCTAGTTTGGTTAGACAACGTCATCTATTTTTAGATGATCCAAGGTACTTGATCCAAAGGTTTGGTTGGAATTATACATTTAAAATCACCATGAGACTTTATGATGGAATTAATTTTAAAACATGAAGTGTTACTATTTCAAATATAATGGCAAAAATATTTGAAATAGTAACACTGAGAAAGCAGACCTTAAGAAACTGATTTAAAAAGAAGAAGAAGAAGAAGAAGAAGAAGAAGAAGAAGAAGAAGAAGCAAGCATGTTCATATGGAGAACTTATAAATGACAGACAAAACAAAGCTTGGAGTGAGTTTCAATAGCCATTTTGTTAAAATACAGAGGAAAAACAAACCCCTGAACTTTACAATACCTATTTTTATGTTGAATTTGCAGGCCTTTTTAATTATTAAAAAGAAAAGATTTTACCATATAATATTCTAACCAGCTGTTTAACACATCATTCTAAATTCTAAAACACCATGCTCTTAAAATTCAGTGTTAAGCTTTTATTGATTTTTGACATTGTACTTTATTGACAACATTGTATTTTATTATGGAAGCTTGTTTTCATCATGTTCTGCTTGGCATACCCAGCTCTAAATTATGAACAATATGAATTAAAGAAGTCTTTCCTTCCTTCCTTCCTCCTTTCCCTCTCCCTCTTGAAACATTGGAACTTGGGGTCATCCAACAAGATTGTCATTACTTCAGACTATGGAATAGGACATTTTGTTTCAGGTAAATAAAAAGGCTTTGAGAGATTATCACACTATACTCTTATAGTGCTGCTTTTCCACTTTAACTGCTCTGACTGCCCCCTGATGCATTCTGGGATTTGAAATTTAGGGAGGGGATATTTAGAATTCTCAGCCAGAGAGCTCTTGGGCTTCACTTAATTACAAATCCCAGAATGCAACAGGAGGCAGCCAGAGCAGTAAAAGTGAAATAGCAGCAGTTGTAAACCGCTTAGACATCCCATAGCGTGATATGAAGCGGTATATAAATGAAGCTGCTTTGCTTTACTATAATTGTGTAGTGTGGTAATACCCTCATATAGACTTTATTGCCAATGTCATTCTCATCACCACCATGCCTGCATTAGATGGCTTAGAATAGTTTAAGGGGTAATCAAACTCTTAGACAATGTGTATTTTCATAGCTTTTAGCCAAGATCACCAAAGACCCAGCTTCCACTTTCAAAGACAGTACAACACTGCTGACAAAACTATAAAAAGAGTTTGTTTCTATTATGTCCTCTTTCTAAGGACGTTATCACACGGGGGAAATCTGTTGGTTAATCCACACAAATCCCAAACAAAAACTGAATTTGCACCTCATGATTTCACATGACGTCGCACAGAAACTGGTCAGAAACTGGACAGAAACTGGTATTATCCGAGATCTTTTTAATTTCGGGAGTTTAGAGGAAATGCATTTAAGAAATTACAGTAATTTTGCATTTACTGTAATGTGAAAAGCAAATACGCACAGACAATTTTCTTTTAAAACCTGGAGGAGGGCCAAGAGGAGGAGGAGGAGGGCCTCCAGGGAGGAAGAATCCCAGGCTCCTGCCATGCAAGGAAGGCAAGGCAAAGCAAGACAAGGCAAGGCAAGGTAAGGCAAGGCAAGGTGAGGAGAGGGAAGTTTGGGATGGAGGAGAAGTTTGGCATTTGGGATGGA
>JAIPUX010001880.1:38004374-38017160 GCA_020142125.1 Phrynosoma platyrhinos | reverse complement strand
GGGAAATGCAGGACCCACCCTGGAAAAAGGAGGAGTCTGGTCACTAAACATGCCAATTTCCAGTACATGTACGGGTTCCTTTCACTTGTGTATGAAAGTTAAAAACGTCTTTTTTTCACTTTTAACTTAATTCTGTTATTACTGTAATTATGTGTGAAAAGCTTTTGCGCAATTAAGCTCTTTTTTTTTTTTTTTTTTTTTTTTTTTTTTTTTTTTTTTTTTTTGCTTTCTTTTCGGGATGCTTCATTTCCACTTTATTATCTCTTTAACAACGAAACTGGCCCACATGTGATAACGTCCTAAGATGAGTCAGACTGGCCAATAGTAGAATATCAGCATACTCTATCACCCACCCACCCCCAGTTGAATATGGAGTTTTGATCATTAATATCTAATATGGAGCAGGACCGGAAGTCACAATGACCTGATACATTTTTGAGGGGATCACAATGATCCAAGGAAGCTAAAAGGCACCCGCGTTGGGACCTGGGGCATGCCCACTCTAGATAAGATCAAAGAGAAGCACCATGGGTTATGCTAAACATGACACATTCTTCTGACCTGCCTATTTTGTATTTCTCATTGAAACAAAGGAAGACATTTGTCAAAGAGACAGAGATCATACCCTGTTCTCCCTTTTGGGTGTCCTTTCATTTCTCCTGCCTGTCTGATCATCAAAGGTGTGTTTCATATTGCATCAATGCATTAATGCATTAACACTTTGTTGCTAACAATCCTTAAATTTTCTACACAAATTTATCCATTCCTTGGGGAAATCATCAAAGCTTTTTTCACACCTTTTGGATACACAACACATCCCCTGAGGGCATGAAAAGGGTATAAAAACCCCTCAATTCTCAGCCAAATTGTTCATTTTTCCTGGTGCATCCTGAGATGCTATCCAAGTTCTCCACATGCACCCATAGATTCTGTCCAAGTCTCCCATGGACTTCTCTCTCCTAGATTGGTAACTATACCCCTTTCTTACCCCCTTAATCTTCTACTATCCATCTTTTCAATCTACACACCTTGTGGGAGTCTTATTGCTGAATCAGTTCTTGTGTGTTTGAGTCCTCCCTTGCACATTTATAAATAAGAACTCATTATTTACTCAGAAGTGGAATTTCTTAAGGTTAGTACTGGTATAAATAGGTGTAAAAAGACTCCCAAAGTACTCATCTCTTGCATGCCTCCTTTTGAGATAATTATTTCCCCAGCATTCAAAGGAGATGCTAACACTGCTGCCGAAGACCCCAAGTCTCCACCATCTTTTTGAGTAACAGGACAACCAACCACCCTCCCTTGCCTCGGCACAGAAAAAATGTACACAAAAAAATGGAAGATGCATAGAGACAGAAAATATATTGACTGATGATGAGGTAAGCGACAATATCCACCCAGTTATATTTATCACTGGGTAATCCCTTTTAGGCAGCTGTAATATAAACTGGAGTATGCACATAGATCTCTCTACACATTAGTCCACTTCAACAAAAGTTTATTCTCCACATGTTCAGGCAACTTAGGGGGGTTGTAGACTGCCAGAAATAGTGCAAATTGAATCCACCTTTAGGGTTAGAGTTAGGGAATCATGGGAACTGTATTTTATTGTGGCACTAGAGCTCTCTGACAGAGAAGGCTCAATGTGTCAGGGAAAAAACCCAATTCCCATGACCCTAGCACTAACCCTACCCTAAAAGTGGACTCCATTTGCACTATTTCTGGCAGTCTGCAACCCCCCAAAGTCTATCAGTTCCATTGCTAATCTTCACACAAAGAAGAGGAAGGTCATCCATGGGTATCTTCTTTACACATTTGATCCACCCTTCCTGTTCAATATGTTAATGATGAAGTGGAGCTGACAGGGATAGGAATTTGGGGGGTAGCAGGGATGCATTGGTGAACACCTTCTGTAAAGTCAACAGACAACCTCTATTGTAGTCTTTCTTCATCATTAGTCTTTTTATAGGGAAAGAAGGTTGTTTAACAGGATGGCACCTACATTTATGCTCCTCAAACATCTGCAAACTGAAGTGCTATTATTTTCAAAATTTAAAATCAGTTTCTAACTACATTTGTGGCTGATGTTTTCTGTATGCCTACTGTATGCCTACTCTGTGCTAGATTTGAAGGCATGAGGACCCGATGCTGATTAATGAGTTGGGAATCTACTATTCCGAGTCATATATCATATTGGCAACCACAAAGCAAGGACGTCCTCCCCTTACTCTAGTACAATTCCAGTTTTACAGTACAGAAGGCATGGCATTACATTCTTCCTAATGGGCAGGATACTAATATTTTAAAAATTGGAAAGGAGTCCTGAGTTACTTTAGCAGAAGACAAAGACAATGGTGTCCATTTTCTGAGATAAGGAAAAATTTAAAAGAATAGAAATGAATCCTCTTTTTACAGAGAGTTGCTTTTAGCTGATACAATGCATCACATCAAAGAACACAAATTGTCAGGAACTCTATTTTGTGGCATGCTTTGTTGAAATAATTATGAGATGCTGCCATGATATGTAGATTATAACTTCTGTCTTCCAAACCATCTTTACGTATTAGTTACTCCGATTTAACACCTCTTCAGTATTGACTGGTAGACTCCATGTCAATTGGATGGTGAATCTCTTCCATGCTTTACCCAAATTTCCAATAATTGTCTGTGGAACTGAACCTAGTTTTTAGGATAGTTTTTGTAAAGGTTAGAGTAAAATGTGAAGCAGATCTATTGCCATGAGAGCTACCAGCCACTGGCTGGTTATCTGTGTTCATTTCTACACCGGTTGGCTAGCTGTATTTAGTCAAAATATATATCCTGTTTTAAATGTGCAGGTAATAACCATAAAGCATTTGTTGCCTGTATACAAGATGTTACCTTTTCCTCACGGGTTCAGCATAATGACAGTGAAGCAACAATAACAGAGTATCTTGAACCAGCACAATGCCAGCAGGCGCTGATTAAGCCTCCATTCACAGCTGTGCCAAAGCATCTCAATTGCAACTGGCATATCTTCTTTGATTCCAGCCTGGACCATGTTTGATTGGAAACTGGTATCTATGCAGTCATACCCATGACAAAAACACATGGTGGATACCCTGGCTTTACAAATCAATCAGTATGAATTCAGCCATTATTTAAATTGTGGCCTCTGTAGTTGACAAACTTCTGTGGTAAAACAGTGTGCTACCTCAACACTGCCATCTTTGGATAATGACATTGTGCATGTCACATAAGCTTTTGGCACTCAAAGAGAAAGGAAAGATTCACAGCCAAGATAGGTCTGGAAGCCAATTTGACTGGAAATGCAGCTTTATGTTTAAGCAAGCACAACCACCACTACTGACATGTTCACAACCTTTCATAAATTTACTTCCCTTGGTACAGCTTCCAGCATGTTAATGTAGGCATAGAGGCTCTCTCAAGCTTCCTCTTTCAACTTTTGGTCAACAAAATATGGGTTTCCATTTTACCTGTGAAGACATCTCAGATGGGCAATATTTAGAATTTGAAATATTGTGAATGTAATATTTGCATCTGTTAGGTACAAAGCAATAAACAATATTTCTTACCCTATCATTTCTTAGTCTGCTGGTCTCTCTCTCTCTCTCACACACACACAAATACACATCATATGTTGAGCACTGCCTGCTTTACAACCTATAGTCATTGTAGTATGAGATGGAATGAAGTTCTTCATTGAAAATGAGAATTATGAAGCAAATGTGTATGAAAAAATTCCTTCTTTTTTACTCCATCCACCAGAATCTCCCCACCAAAATGGTCATTGGACATAATGCCCAAAACTGTGAGACGTATAGTGCAAACAAGTAACTTTTCTGAGCTTTGATTTATCCCACAATATATAAAAACTACCAAAGTAGGTACTCCACTGCAGTGTGCACAGTGCTGGCTAATTTCTTAATTTGCTATAGCTCAAAGTGTAATGTGGCCACAACATTTTTCACAGTGGACCACGAGGTGTCTCTGGAAGTCTGCAAGAGGTCATATAGCCAGTAGTCCTATCCGCCTGTTGTTCCCAATCAACTGGTATTCAGAGGCACACTGAACATAGAGAGGCATATATAGCAAGTACATATATGACCAATAGGCACTAATAGTTTTATCCTGCAGGAATATATTTAATCCCCTTTTTGATTCATCTGTGCTAGCCGTGATCACTGCAGCTGTTGGTAGTGAATTCCATATTTAATTATGCATTGTGTAAAAGAATGCATCTTCTTACTTGTCCTGAATATATCAGAATTCATATTTACTGTATGCCCATGAGTCCCTGTATTGAATGTGATGGGGTGGGGGTGGGGGGTAATCTCCCTATTACAAAGCTGGAAACATTGGCTAGCATCTTGTTAGAAAATTATAGCATAAGTCTACCTTATGACATTGCAGCTCACTTTTGCATAGGTCAGAATCCTCTTCTGACCACACAAGGACCAAAAGCCCTTCCTTCACTTTGTAAATTACACAGCTTTCCAATCTTCCCCAAACACAGCCATCTCTGGGTTGTCAGACAGTGAGGGAATCAGTGATGACAAATCTAGCTGTTTTCCTTTAGCTGGGTGTGTTGTAACAGGCACCAGCAAGGATCTGTAGGGGTTCCTGGATGTCCCTTCAGATGATATCCTTGCAGCATGTTCTGCTAAAGGAAAATAGCTTGGCATTTTGTCATTGGTCCCCTCACTCTTCAACAACCTAGAAACAGCTGTGTTAGAGAAAGGGCTGCGCAACTTACAAGGTGGGTTTGGGGGGTATCCTCTGGAGACACCTACATTTCCTGATGAAGGATCTTGGCTGTCATTTGCAGGGGTAGGGGATTCTGGAAGTTGTAGTCCCAAAGTGACTTTTTCAAGCTCTCTGCTATCTACTCTGTCCACACTTGGAATATTTTATTGCATCTTTGTCACACATCTTCCCTTACTCATCTTTCTTTAAAACTCGACAGCCAATAACACTGTTGGGGCACCACCCAGCCACAGTGCTTCACTAAGGCAATGAGGACTTCTTGTAAGTTAAGCACAGGATAATATTTGACTATATTTCAAACTGCCCTCCCCCTTCCACAACCATTTCTGACATCATTCACTTTTTTGTTTGTGGATTTACATTAAAGGCAATTATGAACTGAAAAATATACCACCATTGTGGAAAATATACAACTTTGCATCAGAGGGATGAGGATGTTCTTCTTGCCAGTCTACAGTTCTGGAGATTAAATTTCAGAGTGAGATTTATTTTGTGCTATTGTCCCCTTATTCACCAGGGGGTTGTGCAATGCAAGTAATCTGATCAGAATAATGCATAGGGACATATTTCAGAAAACCAATAATTGTAGTAACATTGAGCTATGCAAAGTGCCAAACCTAAGTCCAGAATCACTCTCTCCCTCCTTTCCACAATTCCTTAATCATGGCATCATAATACACTGCACTGTTGTCCATTAAAGCCACAGGCTTGAAGCAATCAATGCTGGACATTAGAAGATTTATTGTAATTTCAGTTCTACAGCACTTTTGCAGGGTAAAAAACAAAATTATATTTTATAGTTGTGCCATATTATATTTTACAGCTTTTATAAAATGGCTCCACAAAACAGGGAGAATAAAAAAAAAGTACTGAAAGCTCCCTCCCTCCCCCTCCACAAAGTTAAGACGTTGGTAAATCAAACAACAGAAATCTTGAAAAACACTGCATTTAAATTCCATTTCTTTACTTTAACCTCTACACATGCCTACACAAAAAAAAAAAAAATCTTTCATAGACAAGTCCCAAACAAAATCATTGCCTACTTTTACTTTTCTGAAACCCTAGTGGAATAAACATACCTTGTAACAAGATCCTTTTGACCAACTTTTTATTCTGTTCATATTTGCAATGATTTTATTACCAACACTCACTTTGCTTGGCTTACATTATCACAATCAGTGCATCCTGGGATTAAAAGCCATTTATTGCCCAAACTCTTAAAGAAAGTCCCCATGCAGCAGCATAATGAACATTGTTTCTTTTTATTGTTCTGGGTTTATTGGTATGCCAAAGAGGCAGTGAAGCTCAGTCCTCATTCGAAAAACAAAGAGGTGACCCACTTAGTTAGCATGGCAAAGGCAGAACAAAGGTGCTAGAGATATAACCATGCAGCCTAAAAATAGCAGCCATCCTATTTTACCTGGGAAAGGCCACAAATTAGGCACATCTCCAGAGAAATATTCATTTTTCCCTTCCTATAAAACCATCTATTGGTATCCAAATTAATCTAGAACAAGCATGTTACTCCTTAGGAAAAAAATAAATAGGTAAGGCAATACAGTCAGCTGCTCAGAAGCCTTGTCGCAGAGGAAATCCACAGGCATCAGTACACCTCTCTAGAGATCTATTTCAGAAGCTGTGCTGTGCTGACTGGGGAATATGAAGCTTCAAGCTCTAATTCATTAGAACACCCCTGTAGTGCTTACCTTTAAGTGCATGATTAAGACCCTCTGCAAATGACAGAATGTTACAACTGCTTGCATGGTTTACTGCACCGAGTAGTCAGTCAGGTAGGACTAGGTAGGACAAGCGAAACCTTGGTCCAGTCATCTAGAATTGCAGTAGCCAGACAACCACAGCAGGTTAGGGTAGGGTGAAGATGACATGAGAATCACAAAAATGCATGGATTATGTTTTCAGATCATAGTTTGCAGTCTTTAGGGGTAGGCAACCTTTCCCCTTTAAGGGCCGAGGGACTTCAGCTCCCAGAATCCCAGGAGCTATTGGCCAACATGGGACTATTGACCAACATGGCTGAGGCTTCTGGGAGCTGAAGTCCCTCAGCCCTTAAAGGGGAAAGGTTGCCTACCCCTGCGTTTAGTTTGCGGCCATAGTTGCTGTTATATGCTATCAAATTGGCTCTCACTTAAAATGACCCTATTACAGTATAAGGCAGGGGCAGACAACCTGTCCCCTTTAAGGGCTGAAGGACTTCAGCTCCCAGAATCCCAGGAGCTACTGACCAACATGGGACTATTGGCCAACATGGCTGAGGCTTCTGGGAGCTGAAGTCCCTCAGCCCTTAAAGGGGGCAGGTTGCCTACACCTGGTGTAAGGTTTTCAGTATAAGTGGTTTCTTGGCAATATCTGTTTAGAAGATGTTTGCCATTCTTTGCCTTAAACTTAGGCTGAGAGATTGTGATTTACCCAAGGTTATCCAGGGGGGTTCCATAGATGAGTAGGAATTCAAACTCTGTCTCCAGCATCCTAGTCCAACACTCAAACTAGTAGGCCATGCTGGCTCTCACCTTCTCTGTAATCATTCTCTGATTTAACCCTCCTGCATTAGGATTTGTGAAAAACTTGCAAGGAATGCATTGTGGATATTTACTGATCCCAATGAGAATACAAATCAATTAAATAATAAAGTCAGGGTACAAGGTAAACTTTTTTGGTATTTCTTGGTCCCTAGTGAGTATTCCAGTCACTAGGGGCCAAAAAAGTTCCAATGGGGAAAAAAATTATTTGCCCCCAGTCTTTTGAAAACCCAAATATATTGCCTCTATTTTGCTTAAAAAAAAACATAGAATTTTTTAAATTTTTATTTTAATTATCTTACATTGTATGTTCAAAAAAGTACCTCAGTTTGGTATGTTTTTCAAGGAAGTAAGAGATGTTCTATTTAGTAATGTCTCTTGACACACACAAAAAAGTCTTTTTCTCTCCAAACCCTTCTCCTGGGCCTTCAGCAGGTCTTCAGTCCCCCAACTGCATGAAATATACAAATGCACTTCCATCTACTACCACCCAGAACCCCCACCACTTTGAAATGCCTCTCTTTGGAAGAAAGAGAGTCTGTCCCAAAATAGTGTCAGGAAGTGCCATAATTTCACTTCTGTTCACCAATCTGCATAACATTCAGAAGAAAAATGAAGGTATTATGGTGCACTGAGAGTGGCCTTGGAATGGGGAGGAATCTGGAAAAGGGAAATTGGCCTCTGTGTAGTTGCTCAATCCTGCTTTAAATTATACCCTGGCTGTGATGTTAAGCAGTAGTTTACACTTTTATAATTAGTATTTTGCATAGATAGCAGAGTTTGGAAAGGTCACTTTTTTGAACTACATCTTCCAGGAGCCTAGAACCAGCAAAATCATTAGGTTTCCATTAATCCAAAAAGGTAACTTTTCCAATCTCTGCTTGTTAGCATGAATATACAAATTAAATGACTACCAAGCATGATCTGATTCAACCAGATTGCTGAACCTGAACAAGTGTAGATTTGTCTAGTCATAGAATAATAGAATCACAGAGTTGGAAGAGACCTCAAGGGCCATCCAGTCTAACCCCCTGCCATGCAGAAGCACAGACTCAAAGCACTCTTGACAAATGGCCATCCAGCCTCTGCTTAAAAACCTTCAAAGGAAGAGATTCTACCACACTCTGAGGCTGTGTATTTCACTGTCAAACAGCTCTCAGTGTCTGGAAGTTATGTTTAGATGGAATCTTTTTTTTTAGTGTCTGGATGGAAAATTACTTGGGAATCCTGGTGGAAAGGAAGCTGGTTGGGAATACTTTGTAAACTGGTTCAGGCTTCATGGTGGTAGAAAATCAGGAAATGTATGTAAGAAAAAGTATTTGATTTTATAAATATATATATATAATGCTTAGCCCAGTTGACATAAAAAGGGTTGAAAAACAAAATCATCATCATCATCACCATCACCATCTTAAAATTGCACAACAGCACTTAACATTTAAGAAGTGTAAACTTGAAAACAAGGATTTTAAAAAGTAACATCACACAAACTGTGATCAGTGAACTATACTATCATCCAAATAACTCAGAACTCAAAAGGAATCAAAAGATGTCTACTACAGAATACTGTAAGTGAAACATTTTAACAAAGCTCATACATACCAGAATGTTCTAGTACCATAGTGCAAATTCCATTAACATCTGATATAGAAGCACATTGTGTAAAAACAGAGAAAATTAGTTGCAAAGTATATCTCTCATAGAAAAATGGGTAAAAGCTCAAAAGAATAGGAGTCTTCATGTAGAATTTATACTAGAAGTGGTGGGAGGACTCTGATTCTCCTTTTCTGTGTAAATTTATCAATTTAACTTACACTTAAATGGAAAATCACTATACAGAGAACCATAAAAATGTATTTTGCTATGAATTGAATGGTTTACTCTCCTAGCAAGCTTGGGAAAAGCATCGTTTTGCTCAATGGTAAGCCTGAGTGAACTGCATTACGAAGAATGCCATATATACCTTTAAGTTTGGCACACAATGGTTCTCTTCCCATGTGCTTGCCTCAGCTTAAATCAAATGAGTGATGGCCAAGGATGTATAAAGATATAGAGGGAAGGAAGGAAGAAAGTAAATAACAGAAATAAACAGAAGAGACAGGGGGAAATGGGAGGGGGAGAAGAGATGAAAGGAAAAAGAGAGGTGAAAGGGAGAAGAGAAACAGAACAGGAGATAGCAGATGCTAATTGTGAGAAACAGAAGTCTATATAGTGGACACATCTCTTACTATTGTCACATGATTCTGAAATTCAGTTATGCAGAATTTTCATTTATTAAGGGCCGAGGTGACTGGTGACTTATGTGCCAGTTGGAGTGGTGAATCCACTCTAGCTGTTAGACTGAGCATTAAAGGAGCTGTCCAAGGTGTTGAACTCTACCCCAAAGCAGGTAATCCCTTTCCATTTCTGTCTAAAACTCACTGATGTAGGAGCCACCAGCCACCACTGGTAAAGAATGTCCCAAAGTATCCAATCAGGTTTCCTATACCTAGACAAGGAATCTATAGGCATGGTTTCTGAAATTTTGGGTGATCAAAATGCAAACATTGATTTGTAGATTGTGCTTTTACTGAAGAGTTTTGTTTTTAAAAAAATATTCAGAGTACTGTGAAATTAAAATTAAAATCAGTGCAGAGAGCAGTAGTTCTGCAAATGGCAAAAAGTAGGTATGGAAACAGGTCATGATGCGTAAAGGCAAAAAGGAATGGAGCAGTAATCTCCAACTCTTTCTTGCTCCCAAGCGTGACAACTAGCAGATGTGCTTCTTCCTTTGATGCCTTGTAGGCCCACACATGGAACTAATCTGCTTCTGGTGTCAGTAGTTGAATATGGGAGATCCTCTCTTACATCTCCCTGCCTTTCTCCCTTCTCTATCTCTCTCATTTGACACCTCCCCACTGTAAAGAAGGAGCATAGCCTTTGTAATTATCTGTGGTAGTAAAGTCCATATACCAAATACCAACAGCTAATTTGCAATGTTGCTTTGACTGAGTATTCTCAGTAAATAAAAGACCAACAGGTTTGAGAAAAAGATCTCAACATTGCCTTTTTCAAGAAAAGGAGATCAATGCCAACAAAATCCTATAGTCCAAGAATATCTTATCTGGAAATTCAAGTATATGCAATGAGCAGAATGGCGAAATACATTTTACTGCCTGAGGGAAAGCTCCAAATGTCTCACAAACACACACATACCAAGTTATATACAAAACTCCAAGCCAACCCAGTTATTTTGGTACATGAACTAGAAAATTTGGTACATGAACTAGATCCCAATCCTCATGGGCACCTCTCTTCATCCCTGACAATTTTAACAACAACAGTATCAACAAAATCACCTAGTAACATTTGCTGCCCTTTCATGATGTCTCTGATCTGCTACATAAGGCAAACATGTCACTCTGTTTAAAAGTGGTGCTGGCCAAGGAAGTGAGAAGCTTCTCACTGTATCCCTGATTTCACTCCCGTGTCAACTGGTTCAGCCTCTCTATGTACATACCTATGGCTTGTTTCTTGGTCATAATCGAGTATGATTAAATTGTTTTAGGACCAGCCTCACATGGTTTTGAATAAATAGAATTATCAACATTAGAAAAATGTTTCAAGCCACTCTGAGCTGATGAGAAAGAATAGGATATACAAGGAAACAAACAAATACTGGGAATTGGCTTTTCCTTTTAAAGATATAGATTATGCAAAACAATTTGTTCTAATGCCAATGTTTGGCTAAAATGTGTATCTCAAATCTGTTAAATCTGATAATTTTTTATACTTTAAATTTAAAAATATTTGCCTGGATTTTGAATGCTTCAGGTCTATTCCTTTCTTTTTAATGACACACACACATACACACACACTTGAGTCCACATAAAAATGTTGTTAAACTAAACTTTGCTAGATAGAAACCTTGTGTAAACCAGGCATAAAATCTGAGTGGGTTTTTACTGCTGAATTATAACCCTGTAGAAATAAAGATTCACATCTGGGAAACATTCAGTCTTTGGGGATAATCTTGCTCTTATTTATGTCAGTGAGAATTAACCCAATGAAATCAGGATTCCATGCCATGTGTCTGATTAGCAACTCATCCAAATGGAGTAGCGTCTGTTGTGTCCTGGCTCCAGCATTGTTTCTGACTGTTTAAGGCTTTTGTGATAAGTCATTTCAGTCATTGCTAAAATAAGGAAGGAAGGATGTCACAATGAGTAGGCATGAGACGTAATCTTTATCTTTAGTGATCTGAGACTTGGTGGGGACAATTTCTCTTGCTTGTTGCTTATCTGCAGTTAAGACGTTTTCTGTGAGCTATTTGCCATTAGGAGAGAGATGCCTTTAAAGACACATTTAAGACAGCTCCAGTCTCCTCTGATGGGAAAAGGGTGCTCAACCTGAGGAAAATGGCACAGAGGACACAATAGGAGAAATGTTACACAGAATAAGAGTCTCCAGGACCAGATGAACTACATCCAAGGGTATTAAAAGAACTGGCAAATGTAATCTCAGAGCTATTGGCAATAATTTTTGAGAACTCCTGGAGAACAGGAGTAGTCCCAGCAGACTGGAGGAGACAAATGTTGTCCCTATCTTCAAAAAGGGAAAAAAAGAGGATCCCAACAATTATCATCCAGTTAGTCTGACATCAATACCAGGAAATATTCTAGAGCAGATCATTAAACAGAGAGTCTGTGAACATTTAGAAAGCAATGTCATTATCACAAAATGTCAACATGGGTTTCTGAGAAACAAGTCATGCCAAACTAATCTGATCTCCTTTTTTGATAAAATTAACAACTTGGTAGAGAAAGGCAATGCTGTAGATACAGCATATCTCGATTTCAGTAAGGCCTTTGACAAAGTCCCCCATGATATTCTTGCAGACAAGCTGGTAAAACATGGGCTAGACAATGTGACTGTTAGGTGGATTTGTAATTGGTTGACCAGCCAAATCCAAAGGGCTGAATGGCTCCTCTTTATCATGGAAAGAAGTGACTTGTGGGGTACCATAGGGTTCTGTCCTGAGCCCAGTGCTGTTCAATATCTTTATCAATGACTTGGATGAAGGAATAGAAGGCATGCTTATCACATTTGCAGATGACACTAAATTAGGAGGAGTGGCTAATACCTCAGAGGACAGGATCAAAATTCAAGAAGAACTTAACAGATTAGAAAGCTAGGCCAAAGTTAACAAAAGGTAAGATATCGCACTTAGAGTGGGGAAATGAAATGCATATATATAGGATGGGGGACACCTGGCTTAACAAGACTATGTATGAAAGGGATCTAGGAGTCCTAGTAGACCACAAATTGAAAATGAGTCAACAGTGTGATGTGACAGTTAGAAAAGCCAGCGTGATTTTATGCTGCATCAAGAGATGTACAGTGTCTAAATAAAGGGAAGTAATAGTGACACTCTATTCTCCTTTGGTCAGGCCTTTCCTGGAATACTGTGTCCAGTTCTGGGCACTACAATTCAAAAAGGATG
>JAIPUX010001880.1:37989150-37996137 GCA_020142125.1 Phrynosoma platyrhinos | reverse complement strand
TACATGAAAATTTAGGCGTTGAATTTGATTTATGTAAACTTATAAATGAAGAAAAATTTTGTGAAAATACTGCGTTGTGGTATGAATCCTAGAGAATTATTAGTTGCCTTGGCTAAAACTCAGGAAGTCTAAGTTAAGTGTATATATAGTATATGTTGTAGTATAACTGTAGGTGAGGGAATAAAGGGAGGGTGGGAGGGGTGTGAAGAGGGAGGGTAGGATTCTATTGTAGGAATGTTTTGTTTTGTGTGATGTTAGTAATTTTGTTTTTGTATTGAATACTGTTATAAAATATTTAATAAAAAAATAAAAAAATAATATTATGTAAGCATTTGTTGTTGTTTTTCAAAACATGCCAACATGGATAGATTTGTTATATGTTTCTCACTCCCCCAGTTGATGAAGTCTGGATATTTATGTACAATAAGACACTTCATTATAAATATATGATTTATTTTCTAAGTGTTGTTTATTTTCTATAATATTTCTTGAAAAACTGATTACTGTTTGGAATAATTGGGTATGTGGGAGTCTTTGAGGTGCCACAATGTCAAACTAATGTACAGTAGACGTTTTCAAAATTATTATTGTTGTTATTGTTGTTGTTGTTGTTTTAATACAAGTGCTCATAAAATCTGTTGATAGCAATTATCATCTTAATTGCCCAGAGGAGGAGTGTCTCTTCTAACATCTATGTATAGACAGTGTATGCATAATATATAAACTGAGTCCCTTTACTGAGAGGAAAGTGAGATATATAATAATAAGAATAACAACAACAACACTAAACTAAAAAATTATAATCTAGAACTATTTTTCTTGTTTCCGATATAGCTTTAAACTTATACAATTTTTATTGATAGATGAATCAACCAAAATGATAGAGTAATCTATTAGACTTCTTTGATCAACTTGAGCCTTAGTAATAGGTGTTCTGTCAAGATTAGCCTCAACATCATTTTTTTTTTTTTTTTTTTTTTTTTTTTTTTTTTTAGTATGCCTCATAAATTTACATACTGTAAAATCAGCACATTGTCTGGGCAGGATCAACTAAAATTGAGGAAATGCCAAATGGTTCTTGCTGATCTCTAACTTAATTTAATAACTAGAGATGACCATCACTGATATGCAAAAATATGAGGACTCAGATATGTGCATATGTCCCTATGATTGCCCTATCCCTAACTACCCAAATTTATCCAAGTCATTGACAAGTAGAAAAATTTTTGTTGTTGTTGTGTGCCCTCAAGAAGTTTCCAACTTAGGTTCACCCTGTCACGGAGTTTTCTTGGCAAGATTTGTTCAGAGGGGGTTTGTTTTCGCCTTCCTCCAAGGCTGAAAGAGTATGATTTGTGCAAAGTCATCCAGTGGATTTCCATGGCTGAGCAGGGGATTTGAACTCTGGTCTCCAAAATCACAGTCCAGTGCTCAAACCACTACGCAAGGCTGGCCGTTATGGAAGACTGACATTCAGAAAATCTGAAATTTATTTGTTGTTATTGTGTGCCTTCAAGTCATTTCTTACTTACGGTGATCCTAAGGTGAACCTATCATGGAGTTTTCTTGTCAGGATTTGTTCAGAAGGGGTTTGCCATTACCATCCTCTGAGGCTGACAGTGTGTGACTTGCCCAAGGTCATGCAGTGGGTTTCCATGGCCGAGCTGGGATTTGAACACTAGGACTAAAAACATTAACAGGTTATGACTCTCACAGTTAGGATCTTCCAATATCTGGAAGCAAACGTGGAACTCTAGTTGCATTTTGCAGGTAATTATCCAGAGGATTTTTAAAAAAGGCACCTATGACATGAGCAGGATTCTAGATGTTCCTTTCCAGTTGCAGCACTGGAGTTTAAAATACATTTCTGAGCAATCATCTCAAAATAATTTCCATGAACACAGGGTAAAGAGCAAAGCTGTGGTCCATTGTATTTCCTATACAACTGTCTATTAAAGTCTGAGATTAATCCAGAAATAAATGATTTGAGGATTACATATCAGGCAAGGCTGTGGAGATGAACTGATTTATCAGATTTTATTTACCCTGAGGTTATAGGACCTCACAGGGTGAAACTCACTCACCCATCCACTTTCTCGGATGGCAGCCCAATGAATCTTTTTGATCCCACTGCTGCCACCAATATGTCATGGCAACAACGTGGCACTACCAAAATCTCTCAAAACCTTTCAGTCCTTTTTAAGGTGTGCCACCGCTGCCACCAATTATGTGAAGGTGATTATCACTATCCCACCAATTCTTCACTGTGAGACTCAAACTCAGGACTGTCTTAAGTAACTCCTGCACTATAACACTCTTTAGATGCCAACACAATTTCAAAATTTTCCCCAGCTTGGCACCAACTATTATTTTACAGCCACACACCCCATCATCTAATAATAACAATAACAATAACAATAACAATAAAAATAATAATAATAATAATAATAATTTATATCCCGCCCCTCTGCAGTGCAATCGGGGCGACTTACAACATTAAAATTTCCATACAGATATATTAATATAATTATATGGTACTGGGCCTAGTGTCTCTCTCCAAACCTCTCTAATGTGCTCCAAACCTAAAAAAAAACTTTTCTTGATGTTGGTAGCATTTTTAATGTGTTTCTTAAATCAATTCAGACAGCTACTTGTTGAAACAAAGTAAGAAATTTATTTACAAGTCAGGCTGAATACAGTATCTCTTTTAGCGGATGGTGTTCATAATGGATAATGGTGTATAAATACTTAGTTACACAGTTTAACAGGTTTTTTTTTAGTTTGTCTTTCTAATTGTTTCATTATGTTCCCTTACAGACAAAGTTCTCACAGAATCTTTATTAAACTTTTGTCTCATATAACCCTTCTGTCTACCTGTGTAACTAAAGGCCTAAGCAGACTGCCAGAAATAGTGCACATTAAATTGAGGCACTGCCCTGGCTCAGTGCTAGGGAATCATGAGAATTGTATTTTTTTCTAAGACATTGAGCCTTCTCTGTTAGAGAGCTCTGGTGCCACAATAAATTACAGTTCCCATGATTCCCTAGCACTGAGCCAGGGCAGTGCCTCAATTTAATGTGCACTATTTCTGGCAGTCTGCTTAGGCCCTAAGTATTTATACACTAGTCCACTAGTCATCAAACATTATGTCTCCCGCAGGACACCACAAACAATATAATTAAGGACACTCTTTGTGCCTTTCTGAGTTACCTAAACTCCTTTCCAACTGCCCTCACAGCAGCCTAACCTAGTCTCAATGGCACTTTGCCCCTCAGGGCACACTAAACACCAAAAACCCATTCAAATCTGCTCTTCCCTCTTATATACTTACTCCTGGGAGCAGTCCCCACCTTTTCCTTTACTTTGCTCCCATTGGCAAAGACCAAAGTTCTAATCTGCCTGTTGTTTCCACAGTTATTTACAAAGGTATTAGGCATGAGTCCATTGAAATGTGTAAACTGAACTGTTTCATAGTGTAGAAGTGAGATTGGAAGTTTCTCTCCTTTGAGAGGCTGCTTCACCCCTCCCCCAGAGTTGCACCCTCCTACCATTGCCACTGAAATCCCAGCAGCAAAGTTTCCACTGCAACTAAAAACCAACAACAAAAAACCCCCAATGATTATGCTGGCAAACATGGTACATGTTACCCATGCACCATGTTTTCCAATAGAATTAATGGGATATTTGCAAAAACAGAAATCTCAGTAATGTCAAGGACCTGGGGAGTACACAAATAGTTACAGAGGTGTTTTCTCTCTCTCTCTCTCTCTCTCTCTCACACACACACACACACACACACACACATTATGAAAAATTAGGGATCTGCATTAATCTCCATATACAAAAGAGGGGGGAGGGACATTTGCTAGCACTGGCTGCACTTTTTTGGCAACTTTGATTAGTTACCTTTGATACCCCGGCAGGAGTAGCTGGAAATATTTTTAATGAATGCTAACTAAATTGATATTTTATTTCTTTTATTTTTAAATGTAGACAAGTCTTAATAAACACAAAGCTGTGTTTATTTGACAAGCTTTTTGCAATACGCATAAATATATTCTGTTTTAGTAAATCGCCCAGTGTGTTTTTGTGTGTTCTATTATGTTTTTTGTTTGTTTGGCAAAAGCTTGTGAATGCTAAGGCAGAATTCTAAAAACACATTTCTGGCATGTGTTTTATTTTCTTTTTAAAAAATGTATATTTTACACTGAGACATTGTTCATTCATTGAATTCATTTGTTGTAGTTTTTAAATGGGTTAGCTTTCAAATTGCTTTTAATTCTATTGATAGTTTAACTATATTTCAATGTTTTAGTGATGTTAACTTTTTAACTTTTCAAAGTCCCCTTGATTTGCACAGTTGGTAAAAAAGAATGTAAATGAATGAATGAATGTATTATTATTATTATTACTAGGAGCATTAAACTCATTGTATCAGTACACTTAAGTTAAAACAACTTAAACTCCTATAATTCCAAAGATATTCAATTGCTTTGAGCTTTTCTAGTGATGTGGTCTTGAAGTTTTAGCACTAAATATGCACTTATAAATAAAGACGGATACAGTATCCAAGGTCTTGAGGGTACATCTACAATGTAGAAATAATGCAGTTTGACACCATGGTGCCAACCTACTGCCATGGCTCCAACCTGAAGACTTCTGAGATTTGTAGTTTTGTGAGGAACCAGCGTTCTTTGACAGAGTAGGCGAAATACCTTGTAAAACTACAAATCCAAAGATTTCACAGATTATTATTATTATTCAACTTTATTTATAGAGCACTGTAGATTTGCATGGCACTGTACAATATAAGTAGCCAAAATACAGATAAAAGCCTGCCTATGGCATACAGTCTAAAAACAGAAGAAGAAAGTTAATAAAATAATGTCATTAACATCCTAGAAATCAAACCAAAATCATAAAATAGTAACATTATAAAACAATAGACATCAATTCACTTTTGTTGGTGGCAGCAATTAGATTTTGAGCTGAAAGGCTTCACTAAACAGAATCATTTTTAAACCAGACTTAAAAGTTGCCAGTGAGGTAGTAGTCCAAAGGTAGATAGGAAGGTGATTCCAAAAATAGGAAGCAGCAAGGGAAAAGGGTTGGATCCAGGCAGGAGAGGAAGAAATCCTTGACTGAGTCATCAGCCCAGAGTCCCTGGAATGTAATACACGTACCAGTTGGTAAGGGTACACAAGAGCTGAGAGATGGGGGGAGCCAGGCCATGGAAAGTTTTAAATGTCAGCAGAAGAATCTTGTACCAAATTCTAAAAGGGATTGGGAGCCAGTGAAGGGATGACATAAGAGGAGTTATATGATAAAAAATGGTCGGCTGAAAAGATTATCTTGGCAGCAGAATGCTATATTGAGGTCAAGGGGCTGAGATGAGAAAGAGGAACCTGCATCAGGATAAGACTGCAATAGTCCATCTGAGAGACAACCAAAGTGTGAACCAGATTCTTAGCAGTAGACACTGAAAGAAGAGGTCTAATTCTAGCCACGTTATAAAGAAAAAATTGACAAGATTTGTCAGTGGTCTGGATCTGAAGAACAAATGGCAGAGAAGAATCAAAAATAAAACCAAGACTTTGTTCTTTCTTCACAGGTTGAATACAAATATCATTAACTGTACTTAAAAAAGAACACTGCAGAGTTGGCCTAGTTGGAAAGACAAGTAACTCTGTTTTAGCCAGAGTTTAGCTAAGGGCCTCAGCAGACAGCTTAAAAAGCCATCCTGGAGGCAGAGAAGAGGAGGGGCAGCCACACGCTCGGCGCCCCTTCCTCCTCCCGAGGTTGCCCTCGGAGCCGCTGGCCCTCTGCACAGCTAGCACTCCAAAGGCAACCTCCTGACTCAGGGGGGTTGCAGACTGCCAGAAATAGTGCAAATTGAGTCCATTTTTAGGGTTAGGGTTAGTGCTAGAGAATCGTGGGAATTGTTTTTTTCCTGACACATTGAGCCTTCTCTGTCAGAGAGCTCTGGTGCCACAATAAAATGCAGTTCCCATGATTCCCTAGCACTAACCCTAACCCTAAAAGTGGACTCAATTTGCACTATTTCTGGCAGTCTGCAACCCCCCTCAGTGTCCGGACACACTGCAGTGGAAAAGTCAGTGAAAGTGCGCCACAAGCTTTTGCGGCGCACTTTGACTGAGTTGTGAAAGGAGTGCTATTTTAGCACTCCTTTCAGGGATGGGGAAGGTGCGCCGCAAGATCGAGGCATGGTGATGCCTCGGTCCTGTGGCACACCTTCCCAGGGCGGCCCCATGACTCCAGTCTGCTTCCCCCCTAAGTTTCAAGCACCAATTACACATCCAAGCAGAGACAGCTGAGACATGAAGAAACATGCTGCTCAATGTCCAGAGAAAGTTCTGGAGTAGAGAGGTATAGTTAGGTGTCATCCTATGAAACCATAGGAGCCAATAAGGTTGCCTAGGGACAGAGTATAAAGGGAGAGCAATAACAGAACCCTGTGGAACACCAATAGATAACAGAACAGGGGTAGAGACTTGGCCTCCTGTGACAACAGCAAAAGATCTATTTGAAAGGTAGCACCTAAACCAGTTAAGAACAGTGTCAGTAAATCCAATATTCTGAAGTAGGTCCACCAGGAGACTATGATCAACAGCATAAAAAGCAGCAGAGAGATCAAGAAGGATCAAGACAGTATAAAGGCCTTTAGACTTGGCGATTAAAAGATCATCTGTAATCTTAGTAAGGGCCATCTCAGTGGAATGCAATGGGTGAAAACCAGACTGAAAGGGATCCATAATAGAGTTAGCAGAAAGGAACTCAAAACAATGAGAATAAACAACATGTTCTAGAACTTTAGAGAGAAAAGGCTGCACTAAGATAGGCCAATAGTTAGAAAGGGAAAGTGGGTCAAGTATAGGCTTTTTCAGAATAGGGGAAACCAGGACATGTTTAAAAGCAGAAGGAAAAAGACCAGTAGAGAGAGACTGATAGTGTGAATAAGAGATAGAAGGA
>JAIPUX010001880.1:37976650-37984150 GCA_020142125.1 Phrynosoma platyrhinos | reverse complement strand
CTGTAAACGTGTGAGGTGGCACACAAGTCCAGCATCATATCCTTCATCCACAGTACAAACAGTGGACCACAGTGTGACATGATCCTGAGAATCACTGTCTGGTCCAAAACCTATAAGTCAATGAGGAAAGTGGTGGCTTGAGTGAAGCTTGATACTAACTTACACATACGTTTACATACGTTGTGTACTACATACACACGCTGGTGTATAAATGATCTTGATAAGATTTCCAATGCCTTGCATTTCAAGTCTTCAGAAACTAGTCATTCCCTTTGCCTTATTTTAAAAACTCTGCAGAAAAATACATGCCCATTACTTACATGTTGCCATTTCAAGATTTCACAATGATCCTGAGAGTGGCCCATAAGCGTAGTCTTGTGTGTATCCCTGAGTTGGGAGTTTGCAGCATGTCAATCTTTTATATGTAACTTTGGTTCTTGTAACCAAATTATATTGATATTCTGCTTCTAAATCAATCAGATTAGAGAACACATTTTTGAAAGAATGTATTAATATCTCACACATTTCATTTTATAGATGTAAAAAACAACAACATGCATACATGCAACAGGGAAGTTTATAGAAATCAGGGCCCAAGATCATCCTCAATACGTTACTTCATATACATGTATAGTAATAGCATACATATCAAGATAGTTTAAAGCAAGCTAGACAAAGGTTCTTTGTGACTCTGTGATTCAAATACTTATTCACTTATTCCCTCCATGAGTTCAGGAGCAATAATGTGTCTACTTGTCCAGGAGCTCATATTGAGATAATTACTTCATAAGGAATCAAGATAATTACTTCATAAGGAATTGAAGGCTAGAATATTGAGAAATGGTTGAGGGAGTTGGGTGTGTTTAGCCCCAAGATTGAAAAATGATTTGATAGCCTTCTTTAAATGTCTGAAGGACTATTATGTGGAAGATAAAGTGGGTTTATTTTTTGTTGCTCTAGTGGATAAGACCCAAAGCACAAAATTCAAATTATCAGAGAAGAATTTCCAACTAAATATCAGTAACTTTTTCCTGATGTTTGTTCAGTAGCAGAATGGACTGCTGGAGAAGGTGATGGGCTGCTCTCCATCAGACATATATAAATAGAGGTTAGAGTGCATCCTCTCAGGGATGCTTTCATTTTGAACAAAGTGCCACTCTTCAGTGCCACTCATTCTGAGATTTGTTTCCCTGCCTGGAGACACAGAGAAAGAAATCAATCCCCTGAGATTTCTGCTATTGCCCTAAGAACTGCCCACCCTGTTCACCATATTGGGATCATGATGAGGCATGTGATCTGTGGTCTCCTGTGTTGCCAAAGAATTGTCTTCCTCACAGTTTAAAGTATCCAAATTGGATAGCATGTGGGCTGTTCTTCTGCCACTTCCTTTCCTTCAAGAAAATAATAAGCTGTGCATGCTGTCACAATTCCATGACTGCCTGAGGGCAGTCTGCACATGTGTAAGTGTGTGGTAGTTTAGGTTTGGGAGGGTGGATCATGGTCTTTTTTATTATTGTTGAAGCCGTGAACCTTCATTAAAAGTTTCTGCCTTCTGACATTATCAGCAACTACCTGCTTTGTTTATATGGATGGGTACCCCAATGTCTGTGTTAGAATATTATGATTTATTTATTATTTGTTAACTTCCTTCCATATTTAGGTATTCATATCCCATCCTGTATCATATCTCAGGGCAGTGTACAAGTAAAAGCAGTATTAAAAGATTACAATTTAAAATAATAAAAATAATTTAATATTTATATATTTTATTACATATAATAAAAATAATTTAAATAGAATGAAAGCATTTTAAATAAGTCAACAAGTTCAAAACAAGTTAAGAAGCTTAAAACTATTTAAACTTATGTGCATAATTATTTTGGAAAATGTGGGTTCATACCCAGAAGCTTTAGCCACTAGCCATTGCTGTGATTCTATATAACTTTATGCATATTTGACTACATAGTAGAGCACTCCTTCTAGGTAACTGCAAAGATGCATGTGAGGTCATTAGCAATAGTGTCCCAATGCACATTAGTCTCAGTGCACATTGGCCCAATTGTGCATTGATCCTATTGTACATCAATCCCGACATGCATCGATCCCATTGTGCATTGGTCTCATTGTGCATTGCACAAACTTTGCTGGATCCCCTACATGGTAATGTAACAGCAGCCCCTTGCTGAAGACAGAGAATGCAAAATTGTTTCCCACAGAGATAAGTCCACTTATGAAAGTGTAAGTCCCCAAGTGAATTCCAGCCCGTGTTTTTATGGGGCAGCTAAATAAAGCCAACATTGGCATTACTTGGGCCTCCAATAGGAGTGCATTTCACAGAAGGGGTACCGCAGCTGAGAAGACTCTCTGCCGTGATCTCACTAGTAGGACACAGAGGAGAGTTCCTGCTGAAGGTCTTGCCCTTGAGCAGGCTTATATAAGGAGAGGTATTGGAATCCCAAACTTTAAATATCACTACTGGAACCATACTGACAACCATATGAAGAGTTTTTTTAAATATACCCTACCATAGTACACATGAAAAAACTGGGATATGCATGGCCAAGTAACATCAGTATGTGGTCAAGATGACAAAAGTTATTAATAAGAATAAATGCACAAGATAGGAAAAGCTGCACTTTGCTTTTGCCTAAGCTCACTGAAAAGGACAAGATCCCTTTCTCCTTTCCTCTCCCCTCTGCTGAGTAAAAACTAGCATGAAGTAGTTTTGTGCTTTGAATTCAGTTTGGAGCAACTGAAGTAAGCCAAGAACAAAGGGGAAAATGGGAGAAGAAACTAGGACATTTTAAAAGCAACTGAAAACATGCAACTTATTCCTGCCAAATCAGGACATTGGGAGAGCATGAAATGAGAGAGTTCTCCTGCTAGTTAATCTTAGGTGTTTCTAGATGTGGCTGCCTTGCCCCAGTCAATCTTTTAGCGACAGTCTGTTCCAGCCCTCAAATGTTTTTCCTTAACAGAAATCCCAGTTAAATGAACCAGTCTTGTTCTGGCAGGATGCTTTGAAAAGTAGGCTGTTAGTCATGCATTTTTAAACTCAAGCCACTACCATGCAATGTTTACCAAAAAGAAAAAAGAAAAGAAAGTAGGAAGTCATTGTTGGAAAACCTGCAATAGCTAAGTATCTTGGCTTGTTTCTCAGGGCTCTGTAAGATTTAATATGCTTCTAATTTAGAAAGGATTAGGCACTGCATTTCATTTGGTTATTAGAGAGGCTCCAACTGCGGTAGATATTTAAAAACTACTTTATCCCTTCTTGCAATATCTCGCCTTTATTGCCTTGTTGTTGTTTACTAGAGGGGCAGGATTTTTGTCTTTCTATACCTCCTGTGCAATAGGGTGTTTTGGTTTTTTTAAGGGATGGTACAGGTGATTGCTTTTGAATAAGAACAAATACAGGATTCAGGTAGTAGAATTAGTCAAAATTGAAGAGGGATTTTTTTTAAAAAAAGAAGAAAAATTTAATGAAACTACAATCAAGCATTGAGCCATTTGTCATATCACATGGCGCAGAGACAGTCTCGACTACAAGTATGCATTTGTTAAATGTTCTCACAAAACTGTGATCATTAATTCTAAAGCACCTGTTTGCAAAAGGAAATATATGTTTTTGAGCTGTCATGCAGTGCAAGACAGTTGTTAAAAGTCTAGAGAGAATGTGGTTTTATAGCATTTTAATAAGATGGCCAAAATGCCTTTAGCACCAGCAAAGGGTTTCTCTCTTTTCTCCCCTTGCCTCCCCCTTTTTCCTACAGATTGAAGCTCAGGAGTAAAATCAGCTTTTTATGCAAGATGCATATTATATAAAACTCATAGGTGTAGTATTAACATATTTAAATTACCATAAAAATAAATGGTGCACCAAAACCTTCCATAGCCTTTCCTTTAAGGAAAAAAAAGGTGGGGGAGGAATTAGACATTATTCTCATGTAGAAATGTGAAGAATTCATTATTTCATTTCACAGCAGAGAATATACACATTTTATGTGGAGTTCACAAAGAAAATTAGGCACAAAAGCAGAATAGATATAAAGACACACACTAGATAGCCAGCTCATGAATAAGATAGATATAGATATAGATATAGATATAGATATAGATATAGATATAGATATAGATATAGATATAGATATAGATATATAGATATAGATATAGATATAAAGCCATAAGAAACAAACCCTTTTTTACAGTATAGGAAATAGAGGGGGAAAGAGGCTAGCATATTCTTCCCCAAAACACTACACTCCATGTTTTTTGGACTGCAATTGGCAAAAGCCCCATCCTGTAAGGCCATTTGATGATTGAATTTGTTGTCTAAAAAATATCAAGGATATCAGTTAAGGAAAGGTGGGCTAACATCATTTCACTGCAGTTTACCTGGATACGGTCTTCATACCCTTTTACAACATCAAATCCATAGAAGGTACTGTACATATGAAATAATACCACCTAATTCATACAAATGCTATAGTTTATACAAAACCAAGACTGTGAAGGTCAGAATCATCCTGAGAAGGGACAGAATTTTCATTTGAACATTTTATTCTAAGATTCATTACAACAGATAAGAAGTGAGCAACCTTCCACATCTCTGTTGTACAGACAATATTAAAACACAGTCTATATGCATGCTTTCTTTTATATTTCCTTAAACCTGTCTCAGATGTTTTTCATTGATTTATTGTAGGAAGGATAGTACATAGTACGAGTACAACATCTTCACTTTCCTTTAGATTATAAGGAGCCCTGATGGCGCAGCAGTTAAATGCTGGTCCTGCAGCCACAACATTATACATTCAATCCTAAAGGGCTCCAAGATCAGATCAGCCTTCCATCCTTTCGTAAGTCAATAAAATGAATACCCAGCTTGTTGGGGGCAATTGGCTTACACACTGTAAACCACTTAGGGCAGGGGTAGGCAACCTTTCCCCTTTAAGGGCCAAGGGACTTCAGCTCCCAGAATCCCAGGAGCTATTGGCCAACATGGGACTATTGGCCAACATGGCTGAGGCTTCTGGGAGCTGAAGTCCCTCAGCCCTTAAAGGGGAAAAGTTGCCTACCCCTGACTTAGGGAGTGCCAGTATAAGCACTATAGAAATGCAGTTGTTATTGCTATTGCTATTGCTATTAGTTCATATAAGCAAGTACATTCAAGGCAAGGCTTTTCTTGAAACTTTCTTCTATGATCTCTGAAGACATCCACCCATTTCAGCCACACTTTAATATAACAAAATAAAATCCCAGGTATACTCAAGATGTTCCTATCTGTAATTTTTGGAGAGTGATGTAGTTGCTCTGTCTGATTGCAAAGATACATCAAGTAATGTCCTCTCTGTCTCAACTCTCCTCCTCCTCCTCCTCCTCCTCCTCCTTTTCTCTGGGCTCCAAACAAAAACTCTTTTATCACCAGTGCCTTCAGGAAACCTCCTGTCCATATCATTGGTATTGCTGTTATTGTGTGCCTTCAGGTAGTTTCTGACTTATGGTGAACCTAAGGTGAACCTATTGCAAGGTTTTCTTAGCAGGTTTATTCAGAAAGGGATTTGCTATTGCCATCCTCTGAGGCTGAGACAGTGTGACTTGCCTAAGATCATCCAGTGAGTTTCCATGGCTGAACTTGGATGTCAGCCCTTCTCTCCAGAGTAGTAGTTCAATGCTTAAACCACTACACCATACTTTCAATATATAAAGAATTAAAACTTAGAAAAGAGTATCTCTGACTGTCTCTTACTATAGCTCCAAGACGAAAACTAGAAACCTGAAACTAGATGTGTATATTAAGATGATCCAGGAGATGTGCACCTCAGGGTTAGCTTGTTGTTGTTGTTTTTAATGGAATGATTTTAATTAACTAAAATATGTGCAGTACCATCTTCAACTACAAGGTGCTGATCTTCCCTGACCAGAACTACCAAAGCTCCAATCAAGCCAAGGCGAATTATTTCTCCATAGGGCCTCTAGACAGCTTCAAATACTGATTCTGATGCATGGTCCTTGTGGTGTGTCTGTATATGTGTGTGCATGTGAGGGAGGAAGGAGAGGTGCCCCCCTGGTTAGGTAAGAAAATGAGTAGAGAAAAGATCTAAAAATGAACACCAGGGTGGGAAGAGAGAAAGACTTATGAGAAAGTGTGGAATGGGGAAAGGAGAAAGAGTTGAGGGAAACAGAAAACACTGTAGTAGGAGAAAAGGTTTCTAATGCCTACAAGGCTACTACTTTTGCTAGTTAGAAAAAAAATCAGCTCTAGGAGAAACTATGTATTATTAGCTTAGAGTGAAGCTTAATTGACAAAAATACCATTATCCCTTATGTTTGCTAATTTTTTGTATCAGAGTGTTCTTGCAGGATTTGTTTTCTACAGTGCCAGATCAAGGCTGGCTGCATGACATGTTGAAAACATTATGATTGGCCTTGTTGAAATCCAAATATTTTCAGAGCAAACTGTTACATGTCTACTCAGATGTAAGTCTGATTGAGGTTAATGGAGTTTATTCCTAAATAAATGATTAAGACTAAAAAACCCACGTAATCTGTTGCCATGATCTTTCTACAAAACTAATCAGTAGCCATTGGTATGTTAATATGTATTTCTTATTTTTTAGCTAACAGCAATCATTACAGCCACTATCTATCTGTCTGTCTATCTATCTATCTATCTATCTATCTATCTATCTATGGTATCTTAGAGAACAAGACAACTGCTTTCTGGAAGCACGTGTACCCCATACACTATGGCAGAGTAGCTGTTGCTGCTCACAGATCTCTTGAGAATAGCACATTTAGACTTAGGTGATTATGAAAATAGATTTAACTGCAAAATGTGAAATGGAGTGCTGTGACCATTATTTTAGTCCAAAAGGTGTCAGAAATGCTGAGCATCTGAAATTCACAACCTAACAATCTTTGGAGTACATTTCACACAATAAAGCTTCTTTCTTCCCAATCTCTCTTGAAGAAATATATTAGCATTACAGTTAACTTTAAAGATAAGATTTTATTTCCTTTCCCATAGTTTATTTTTCTCAATTGACTCTGGAAATAAAAGCACATGTACATACTCACACGCATGCACACACTCACACATAGTCCTCTACTGGAGTTATGAGCTTCTCTCAGCTTTGATACTTTACATATTAAATACATTTGAGGTCTTTTCCTTCTACTTTCAGTTATTCAGAAGTGATTGGTTCTAATGTCTCATAAGAGATTGGTTCTAAAGATAAATGGACACAAATCAGACATTAGGAATGGAAATACACAAAAACCGGTGGCTGAACATTTCAATCTTCCTGGGCATTCCATCTCAGATCTTAGAACAGTGGTCCTTGAACAAAAGAACTACAACAGTAGATTGGAAAGAGAAACAGCAGAACTGGAATTCATCCATAAACTGCAGTCCCTCAGCAATGGATTGAACAGGAACAATGACTTCCAGGCTCACTACACACATTTCAACACTATCTGACTCCATCCTCATGGGGG
>JAIPUX010001880.1:37951664-37973476 GCA_020142125.1 Phrynosoma platyrhinos | reverse complement strand
AGGATGTCCTCCAATCCCAGGAGAAGCCCATTGAAGCACTGAGGATGCAACTAAAGGGAGGCCTCCTTCCACCCATGGAACGGATTAATTTCGTAAGTAGAGGTACCACTGTATTTAGTTAAGAATCTTTTTTTCCTAGATTTTCCTCCTTTAAAATTGGGTGCATCTTATATGCCGGAGCGTCTTATATTGTGAAAAATATGGGTATGTCTGATGGTGGAAGGGCTGTAAATACACAAGTAGGTGTGGTAAGTAAAGGAAAAATAGTTTACTAGTTGCTAATTTCACAAGAATATATAGTAAGTTGGATTTACTGCTGTAGTTTGGACAAAGATAGCTATAAAAGTTGCAGTGTCCCTGAAAGAAGACTATCACCTTTGCTCACTCTCAGTTTTCCAACAGTACCGACTCTAGTAGATGATGGCAAGGCAGTTTGAAAAGACAGAGTGAGTCTAAGGACAGAGAGGCAGACAACCACAAGATTGATTTACCTGATGACAGTCTCTTTCTTCTTTTTTTGTCTACAGCTGAAATGCAAGTGCAACAAATATATTCACCTTATTAGGCATAATTTTTATCAGCAAATAAGATGATAAGAAGAAAGCAAAGTTAAGGTATTAGATAACAGTCCTTACTGCCAAGAGCCATAATCTGACACAGACTGAGCCTGGTACAGTAGTCAATTAATGGCTCAGTGCTCATACAATAATGACCTACTAACCTGACGGTGTGTTGCTCTCACATTTTGCTATCCCCTGGGACACTACTGTCACTATGTTATCTATTGCCTGCTTCCCTATCAAAGAAAATAAGCAGAGCTGAAATGTATGTACACATCAAGCTCTGTAGTTCATTGCACACCAACCCTGGCAACTGGAGGAACAATAGATTTATAAGTTTATCCTACATTAAACCAAACATGCCTGACTGCACTGTAAATTACTAAATAATAAACCAGGTGGTGTAAGATCCTGACTTGGACAGAATATAAAAATCTATCAACCTGTAAAATACAATAACCATAAATGTGCTATGTAGCTGATGGCTCAGGTAAACTATCCACCTCCAGCAACCATGGTTTTTCTTGGGTAAATTGCAACTGTGGTTATTCCTCCTGCTAAATTTAAGTTCTTGGTTCTTTTTCTTATGCAGAGGAAATATAATTGGGCTTCAAAAAAAAACCCCACAGTGGCAAAGTTGTTTGTTTTGTTTATATTTCTTTGCCTCATGTGTGTCTGTTTCATAGTAATATGCAAACATATTGCCAGAGGCATTTTGGTCTGATCTCAGGAAAAAAGATGAGCTAATGTCCTAGAGCATGTAACTTCTCTCTTCAGACTTAACATTTAAATTAAATTGCCAAAGTACAGTAAGCACTCCATGAGCAAGCTACTAGTATTGGACACTTGCTGCTTTCAAATATATTAGATTTCTTTTTTTTCTTCTTCTTTTGAGAAAGAGACAAAAATCTATGCTAGCTCGATAAAACATTTCACACATATTCTACACACCATTAGCCCTCTCTTAAATTAAAATTGGAATTTTTAAAAATGCCTCTATCCTGTCTAAAATTAATTCCCTGTGAATTAAAAGGGGGGAAATGGGGGGGGGAGATTTATTTCAAGAGGAGTCATGTTCAAAAATATCCAATAAATGGCAACTCCCAGTTCAATAAAGCTAATTAATTCCATTTTTAGGAGCTGTTCAATAGCGGACCAGGTTAGGTTTATATGATTTACCAACAGTGTTTACATTCATAAAAGGGCAGCAAATAGCTGCATGGCTTGACATCATTACAGGAAAGTGCTGGGAGATGCAGGCAGTTTAATTAGGGGTGGGTTTGAGTTCACTCTATGACCAGCATCATAGTGCTTTACTAATGGGCTTTCATAGAATGATAATACTATAACAAGATTATCAGGGCGGGGGTGATAGTTGTGTTGTTCAATATTTTCTTTGTCTTCCAATGAAAAACAAGTCCTGCCTTAAGAAGCTAACCACACTAGAAGCTAGCAGAGACTTCAGCCTTTGCAAAATGCTCATTTTTAAGTAAGGGAAATATTCACACACAACAAAGAGGTGGAGATGCACAATGCCAGATACAAATAAGTTAATGTTACTAATCTAAAACCCCTTATTATTTGATTTTCTGATATAATATTTGTATGGTCTTTCTATGAGACCTCCTGATTATATGAACAGCTTTCTTATGTTACAAATGAAAGTGGGAGTAGCAAGATAGAGAACTCAAATGTTTGCACTTTTACAAAGATTTTAAACAGAAGTGCTATTATCTTTTTCTTGTGAGTGTGTGTGTGTGGGTTGGGAGGGGGAGGAATATAGTTCTTCATAACCTCATATCCTCAGAATCTAGAACAAGTGTGCATGTGGAGACAGGTCTTCACTGTCACTTAGGATTGCTATTGATTCATGTTGTCAGTCTCCAAGTTTAGTTCCTGAACCCAGCACAGTTGCACCTTAGGCTAGTATTACTATTGTAGATTTTTCTACTACAAACATTATTTCGGCTCCTATATTACCATAATAAAAAAATTATCCAGTGATACATTGGTAACAAGACACCACCAAAATATTTCTTTTTTATGATATTACCAGATTTGCTATTCATTAATATTCACCATTTTTCACTAAAGACTTTTTATAATTATGAATAAACTTGAAAAGACCTAGAAATACCTAACTTTAACTGGCAGATGTGTTCTGTAGCCAATCTAGTACAAATTGAAGATCAAAGTGTAGAAAGAGCATATAGCATTGCTTTTGTTTTTTACAATAGGAAGGCTGAGAACATAATTTTAACATTCTCTGTAGCATGTCACACTTATATTAAGTATTGCTTAATCTGATATGCAGTTGGTAAGTACTACTGGGAGTAAGCTGGTTGAATATGAAATTCCACTTCGGTCATTTTATGCCACCTGCATTTTTGTTTTGTATAAAAATATTCACACACACCCAAAAGGTCTGTAAATAGTGCAAAATCACCTACTGGTCCTGACAGATTGGATTTTTTTTTAATCTACTCTTATAGCAGCATGTATTCTTTCCATTGAAAAGGCTCAGTGTGAATTTGCCAATGTTACAGATACAACAGAAGTTGCCTTTCTCATAAAGAGGCAATTGCTGCAAAAGCTACAAATACTTATTATAAATGTGACCAAATTTTTAGATTAGCTGGAAGGGATAAGGTATCATGATCGCTCTGACTTTATTTGATCTTTTTTAAATGCCCCCTTCAGTATAACATCTGGATTCATCACTTAAATTAAACATAGTCAAGCATTAAATTGAGCAATTTGCAATGGACAACATAAACAGTGCCCATACTTTTAATACATCTGTTATTAGCACTGTTCCTCACTCTACATCTAGGCATTATGATTCCTCAGGGCTGCATATAGCCCTCCAAGGCTATTTTTCAGCCCTCAGGCCTTCCAGACTCCTCAGAGTGGCCTGTTAGTTGTCCTCCAAAAAGACTGACTCATAGCCTCTAAGAGTAGAAATACCTTTTCAATAGGTAGCAGGGCTCACTTGTAGTATTTAACACTGAAAATGCTTGCAAAATCAGAAGAGGGCCTCTACCCACTTCTGATTTTATTTTTGTTTTCTTTTTTGTGTATTTTTGACAGTCCAATTGTCCTCTGAAGGGCCCCAGGAGCAGAAAATTTCCCCAGTCTCACCTAAGTATCCTACTCCTGCTCCACATTAATCAGCTTTGAATGGTTAACTAATTCCTGGGTTCATTTCATAGTAGCTGTCATTTGTAACTATTACGTTTTAGTTGTTACTGTACAGTTGGTTCTGTTGGGAGGCTGAACCAGCCACAGGGACACATATAGAATGATAGAATCATAGAGCTGAAGAGACCACAAAGGCCATCCAGTTCAACCTCCTGATATGCAGGAATACATAATCAAGTCACTCCCAACAAATGGACATCCATCCATATCCTATCTCATATTTATATGGAAATGTTTTTGAAAAAAGTGTAATGGCTTGTTTAACTTGAGAGTATCACTTGCTTTGGAACATGGATAACTGGTCATGATGGCACCAGTCCAACAAAACAGAGGGCTTGGAGAAAGACCAATGGAATGATTATCAGCCTCATAGTGTCAGCACAGTGGCTGTCAGTCATACAGAAAAAGTTATTGGAGAACATAAATTAGACCGTATATGTGAATACATGCATCCAAAGAGGTTAATTCTCCCCAGTGTTCTCTGCCTTACCTGGTAACCTCCACAGGATAGGAAAGCTTGGATCTCAAGGGGAGTTACTTTTCTGCTACTAATGTACTTGAAATATGATTACCTGAATGTTACTGTTCTTAGTATCTGAGTCCCCACATGGCCAACAAAAGAGGAGTGGCTTCTCCCTACATTGAATATCCTTCTAGACCATGTTAACCAGTATGAAAAGAACATCTGAAGACAAAATGTAGGTCTGTGGTTCTAACATTCTCAGTTTTTTTCCCTGTATGATTTTTAATGCCTTTACCTGATGAATCAGCCAGTGGCGCTTCAAAAGATTGCATGATGTATTTTGTGCTTTTTTAGTTGGCCCGATAAAGATATCACTGTTTTGTGCATTTTGGATTTTGTTTTATCATTCTCTCTGAAAAAACTGGATTCTAGTATTTTCCCAGTGTCTGTTGTTCTTCTGCTGTTTCTGGCTCTTTATGTTTAATAAGAGTCATGTGTTCTACTAAAGCTGTTGCAACAAGGGAGTTATGTGTAGTCCCATTTAACATTCTGACTGCAGCTCTTTGGACCACCTGAAGTTTTTGAGCACTTTTCAAAGGCAGCCCTATATAGAATAGGATGAAATTAAGGCATATGTCACTGTGGTCAGATCAGACATTTCTAAGAATATCATAGCTGGCATAGTGACTTTAGTTGTATAGATGCATTTCTGGCCACCAAAGAAACCTGGGCATCCAGGCTCAAGGGTGAATCAAGGCATATACCGAAGCTGCAAATCTACATCTTCAGAGGGAGGATGGGTTCCTATAGTGAGTCATTCAACTGATCATGAGCATGGGCTGATGCAGACTGGCACAATGGGCTGACCTGGGGGTGGACTTGGGATGGGGCAGCTGCATGCTGGCCACCCCGACTCCACCCCAACTCCACCCCAATGCTGTCCTGATGCTGTACGGCATCAGGACACCCTCTTGGTGCAGCACACACACATGCTGAGCCAAAAGGGTGCAAAAACGTGGTGCCAGCTCTAAGGGCGGCCTTTTGCCACACCCAAAAGCAGCATTTTGCTGCTGTTTGAGGGCAGCAAAAAGGAGGATCAGGGCCATGGTGTGTGGTTGCTGCAGCCCCGATTCTCCACTCCCAGGGACAGCTCCATCTGCATTGGCCCATGTCTGCTTTGTATGGATTAAGCTTGCCTTTGTTTACTCTCAGCCACTGGCTCAACACAGAAACAGCTTCCTTGCAGTTAAGTGGAAAGGAGAAACAGTGGTGATACCTGACCCCAAAATTCTAGATAGTCTCTCCCAGCATTTTCATATATATGTTAAATAGCATGGGGAGGAGAAGTGTTGAGGGACTCCACAGAACTGATTTCCATAACATTATCTTCTGGATTCTTTAGAAAGGAGTGGAGCAACTATGAAACAGTCCCTCTAAATCCCATCTCAGTTATGTGGCCAAGAAGGATACCATGAACAGTGGTATTAAAAACAGCTGAGAGGTCTAGCAAAACTTATAGGGACAACTATTGTTAGCATGGTTATGCAGCATGTGATGTTCCACGTCAATGTTTGGCACCAGAGTCACCACCTTCTGGGATGCAGGCAGTAGGTTGTGAGCTGGAGAAGCACCTCTCCCCTTCCAGACAGAGGAAAGAGACACTGCAGACAGGCGTCCCTCAGATGAGGCTTTTAATCTTGGTTCCAATATGTACAAGGCTATCATAAAACACTGTCCATCATCACAATTCACCAACAATCCACCACACTGTGACTTGAGGCATCTCCCTTATAGCCAGGGCTCCATGTGGCCTTTTGGCCCTGCCTCTTCCTCTTGAATCACATTGACACCTGTCACTCAACCAGGGTGACTTAGCAGTTTTGCAGCCTTTTTCAGTGCTTTACTGCACTTGGTGACCATCTTCCAATGTCACTTCCCCTGTCTCAGCACCAGGTGGAAAATTGCTTCATCATCATGGCTGCCAGTGACCCTTTGTTGCTTGGTCACTACTATCCCACATTGTACATTTTTCCTTGGGATTCCATCCCAACAATCCCCTCCAAAATGTACAATGTGTGCACAACGCTTGGCTTATTTTAACATGGAGGGTGTTCTTATGGACCTTCCCTGTTTTACCGTGTCATATCCCAACAGCCTGACACCTTCCGATGTCCTCCCACCAGTGCCCAGTGCCATGGTGTACCTGTCTGCCACACTGTCTTCCAACCCATGCTTACCAGACCCAGAACTAACATTCTGGTTTTACCAGCAGCACCCTTTTGATACTGAAACCCCAGGTACCTTGTCTGGCCCAGATCTTCCACCCCCTATGTCCTCAGGCTAGGATCTTCCATTCACATAGGACCTCGGGCTTTGAGCTTCTGCTCATGGTGCCATGCCCAACTAAACTGACAATCTCTTGTGTCTGTCTACCTGAAGGGCCTTAGTGAGGATGTCTGCTACATTGTCTTCCGACCTAATGTAGACCAGACTCAGAACACCATTCTGCACCAATTCCTTCACATTCTGGTACCACACCCCTATGTATTTTGTCCTATTCCTTAGATTCTCCACCTCAGACATGGCAATGCAAGCCTGTGAGTCCTCATGTACAAGTACTGGGCCTGTACACTCTTCACCCAAGGCCTCCAGCAGCTGCCTCACCCACTGCACTTCTCCTACCATCTCAGAAAGTGCAGGAAACTCAGCTTCTGAGGTGCTCAATGCTATGCAGCTCTGCTTTCTACTCCTCCAAACCACAGGACTATCTGCAAACTTGATCAGCAAGTCTGTCACATACTTCCTGTCATGCAGCTCTGAGGCAAAGCAGCTGTCCACAAAGCACTCCAGCTGTGCTTCAGTTCCCTGCAGCACTAGCTTCCTTTCCTTGCTCCCTTTAAGGTATCTTAGCAATCTCTTCACTGCTGTCCAGTCCTCCACCTTCAGACTGCTGACTCTCTTGCTCAAGACACCTACAGTGAAGGAAATGTCCGATCTGCCTATCACTGACCTGTACAGTTCTGGGTGTTTGAACACTTTGTCAGACTCACTGCTGGTATATCCTGGAGTTATTGGGCTCTTTTCTACCTTGGCATTCTCCAAGCCACACTTCTCCACCAGCCTCTCTATCTTTTTGGTCTGACTTAGCAAGATCTTACCATCCTCTGTTCTCACCATCTCAATCCCCAGGTAGGCCTTAAGGTTCCCCAGGTCCTTCAGAACAAACTTCTTTGCTAACTCCTCCTGCACAGCCTTTACTTCCTGCTCAGTCCGAGCAGTCACACACAGGTCATCAACATAAATCACTAGTGTGACCCCTCTTTTTGTGTACATGCAAGCATCTGCTACTCTGTGCTTGTATCCCAGTCTCACCAACTCCTCATGGATGCAAAGATTCCAACAGCGTGCACTCTGCTTAAGCCCATAAAGAGCTTTCCTCAGCTTCTATACTTTGCCCGCCTTGGCATCATCAAAACCAAGCGCTAGCTCCATGTACACCTCCTCATCTAGCCATGCATTTAGGTAAGCCGTATCAAAGTCAAAATGCCTTATCACTTGACCCTTTCTTGCAGCCAATGCCAACACTAGTCTGAGGCTTTCTGGCTTCACTGTTGGAGAGAAGGTCTTGTCAAAATGCTTAAAATGCTGCTGAGAGAAACCTCTGGCTACCAATCTAGCCTTATACTTGTGGATCTCATCTGGCATCTCCTTCCTCTTAAACATCCATTTGCAACCTGCAACCTTCCAGTCTCCTGGTCTATCTACTACTTCAAACACCTCCCCATTCACCAAAGATGAAAACTCACTGTCCATGGCCTCAAACCATTTCTCCTGTTCCTCCCTAAGGTAGGTGAGAAGTTCCTGGTAGCTTTCCAGCTCATTGGCTGCTACAGAGCATACCCTGGCATTCTGTACAACAAAATGCTCAGGTGGCCTTCTGACTCTGAGTTCTCCTGTGTATGGTCACCTTGGTTCATCCCTTCTAATCCTCACTGTCACTACTCATCTGTACACCTGCCTCTGTGGATGGTGGTGGCTCAAACTTTCAGATAGTGATGAGTGAGGTCTGTGTGCCTATGGGTTCCCCGGAGGTGCTAGGCTGGCCTACTGGTGTAATCTCTGGTGTTCCCACCCCTCCAGTTCCAGTACTGCCTCCTTGTTGTCCCAATCTGACAAACACCTCCTGATTTGTGTGGATGTTTTCCCACCCAGAGTGTTTCTCAAAATTTGCACTCCTGGACAATAGGATGCTACCATTCCCCAAGTAAAATCTATAACTGTTCCCTTGGTACCCCACAAACATCAATCTCCACCACTTGGGGTCACCTTTCTTTCTGAAAGCCTGGGGAACCAAGACATTGGCATGCTGTTCAAACACCCTTAGGTAGTTGAGGTTGGGTGGCCTCCCATACAACATAAAATAGGGCATTTGTTTGACTGCAGAGTTCCACACCTGGTTGGTGATGTGGCAGTCAGTCAGGATTGCCTTCCCCCAAAAGACCCTCTGGGGCCCCTACATCAAACAGCATGTAGTCCTTTATCTGCTTTAACACCCCAATCTTTCTTTCTGCCCAACCATCTTCCTGTGGGGTGGCTGGGTTAGTGGTATTATGGCAGATGTCCTTCTGTTTCAGCCAATTATTCAGGCTTATAGACAAAAACTCCCCCCCATGGTCTGTCACCAAAGTATCAACCTTGTACTCGAATTCCCTTTCCACCATTTCCACCCAGTTCTTGAATGTGGCAGCAGCCTCATTCTTCTTCTTGAGGCTATAGGCATAGGAATATCTGGTGTGCCTATCAACTATGATCATCAGATATCTACTATGGCCTACAGATTTGGCAAAAAGACCAGCCAGATCCTCATGCACTGATTGGGATGGCCTCTGGGTGGTGCACTTGCTCCTCTTAGCAACTGGAAAACCCTGCAGCTTTATCTTGCTGCACACAGAGCATTCCAAATGCTTTTTGCACTCTTCCAGCTTTAACTCAGGGCAAACACTTCCCAGTTTCTCCAAACTTGTAAAGCTTGTGTGTCCCAACACTCTATGAAAGTAGTGTGCACAACTCAAGTGCAGTGGCACATTGCCTACTGTGGAAAACTCTGCATGGTTGTCTAAGTAGTATAACCTGTTGTGCTTGTGTGCTTTTGCACAAAACTGCCCCCCTTAGTGATGCCACAAATCCTCCTCAAGATGTAGGGTGTAACCATCTGAAGACAGTGAGGACATGCTGACCAGACAATTCTGTAACTACGGAGCACACAACACATTTTCAAAGTCTTTGTCAAACCCCGGAAAATGCACAGTCCCCATGTCCCTTATTTGGCTTGAACCCCCATCAGCCAAACCCACAGTCAACACATGGGGGCTTCCTGTCATTCAGCAAGAACTTCTGGTTCACCAAATGGTGAGTTGCACTGCTGTCGATCATCCATAGATGTCTGGCTGCAACAGCAAGATGGGCTTGACAATCACTATCCTTTACTGCTGAAACAACTCCCTTCCTGTTCCCAGGAGACCAGTGTTGTTCCTTCCTTCTGGCAGCAGGTGGCTTCTTGCAGTTCCTCTTGAAGTGACCTGGCTGTCAACAATTATAGCATCGTTTGACTTTGCAGACAGCTGCACTCTCAGCTTGTTGAACTGCCTCCAATGGTGTGTTTGCTGACCTTGGCTCAGCATGTTGCTGTCTCTGAATGCCATTCTCAAAATGCCATCTCTGGTATTCCTCCAAGATACGTGTCTACACCAAGTCCATTGTGAGTTGACTCTCTGGCACCCCCTGCAGGCTGTACAGTATGTGATCAAAGTCACTGGATTAACTGCCCAGCAAAATATATGCTTTCTGTTCTTTTGGAAGATTTATTCCTCTGGATTCTACCTCCAAAAAACAAATGTTTCATGTTGGCCAGATGCTTCTCTGGAGACTGTCATTTCTGCATTTTACAGGCATATAACCTTTTGTTCCAAACCATTTTGGAAAGAGCAGAGTCTGACATTCTTCAATGCAAACCAGACCTCCTGAGCAGACCTCTTGCCATGGTCTAATTGGCTTGGGTCTAGAGAAAGATTTATGGCAGCTCTTGCTTTTCTATCAAGTCCAGCATTTTTCACAGTCAGCCCCTCTTCAATGACATCCCAGAGTCCTTCCCTTACCAGGATCGCCTCAGCATAAACTGCCCACTGGGAGTACTTTTGATCATTTAGCCTCGGGAACGTCACAAAATCCATACTAGCTAGCAGCAAACAAAACAAACACTCAGCATTGGCAGCCTTCCTAGCTCTCACTATCTGCATGAGATTAGAAATTAGAAATTTTTTGAGACTAGAAATAAATCAATTCTGGAGAAAGAATTGTGTATTTCTGAAAAGAAAGTAAATCCTTTTGAATCTTTAAATTTATGTCTCCACACATCCACTAACCCAAATTCTTCTTGCATTTCAAAAAAAGGTTTTGGTAATTTTCCTTGGCTCATTCATATCTTTTTTCTGTCATTCGATAGGCTGTCTAGTTTTGGTTCTATTACAGCATTAAAATCCCCTAATAGGATTATATTATCATAGTTTTGTTTTTTTAGCTCATTATTTATCATAGCAAAATATTTATCCCTGTTTCTAATGGGGCATATACTCTACTGCTAAGATTATTGAATTTTCTAATTTTATTTCTATTCCTAAATATGTTCCATTTTCATTGCAAAATATTTCCTTAGACTGATATATTCTATTGACATACACTGCAATTCCTTTTTTCTTTGTATTTGCCGCTGAAATATATGCATTACCCAGCTTAGGATTCCTAATATATTTTATTTATTTCTTCCTTATCTTGGTCTCTTGAATACAGATGATATCACTTTTCAGCTTTTCTAGTTGATGGAATGCAATACTCCTTTTGTGTTTTGAATTGATGCCATTAACATTTCAAGAGATTATTTTAACCATTCTTTCCAAGATTTTTTGTAAATTAATTTGTGATGTTGATGCCACCCCTTTCACCCTTTTTTCTTTGTTATTATTGTTATTTTTATTATTTATTTCTTTTTGTTTATATTTGTTCACATCTTTTCCTAAAAGTAATATATCTGCTCCTTCTTTCCCCCCTTTTTTCCCCTCGTATTTTATATTTCTTTGTCTTTTTCTTCATCTGAGTTATTTATTTCTTGTCTGCTCCTTATTTCTTTCCCTTCCTCTTCCACACTACTCTCTTCCAAATCTGATTTAGAGTTCTTTTCTTCCGAATCTTTCGTTGAAGATTCTTTCTCAGTACCCACTTTTCCTTCCCTTTCTTCTTCTTTCACTTTTTTCTTGTCATTATCTCCCCCTTTAAATTTTCTTGACCTCCATTCTCTTGTAGCTGTTTGTTTGTTTCTCCTTTCTTCTTCTTTCTCTCTGAGATCTTCCTTGAGTTTTTGCTCCATTTCTCTTGCCTTAGTTTCATTGTCAATTCTAATACTTCTCTGACTGTAAGAGAATGATAGTCCTTCGATCCTGTCCCATTTATAATTAATTCAAATATTCTTCAGTAGTTGTGTCAATGTCCTGTACTTCTGTCTCTCTATCATTACTTGAGGTGGTATGTCCTTAAAAATTTTTATCTCTTGGTCATCAATTATTACTTTAGTATCACAGATCTTTTGAATCACTAGATCTCTGATCCTTGTTCTAACCCAACAGATTATCACGTCCTGCAGGATCTTCTTATCTTTTGCCTGTTGTAAATTAACCCTGAAGATTTTATCGATTTCTCTTTCTAGTCTTTCTTTATCAAGTTCAATGAGATCAGCTATGTGTGGTATTATTCTCATGATCAAATCCTCATTCATTTTTTCTGCCAGACCCCTTATTTTGATACATCTTTCTCAATATCTAAGTTCATTAGTCCACATCATTATTTGTTGTTGTTCTTGTTTCTTTGTATTAACCTTCAAAGTGTCTTCCAACACTTTCATCTTTTCTTTTATTTTATCTACTTCCTTCCAGGTTTTATTAATGTCCGACAACATTTTTTCCATCCTTTTCCCCAAGGTGTCTAATTCTTTTTTGATGTCTTTCCTTATTTCTGTTCTAGCTTCTTTTATCTCTTCTCTTAACTCTTGAATAGATTCTTTCATGTCATCTTTCATCTCTTGTCTATTTTCTTTCATTTCTTGCCTAATGCGACAAACCTCTTCCAGAAGTAACACAATGGAATCTGTCACTTTAATTGCCTCTTCTGTTGATCCCCTTCTTTGCATGGTAATCTGTGTTTGCACCAAACCTTTTTTTGATGTAGTTATTTTCTCCAATTTCTCACTCTAGTCATCAATTAAATACAAATTAAACATACACATAATAACATTAAGTTTTACATTCTTTTTGAAAGAGATATTGTTACAATATATTCCCACCAATTATAGCAGAGATCTATTATTACTATTTTTCATGGTATTAATCTCAAATGTTTCAAATGCTTATTATACCCACACCTGTATAACTTCTTAACCTCTTTTTCTTTCAGTTTAAAAAAAACTCACTTAAACATTTGCTAGAATGCCAGCTGCACTTGCAAACTAAAAAAGCAAGTATAGTAAAAATATTCTCCTTAGTGTATTATTACTTTTTTCCCTTTATTATTATTTTTAAACTCTTTCACTCTATCAAATTCAATATGTTTTCTTTTGAATTCCACCTATTGTACTCTTTTCTCAATACCTTCTTTAATTATCTTTGTTTCTTCAACATACTAATAAATCCCCTCATTTTTCTATACTGCAATGCGATATCATCAAAATACTTCAAAACTCTGTTACTTCTAACCTAGCTAGTATAGCTAGTATTACTATCTTATTTCTAATTTCTAGTTTTCCCTACTATTAACTCAGAATTTTATCCTCTGGTTCCTCTTCTATTTCTCTTATACATACATATACATATTACACATTACATATATAACCAAGTGTTGGCACTAGGAGTTTCTCATACTATATATGTAACCACTATTTTCCTTACTCTTTTCTTTATTTTCTGTGCTTCTCTTGTTTCCATCTAAATACACTCAATGTCAGTGTCGGTATAATTTCGTTTTTTTATTTCATTTTATTTTCCCCCTCCTCTTTATCTTCTTTTTCTTCTCTCTTTACTTCATTTTATTTCCCCAGGCTGGGATCTTCTCTATATTTCTTTTGTTGTCTTTGTCTTTATCTTTATTTATTTATATCTATTGTCCAATTTATAAACCTTCTTCAATTCTTTCCTTTATTCCTCTTTTGTTCCCTTGTCTTTTCTAGTCCAATTAAATACAACATTTTAATTTATATAGTCCCATCTACATGTCTCCAATGTTTATTCTGTCTCTTTTCTTTATCTCTGTACACCAGTCTACTGTCCTATTCAGTCCAGTCAAATTTGGTGTTTTAAAGACTTTATATGTTTCTCCTGCTCGCCTCCATCGTTTATTCTGTCTCAATTCTTCCACCTTCATGCATCACCTGTATCTTCTATCACTCTTTTCACCACTCTTTCCCTTTATTACTTTCCTCTTATCTTGTATTTTATATCTCTTTCAATCCCACATCTCCTTGTACCTTTCTTATTTTAGCCTACAGCTTCTCACTGTCTCTCTCTCTCTCTCTTTTTTTTTTTTTTTAGTTTTTGTTTTAACTTCCCAGACCTTCTTATTCAATCAGTCTGTTTCTTTCCTGCTCAAACACAGTCAAGTCTCGAGTCTCTCAGGTCAAGTTTCTCAAATTTCCAATTCTCTTACCCTTGATTACGATCTCTATAACACTCTCCTTCAGTCCTCAGTCCTTGTTATTGTATCTTTGTCTTGCCGCTCTGATATTTTGTTACTTTTTATTTCTGTGTCTCTGTTTCACCATTTTCAATTTTCCATTCAATCAATTATCTCCATTAATAGTCCCCCTTTCAACAACGCCTTTAACAGCTCTCCTTGCCTTGCATCCTCTTTTGCCACACTCATTGCCTTTTCCAAAATGCACACACCTTCTTTGCATCCCCTTTCTCTTTGGCCTTGGGCTCTGCTTTCCCTCTGTCTTAAAGGACAACACCAGTCCCCTGAGCTTTTTTTTTTTTTTTTTCCTTTCAGGGGTCAGTGATTATAGGTAAATATTGGTTTAACTTTCTTCTTCTCACTACTCTTCCAATAGTTTTAAGGTATGGATGTCTATTACCTCATCCATAGGATGAATGCAATGAGTGGAAGGGTTGGATTCTTTGGAGCTTCCCAACCACACAGTTTGGTGACTGAGGACTAAAAACGTACTCTGTCTTCAAAATGCGGGTCTCGCTATGCTCCCCCAGCAAATCCCTCCTATTTACCTCTCTTATCAGAGAGATAAAGGACAGGTTGGTTCTGTCCCCATTCCTGCTAGAGCCATCATTGCAGAAGTTACAGACACTAGGATTCCATGCCTGTGTCCTCCCTTGACGTCTCCATACCGGAAGTCTCCTAATTAAGCATTCATTGCAGTCTGCTTTTCAATTGAAATATACAAGTGGAGACATTGTGACCTTTGAATATATACATGTTGCATAGTAGAACATATATTATTGCACATAATTGTATCCATAATCCAATCTATCAGGATCAATAGGTGACAGAATACCAAATATTCACTAAATGTTCAAGGAAGCTTTGAACTGCACTATATCACCCTATCTATTTAACATGTACACTAAACACATCATACATGAAGATGGAAAAGACCCAGAGGAAGGAGGTGTGAAAAACTGAGGAAGGAACAATTTAAGATATGCAGATGACATCATACTACTAGCAGAAAATGGCAAAGACTTGGAACAACTACTAAAGAAAGTCAAGGGAGAAAGTTCAAAGGCAGGGTTACAGGTGAACATTAAGAGTATTAAGAAAACAAAAATAATGAACACAGATGAAAACATTGAAATAGCCAAAATTTTCCGATACTCCAACTCATTCATTAATCAAAATGGAAAATGCAGTCAAAAAATCAAAAGATTAGTGTTGTGCCCAGCCTGGCTGAGGACTCAGGGAAGGACTCTGAGACTGAGCTGGAGCCTCAGCTCAAACCTGAGCCTGACCCTAGTTCTGCCCTGATAGTTTCAGTAAAGTCTGTGGCCTCAAAAGAGATCAGCAACCAAACCTCCCGGCAGCAGAGTGTCCAGGCACAGAAGAAATTGAGGAGAAGGAGGACACCAACATACCTATCTTCAGCCACAGAAGGTCTGAAAGGGAGTGACTCTGGTACTCAAGTAGGCTTAATGAGAAATGCCAGCCAATCACAAAACAGCTGAGCTCATAATAGTTGATTATATAAACAGGTGAAGGATGCCAAACCAGTTGGCAGAGACTATCTGAGTTTGGTAGTGAAAGCACAGTTGTTCTTGACCTTCACTTCATCTTCTCAGCTTAGACCCTTGATTCTCAGACTGCCTGATCATCTTGCTTCTTTGGAACCCTTGACCTTGGACTGCTTGATTATGCTCTTGGTTTGACCCCTTGACTTGATACCATGGACCTTTGGTACTGGACCTTGCCTTTACCTTTGCTTTAACTTCACAAGCTCCATGAGTTGTAATTTTGCTTATTGTTTAGACTGTGGCTATCAGCATTTGGCAGCTTTCCCAAACAATTAGGGCTTGGAAGGGCAGCTATGAAGAAGGTAGACAAGATCCTGGAATGTAAAGATATATCATTGAATACCAAAGTCAGGATTGTCCATGTCATCATAGTTCTGATTTGTGTGTATGGTTGTGAAAGATGACCAGTGAAGAAAGCTGACAGGAAGAGAATCCACTCATTTGAAATGAGGTGCTTGAGGAGAGTTCTGCAGATACTATGGACTACCAAAAAAAAAAAAACCAACCAAATAAATGGGTCCTAGAACAAATCAAGCCTGAAACCAAAATGACTGAGACTGTCATACTTTGGAGTTATCTTGTAAAGACATGCTTCAATAGAAAAATCAATGGTGCTTGGCAAGGTAGTAGTAAGAAAAGAGGAAGATCTCATTACAGGTGGATAGACTCAATCAAGGGAGCAACAACCAGTGATGAAGACTCATTGATTAACTTGGATTCAAGTCAGGCTCAAGTTGCTTCAATGACTTGACTTGGACTCAGACTCCACATAAATGATATAGTGACTCGACTTGACTCGCAACTTGTATTTTTTTAGCAATCAACTTGATGTTCCTCGGTTAGGAAGCCTGCACTGAACTCTACTCAGCAGCCTGTCCTCACTGCAAATTTGAGAATAGGATGGGTCTTTTGAAAGTTCTCTGTTCTTGGAGAAGCAGCAATAAACATTACTTGCAACCAGAACTCAGGGTGCATTTGTTTCCCAAAGGTGACAAGGTTAGCAAACACCTTAGGGAATGGGCTTCAGGTCTACTCAGCAGCCAGTCTCCACTGAATACTGGACAACCCTTGAAAGCTTTAGAAGGATCATTTTTCCACCTCAAGTAGCCTTTTTTCTGTTAAAGTTGATTCCCAGACTTGAGACTTGACTTGAGAGCTTATCACTCCACTAAAATAAAGCATCTTACCTTTCCTGAATTTGATTCTAATGCGGGAGGCATCCAGATACTATCACAGAGATTTTGCCACTGAATACAGCCCGGGTCAAGCCCAGGTCCCTGGCGCACTGAGCACACCTCTTTTCCAAACCGGTAGTTTTCCGACTTAAAAAAATGGCCACTGGAGCATTTCTGGGACCAGGGATGGAACCAGGTTGTATTCAGGCAGCAGATTCAGTGGCAAAATCCCTGCAATAGTATCCAGATGCCACCCAAATTAGAACTGAATTCGGAAGAGGTAAGGTGCTTTATTTTGTGGAGCGATAAGCTCCTTAGAGTAAAAGATTTAAAAACATCACTGACAACAATCCTGAGTTTGAAAAAACTGAGCAGGGTGACCTGGAGATCTCTCAGCCATAGGGACACCATAAGACAAAGTTGACTTGATGGCAGTTAGCAACAACAATTGTCTCTATCAATGAAAGTAGCACAAGCATTTTCGTTCCATGCCCAGAACCATTGTTCAGCTTGTTAATTGCTGTTCTGGAAAGTTCTCGGCATTAACTGTTCTAATAAATGATTTTGGTTAGTGTCCTTATATTTGCCTCCAAAGAGCCAAACAGAAATTCTTAGCTGCACATATTCCCCCCCCCCCACCAAATTAGTGCACAAGACATGTGAGCATCAAGAACAATGGATTTTAATTGCATTCCTGTACAGCAGGGGTAGGCAACCTTTCCCCTTTAAGGGCCGAGGGACTTCAGCTCCCAGAAGCCTCAGCCATGTTGGCCAATAGTCCCATGTTGGCCAATAGCTCCTGGGATTCTGGGAGCTGAAGTCCCTCGGCCCTTAAAGGAGAAAGGTTGCCTACCCCTGCTGTACAGTATTTACAAACAAACTAGTGATTTTTAAATTAATAAACATTAATTAGTAAGCAAAAAAGTATTTAATTTGTAAGCAAAAATATCTTATTTTAAAGCAATGATTTAGGTCATCCCCTTTTCTCAATTATTTAATTACAATTTAAATTGCCATGATTTAAATTACACCATCTAAGCCTTGCATTACTAGATAATAACTATCCCAAGAAGGGAATTCAGAAGAGAGTTTCCCCTGTTGACCTTAACTGATGAGTGGGTTCATCTCTTTTAAGTTAAAAATCAGTGTTAATGGAGGGTATGTCATTAACTGTATTTACATATTTCAGAGTAATTTATTAGATAAAACACAGCACTTATGTAAAGCAAAGACAGACATATTGGTAAATGAGTGAAAAAAAACCAAAATCCACATTTGGGCCATTCATACCCTGATTAGAATGAAAGAAAGTATTCATGGGCCATATAATCATTGCCTCACTGTAAAGTTCTTCTAAAATGCCTAGTTGACTTCAGAAATTGCATAACTGATGACTGAATACTTCTTGTACCCTAAAAAGGTATAATTGTATTTCATAAGAGACTTTACCTCTAAGGACAAATGTACCAAGTTTTGTCATCATCAAGATGCCATTTGTCATAGTGCCATCATCTTAAACCAATGTAAGGAGATTCATATTTAGTGGAGAAGGAAATTACTTTGGGTATGTATCATTCAAATCCTTGAGGATTATTGGCTAATTAGGAGCACAGTAATGTAAATTTGCTTTGTGTCAGGTTTTCAGGAACAGTAAAATAACATAATTAAGCAATGAACAATGTAGATCACTTAAGCTACTCTTCACTGCCAAATGTATATGATGTCTAAATATAAGGAAGCCTTTGAACCCAACAACTAATTAAAAAATTGACAAATTAAAAAAGCATCACTTTTTTTTTGTAAATTTTACTGATCAAAATGTACTATTTTGTGGACACAGATTGTCATATTTATTATATAACAACCACACTGCAACTTAAAAGTATCCACTTCATTTCTTGAGAGCACCTAGGTACAGTTTTGGGCCTTCATCTGTAAATAGTTGTTGTTGACTGCCCTCAGGTTGGCCCTGACTCATGGTACCCTGTGGATGAGACATCTCCAAGCATCCCTATCCTCCACTGCTCTGCTTTGATCTTGTAGATTGAGGCCTATGGCCTCTCTAATTGAGTCCATCCATCTGGCATGCCATCTTCCTCCATTTCTACTGCCTTCCACCTTCCTAAGCATTATTGCCTTTTCTAGTGAGTCATGCCTTCTCGGGATGTGGCCAAAGTATGACAGCTTTGTTTTGTCAAGTAAATAGTACTTACAGTAAAAATGTAATATAGTTCCCCAAGCATACCTGGGTACTAACAGCATGTGCTAGTGGTAACAAAGTCCTTGAATACTGCTGCTCCCCAACACTGTAGGAGCAGCAATTGAACTGTCATGTGCTCAAGAGCTTCCATGTTTTAATGGGTACTGCCATGCATTGTTTGTCCCTTTCACAAGAGAAGATGAGGAATGGGCCTCATTTTTGTTTTTTCCACATTCAGTTTTTTAAAAGATTGTTTTTAATTTTGGAAAGTTCTTATTTAAAAAAAGTGAACAAAACAAAAATTTTGTTCATCTATTCTGGCCAAAGTTAATAAGTACAGCTATTCCCAGTATTGTTTTGTACTAGCCTGGCATGTACCTATTAAAAATAAGCAGTCTTTCAGGAAAATGATCAACTCCAGAGTGAGATGGAATTGTAACAGGGTCCCTGATTCCGCCTGTTGCACCAGAAATCGCTCACAGGATGGGGTGGAAATGTCAGTCAGCTGCTTCCTGAATAACATGGAAACAGACCCTTGTTGATCGCAGTGGCTGTTCCCTGTAAGTGGGGACTGGGGAGAGATGAATCTGAAGACTGTAGCTATACAGGATTTCAACCATGGAATGCTCATGGAATATAATTTAAATTAACAAATTTTTAATTTGAAGTTTTGGAAATATTTCCTTGCATGACAGCCCTGTATCCTTAATTGTTAGAGACTGGCTTCAATTCTACTCCCTCACCCTTTGTAATACCTACTTACAACACAGAGTATGATTTTAAATGATCTCATCTATGCATTTCTGGTTGTCAAGTGCAGGAAAACGGAATGCTGAATCCTATAGCTAATGTTATATCTTGACCTATCATTCTTTGGTCTTAAGGTACAGGATGATTATTTACTTCCATTTTTACTAGCTGTGATTCTCCATTCCTCTAAGGTTGATGACATCATAACCCTGTCCCATACATGTTGCTTAGCAACAACTGTACTGTGCTTTACTACTTGTGTTCGATAACTATCCTTTTACTTCCATCTCAGAAGTGCAGTGAAATATGCACTGTCTTCTGATCCCAGTATAGTTTGAACACAGTCTAATATGTGTGTGTGTTAGAACAATGGGAATGTGAACTATGAACACAGCATCTATGTGTATTTTCTTTCTTAAGCCTCATACATATTATGAGAGATTTGTACTTAAGGATTTGCACTTAAATGGTTTATCCAATAATTCCTGTATGATCTAAAAATGTGGCAACTGACTTATCTTCCCGTATTTTCTCATTTAGACACCACCTGCACAAAGCCCCTATACTTTTCTGATGGCACAAGCCTATTATGCCTACTTCAGAGAATATCCCACAGTGGGAAGCACCCATGTAGGTGGGTATTTGACTGCAACCTTGATCTTAAAATGCTGGGTAAATTGCCTATTATATATTGCTTTCTAGATTTTTTTTCTAACACAACATGCATTTTATACATGTGATAATCAGCAATAGTCTACATTGGCTCTTTAGTTGCTTATGCATAACTAATAGAAATGGAAAGAATATTAGAAAATGTTTTTAAAATGATATAAAATATTTTTGAATATTGAGAAATCCTTATGAGACAAATCCTGGTTTGATGAGAATCTTTGCAGGCAGGTACTTATTCTATACAAAATTTGCACGTGGGCTTTTTGTTTTAAAAGCACTTACTACTCAGGAAACAGCATTTTCTGCACATTAAATAATGCTTCTATATAGAAATATTATTTCCTGCACATGAAATGCTGTTTCCAGTGCAGAAAATTCTGTATTCAATGGACATTAACCTGTGTGAATTATGTGCAGAAGAAGTCCCAAATTGTGAATAGGCTTCAAAAACTGTAAGTTTCCAAGTCTTTCAGTAGAAAGAAAATTGCTTAAAATGCTCATTACTTCCTTCAAGAGGAACATTAGTGATGAATTACACTCCTAGTAACTAAGAACACCTCCTGACTAAAGTCCACTTCAACAACCAGCAGCCATATGGGCAAAAGAAGTCTGTTCAATTGCTGATCAGGCACAAGGAGGATGACTTTTCTAGACCCCCTAATCTCAACAAATGAGCTTGCAATGAGGAATTGTGATGGGATCCTGCTTGTCACAATCTCACTTACTGGTGGAAGGGCCTGGAAACATTCTCCTCCCTGTGCCCAATCAGCACCTGAACAGACCTCTTCACCCAATTTGGCTGCTAGCTATTAAGGTGGGCTTGGGATGCCATTTATGTGGTCTTGCTGAATACAGAGTAGTTATGGATCCTTAAGTCTAGATTATTACTCCATAAGTGCAATACAGAATGTCAGCCATAATGTTTCTCTCATAGGTAACATTGTAAGTATTCTTACTTATACAATATTCCTTACATGTTAATTTTTAAAACGCTTCATCTACCTATTGCCTTAGAACATCTGTATATCCAACAAGAACAAATACATTGAAGCAACTGAACTTACATAAATGTTGACTTACCAAGTTCTGTTTGGTTCAATGGATCTGCTCTAACCAGAACTAGCAAAAAAAGGTTTATTAGCAATAGTAGAATATATAGGACCACAGAGAAAAAATATCATAAAATACAAATTCCAATTTTGATATTCATCCTCAAGATCTGCCATTTGAATTTTGCAACTGAAATTTTACATTCATCTTGTCTGATTTGTTCTATGAATGAATAATGTCAAAATAAAATGTACTAAATATTACTGAAAAGGATCTCTCTGACATTGTCAAAAACTGCTACTACATCAGGTGTCCAGTCTTGTCAAATGTTACCTCTGTATGTTAGAGAATGTAATATATATATATATATGTGTGTGTGTGTGTGTGTATATATATATATAT
>JAIPUX010001880.1:37934182-37950425 GCA_020142125.1 Phrynosoma platyrhinos | reverse complement strand
GTCCCTCGGCCCTTAAAGGGGAAAGGTTGCCTGCCCCTGCCTTAGAGGAATTAATGATTGGTAACACCAGTGATTCTGTCGAAGCTTTGATTAATACCTGGAACACCAAGCTCACCAAGGCTGTCGACACAATCACTCCCAAGCATCCTTTCCGGCCCACTTCTAATCGTAAGCCATTGTACACTAGAACACGTCTGGCAGAAGACTCAACTCTTATCCGACAAGACTTGTCATAGGAACTTTCTTTGGTTGTTTCAAGAGGCAATATGTACAGTGCAGAAATCTTTCTCCTCTGCAGATACTGTGTCTGCAGAGTCCCATCCAGCAAAGCTGTTTAGGGTGGTGGGGGAGCTGACGTAGGTTCCACCTGTGCAGAACCTTTTACTTAACCCAATGATGGCCTGCTGTGATGTATTTAACAACTTCTTTGCAGATAAAATCTCTTGGATAAGAGCTGACTTAGACGCCAGTGTTATGACAGAATCCATTGACGAGGTGTCCAGCAACTCCGCTAACGAAATTATACTGGATCAACTTCAACCTGTGAGTACCGATGACGTGGATAAGCTCCTTGGCAGAATGAGGAAAACAACTTGCCCTCTTGATCCTTGCCCATCATGGCTGGCCATCCAGGGGGGTGACGCATTGAGGATGTTCCTTAGGAGCATTGTCAATGTGTCCCTTAGGGAAGGTTTTGTTCCATCTTGTCTAAAGGAAGTGGCAGTTAAGCCACTTCTGAAAAAGCCTTCCCTGGACCCCCTGGATAGGAACAACTATAGGCCAGTCTCTCTACTGTTTTTTTAAGCAAGGTGATCAAGAGGGCAGTTGCTCTTCAACTCCAGGCTGTCTTGGATGAAACTGATTATCTAGATTCATTTCAAATTGGCTTTAGGACAGGATATGGAGTTGAGACTGCCATGGTTGCTCTGGCTGATGACCTTCACCTGGGTATCGACAGGGGTAGTGTGACCATGTTGGTGCTCTTGGACCTCTCAACAGCTTTTGACACAATAGATCATTCCATCCTTTTGGATCGCCTGAGAGGGTTAGGAATTGGAGGCACTGCATTGCAGTGGTTTCATTCCTTCCACTCAGGCAGATCTCAGAGGGTGAGGCTCAGGGACAGTTACTCTACAAGAATAGAGCTTAATTGTGGCATCCCTCAGGGTGCCATCCTGTCCCTGATGCCATTTAATATATATATGAAGCTGCTGGAAGAGATCATTCTGAGACATGGGGCGTGATATATTTCTCCATGTCTCGGTCCTCAGATTCAACTTCAGATGGCGTCTCTCCTCTCAATGACTCTCTTGGGGCAGTAATGGACTGGATGAGGAAAAACAGATTGAGATTGAATACAGAAAAAATGGAGGTACTAACAGTTACAGGCCCGAAACCAGGTTTGGGAATACAACTTCCAGTCCTAGATGGGATCACACTCTCCTCCAAGGACTGTGTTCACAGTCTGGGGGTGTTCCTGGATCTGTTGCTCCAGATGTCAAATCAAGTAAATACGATGGTTAGGAGGACCTGTTATCAGCTTTGGCTGATATACCAGCTGCACCCTTTCCTGGAAACTAAGGATCTTGAAACTGTGGTACATGCGCTGGTAACCTCTTGTCTTGATTTCTACACGGGGCCACCTTTGTGCTTGACCCAGAAACTTCAATTAGTTCAGAACATGGCAGCCAGGCTACTCTCTGGTACATCTATAAGAGACCATATTATACCTGTGCTGAAATCTCTCCACTGGTCCAACCTATTTACAGGACTGCCTTTTTCCGTAAAATCCACCCCACGCACTCCGGTCCTCTGGAGTTGCTGCAATCTGAGTTCAAAGCACAAAAGTAGTTCCTACTCAGTAAAGTTGGTGGGGTGGGGGGAAAGAGGAGTGGAGGGGATGAATCTCACCCTTTTCTGTAGGCAAAAGCAAACTGCTGCAGCTTCTCCTAGCTTGTGTGTTCCTCCTCATTAATATCTTGTGTCATCTTGGCCATGCTCTGATTTTGCTTGTCCAGACATGTCCCAGTTTTCATCTGTGAAATGTTGGAAGCTATGCCTGTTAGATGCTGATAAGGTGGGACAGCAAACAAAAGAGGTGCTTAATGATTTTACTTTTTTAAAAAAAAATCACTTCTGGGAATTTTCATGTAATCTACTTGCAGACAGTTCAGTGTTCATTTTAAGTTTTTTGGTGTGATCTTAGCATCATTTAATTTAAAACATGGGAGTACTCACAACTTACCTTATTTAAGCAACTATGGTAGATTTGAGAGCCAATTGTCTGCCCATAGGATCTTGTAAAAGCCAGAATCACTATCAAAAATCAAAAGCAAAGAAGTGGATGTGGGTGTAAGTCTACTTTTTGTTTTAATGCTAAATAATGCAGAGGGCATCTGAAATCAATTTGGAACACAGCCCCCCCCCCACACACACACACCCTGGACAAGTTGAAGGCCATAAAAACTGCCTTAGAGGGCCACATATGACCTCTGGGTTCAGCCCTATTGTAAAATGTGCCATTTTTGTTCAGTAGAAATGCTGGAATTTCTATGCCAGATCTTTCTGGGAGAAGAAATGAAGAGAAAAGTGCTGACTCTATCTAATCATGCTTAGGATAGATCTGCTGAAATCACTGAGATTTCAGTTGGTGTACCCTAAGTATGATTAAATTTAAATTCAGTATTTGATATTGGTTAGTCATGCTAAATTAAGCACAATGGGCTTCAGTGGCTATGCTTTAAGTATAACGAAGTCCAGACCCAGTTCACACTATACAATGGAATTCAAACTATTAAAAAATCTGTTTCATTTTTAAAACAGTGCAACATAAGCATTAACTTGGTCTTGATGAAAGGAAAGAAGGAAAATGTAAGGTGGGGAAAGGAACCTTCAAAAAGGGTTTTGTATATTATGAAACCTCTTATTTCAAGTGGTTAATTTATCATGAATTCAATTGTTAAATGGCTAGGGGGTAAGTTTTTCTTTTCTAAATGAAGAGCTTGCCATTTATATGTATAAAAAATCTTCCTATTCCTCTCCCTGATTGATAATAGAAGCAATTACATGCCCAAGTAAGGTAAGATGTGAGTACTCCATTTCTTTATTAAATGATGCTAAGATCACTTTAAAATATTAATGTTAGCATTATAAAAATGTATATCCTTGCACCCAAAGCTTACACTCAACCCTTGGCAACAGAATGAGTGTCAGAAAAAAATTGATCTTGTTATCCCCAAATGAAGTCATTTTTAGACATACTGTGTCTTATCGGAAGGAGAGTGGGCAAAATAAATCAGCTAAGAGTAAAAGTAGAATTTGCAATAACCTAGTACTACTGCTTCATCCTCCCACATCTCAGCACATAAAACTTACTGTCAAAAGAACTCACATCATGAGAATTAATCAAGGAACTCTTAAAATACTCCAAGTGCCTACCTTCTGATGACTAATTTGCCTTTCCTATTGCAAACTACTAATTTTTTATCTCAATCGATATGTACAAATATACCTTGCTATCAATCACCAAGGGCAAGGACAAACTTCCACTATTTATGTAATACTGACTACAAGATGAAACAAGAATTGACTACAGTTAGCTTGGGGCTGGTTTTAACAACCGTTTAGAGGGAACGACTGGAACAGGAAGAGAGGATGAGGGAAAGGAGGGAGTAAGAAAGCCTGAAATGGCTCCAGGGAGAACTGTACAGTGGAAAATGCAAAACTGGATTCTAAGGATTCATCACCAGGAACAGAGAAATGTAAGCAGGGATTCCAAATATCAAACAGGGTTAAACGATGAGTAATGTAAGGTTTTCAAGTAATGAACATGAGAATATTGAAGTAATCAATTGCCTGAAAATTGTATTTTAAAATGACTGTCCATGATTATCTATGATTCAGGGTCAGACTAGATAATCAACTGGGACTCTAGATGAGACTTTGGAAATGTTCTGGTTGCTTCCTTTAGCTAAGAACAGGCGATGTTCTGCACTGCAGTCAAGGTTGCATTGATAACACCACAGACTCCCTGTACTGTAAACATTTTCTACATAAGATTCCTATGTACTGAAAACAATGTCTGCTTAACAAAAAGTGCTGAATATTGTGAAACTAACTGAACCAGAGAGGGTGGGGGAAGTTAGAGAGAGAAAGGGTTTCCTGTTGTATGCCTATAAAAGCTGTTCTGAATTGGGTGCGGTGGTCTCTTTACAATCATGCTAGAGACCCAACGTTGTTATCAATAAATTCCCATCTTCTGAACTTCAGCTGGGTCTGTGCGGTTATTCCTGCCTAACTGTGTACCTATTACCTGCTTCAATATAAAACCTGCTTTAATTAAATGGACCAAGTGTGTCCATTTAGTGAGAACTTCTTCCAACTATGGCTATGGGACTTTAACATACACTGGGTGAAGGCAGTAGCCTCTGCCTTTTGTTTGTCCTAAGCAAATGGTACTAGATGTTATCTTACCTTTGTCCATTTGGGTTCCATGAGAAATAGGATATTACCACACACACACAATTCTGACTGCAATCACATTATTTAATAAAAATGGAAACATGGCAGGTTCAGTGAAACCATTACTATACATCTCCACAATCATGTAACCATCATCCTCTCTTCTGTATTCCCCATTAACCCTGCCTTTCTCACCTACCTAGTGTGTCATTCTAAGATTTTTTTTATTTCTTTTTTATTGTTACATTTTAACTCAGTTCTGGAGTTATCCTTATGTGGTTTAAGTAAAAAGAAAAGAAATATGGGGGGGGGGGGGATGAAATCAGCCTGCTTAGGAATAGCAAGTGGGAGGGAGGACAGGGGGAGGAGAGGAGACACTGACTCTGACACCACATAACTGCCAATATTGCAACTGGTGCAACAGTGACATTTCACACCTAAGGACTAGTGGGGACTCCAGTGCTATTGGGAGCTTATTGATGAGATCCCTCCATCAATGGAAAGCGACACCCTAACCATGCTTCAGAGACAAAACAGCCATGGGTCAGAGGCATTGTCATATGATAAATATTGGACAAAGGTGCTTTTTTCCAAATGTAGCTGTGGTTTAAAAGCTGTGTGTAGTAATTTCCATACACCTAGATATTGTTTCCAACTTGGGAGGCCATATGAAGAAGAAAGTGATGCAGTTTGATCCTTTTAAAACTTCCCAAGCAAGTAGAAAATTGGGTATGAGGGAAAGCTTGTGAAAGAAGAAGAAACAACACTGAACAAAACAATCTTAAGTAGAGGATACATTTTACTGGGGACAAACTGCTATTTCCAAAGACCTGTCAGCTTGAGCAAGCAAGTACAGGAAGTGCAAATCAGGTTGTTTCTCCTCTTCTCCTATGGGGTTCTGCTATTTGGTTTTAAACAAAACTTGTTGAATCCTTGCTATCTCAAGACTGCTGTAAATAATATGGTTGTGTTGGGGAAGTGAGGGGACTTTGGATCCAGGGGATTCAAGATTGCCTGGATCTGCCTATTTATCCCCTGGATCCAAAGCCCCCTCACTTCCCCAACACAACCATATTATTTACAGCAGTACCTGCAGCACTGCTAAGCCCATGGGACTTATCTGAGTGTATACAAGGGGTCTCCAGTGGGAGAGAAGTGTGAAGTTCCTCTATGAATGCAGGGAAAGTAGTTCCATGATATGCAGGTTCTGCCCCATCTTGACACCTCCCCCAAGGTTGCTCCCTAACTCTTCAATGTATCCTAGATGAGAAAAAATAGAATACATAGGTACTGTACCTAATGAAAATATAGAACTTTTCAAAAACAACAAAAAATCTGGAAGAACTGCTGCACTGCAGGAAAAAATAACTAACCATTGAAGCCAGTTTTCCATGTATTTAAACAACTGTAGCTAAACTGTTTCAGACCCATTTCAATGGATCTAACAGAAGCTTCACACCTAAATATCTGTATCCTGGTAGAGACACCTAGATGTCCAAGATACAACCACCCTAGTTTTTGGGGTTATATGCATGTTCTTCTAAAATGTAGTCAGGAAGCAAGGATACAGTTCTTTGCGAGAAAATCCTTTGTGCTTGAAGGAACAGATATGCCTTTTTTTATAGGCAAACCCAGCTAGAATGGACTATTTAGTGTTTATGTAAGTGTTGACTTACCATTCAACCAGTTGATTCAATGGATCTATTCAGTTTAGGGCTACCAATAGGATTCATGCTATATATATTACAGTCAGCCCTCCACATTCACAGGTTTGACACTCACAGATTTGATTATTTGCAAATTTGTCATCACCCTGTCATGGCTCCATAATCCCAACAGTGAAGGCTGTTGTGTAAATGTGCACACAACAGCCTCCCTCTTCAGGAATGGAGAGCATGAAGAATCACTGTCACCAGTCTACTCCTCAGATGGAAGGAGGAATCTGGGCAGGAAGAATTACAGTCAAGTGGCACAAATATATTCAAGTACAAATCAACAGGTGAGAACCTACACCTTACCTGCCCTAAATCCAGCAGCTTCTTTAGGGATTCAAAGTATAGATCTGAAGCTAAGGGGCCTGGGAATGGCATGAAAATAGTTACCTTGTTTGTTTGCTTCCTTGTTTTGCTGCCTAGTCAATCTTATCCAAAATCCCTTTATAAAAACCAGGTGCAAATTTCTTGTCCCTGTTTTGGTTTTGTCACTAGTGATTGCAAGTGAACCTCAGGAGGTTTGCTCCTCTGTCTGTCTGTCTGTCTGTCTGTCTTACAAGTTAGCAACCTTTGCATGCCTATATTTATTCATTGGTAGTTTTCATGTTACTCTGGAATTTAGGCACAACATTCATTTATGCTAAGTCCCTGTTAAGTTTTTCCATACCCTTTCCCTTTCTGTATCACTCTAATCTGCAGCCATTTTTTCTTCTGTCTGTCTTCTACATTCAACCATTTATTTGATTATGAATATGTATTGTAAGTAGAGCTACATTCATATATTTTGCAAGATGAAACTTATTTTCTTTCCCTGTAAGACCCTGTTTGGTTGGATATGGGACTGGTTGTTAGTTTGTTATGGTATTCTTCAACAATTCTGTTCCAACCAAAGTCATGTGTTGTTAGAAATGAACCTTGAAAACCTGAAAATCCAAAATATCCTATCAATAGCTCCATGGAAAAGCTCCCATCACCCCTATCCATAGCATGTGTGGTGGATTACCATATTCCATGAGATTTAGAGCAAAATATGCTCTAAAGTTTAATCAAAAACTCTTTTTGTCAGGTTTCTGTTGCCTGGAGATCACATTGCCAATAGCCCATTCAGCCAAACAGCAAAAAGAAACGGGAGGAAAAAAAGAACTACAATTTAAAACTGCAGTTAAATCATCTGGAGGGGCCAAGGTTAATATGGCCACTGAGAGCTTTCAAGTAAAAACCTTTACAGTAATATCTAGCATTAACCTAGTAAATTAAATTTGCATGGCACTTCTCTTTGAAAATCCCTGTGCAATGTGCAAACCCATCAAACCTCTCCAGGATCAGTTCCTAGCCACATTATTTTCTGTCACGAGCTTCAGTTAAATGGATTGTTAAAAGGCTTCCTGGCCCAAGTATCTTCTTGTATTGCTCTTTGACAACATGATATATTTGATCCAGAGGTATTTGTATGCAGGTGTAACTAGTACCCAATTACTTTGATGAAGGTCATCTCTTCATTAATATGAAGTTAGATAGTTTGGAGGAAAGCCAGGACTGGCCTCCATGCACACAATAAATGTCTGTAGATTCACTCATCCAATCTCTGAAGTAAAGGCTGGACACTGTTTGGTACTCCAGATGTTGTTGGATGGTAAAACATAATGGAGGGTGCTGTGTAAAAGAGGATAACTAAATTGGACCAGATATGTTTGAACTTGGGCATTACTATGACCTCATGTGCCACCTTTATTTTGAGATCCCTTAACAGATTGATAAATGCCTCTACTCTACCCACAGATGGACTCATCTATGAGAAAGTAATGCTTTCTTTCATGGGATTTTCTTCTGTATATATAATTAATGAAAGGGGAGTTTCTCAAATACAAATGAATACTCACATGAGATATAATTTGTATCACAAATTTTACAAAAGATTTCTACAGTTCTAGAAGTTATGACATTGTCAGGGCGATGTTAGATCTCATTACAGGAGGCTTCAATAAAATTACCCATTGCTTTTTGTTCTTTCATGCCAGTGCAGAATTTTTTAAACAATACTAAATATGTATCACTGCCTTTTCCTTCTCTCTCAGCATACATAAAATGCTTTGTTCCAATGTTACCAAGGCTCCTAAAGTGATCCCATTGTCTTGAAGAGAAACTTCCATTGCATGCTTTTGGCCAACCTAATATAATTTAATTACACTAAAGATGCAGGGTGGAATACAAAAGCCTGTGCCTTCCAACCTCATAAATATGCATAAAAGAAGATAAAATAATCCCCAGACTGCAAACATCACTCTCCACTTCAGTTTCTTGTTAATGTTTTCCGCTAGAAAATGGACCCTCATTTTGGTTCAAATGAAATAGTCAAGCCTGTAGTGTTAGCTTGAAGTTACTATCATTTTTTGAGACCTATATTTTGTCTATATTTAACTCAACATATGTTGTGTTTCTCTTGTGACAAAGGTTAAACAGAAGCTTGGGAAAGTTAGAAACATTACTTTTGGCACATATGTTATTAAAAAGTAACTTTTCCATGCTCTCTTGCAAGCTCTCTTAGAAGTCCTACAATGGAATGGATTTCCAAATAACAGCATACAGCATTTCAGCCTCTGGCTCAGAAGACCTTGGTTTTGTGCTGCAACTACAAAAATCTTTACATGTATTACATACATATGAAGATTGGCTTAGAAGGTTTTCAGTACTTACAGATTCCATGCTACAGGTTAGATAAGAAGGAGAGAAGAAGCTCTTTTGTTGTATATACCTCAGAATACTGTTGATTAGTAGTGCTTCCCCGCCCATTGGCTGTACCCCAGGCCAAATCCATAGAATGCATTGGATGTTCTGCTTTCAGTCTTTAGCCTGTGGGAAAAATAAGAAAATATTATACATTATAGCACTGATCTATCTTTACTCATGTTTTAAAAATAGAGATATGAAGGGCTGACTGGAAGCAGGGGTGGAACACTGGAAGTGGAAGGTAGATTTTTAATTTATTTTTCTCATTCCTTCCTCCTTTTTTGCCTGACCTTTCATATCTTTGACTGATGATGGGCATGTTCACATGTACATACCTCTGAAAGCAAGGCTTTGAGAACATATTTTTTCCCTGTGGCAGCCTCTCTTGTGTAATTTTTAGATTAGATTTTAGATTTCTCCCTTCTTTCTGCATGTTCTTCTCTTTGTTGTTGCTGATGATGATGTTTATTTTATGTTTGATTTTCTCTATTTTAAACTGTTCTGAACAATTCTGTGTACAACAAATTCAGTGCAAAGGCATGCATAGATAGATAGATAGATAGATAGATAGATAGATAGATATTCCAATGCATGAGTGACTTGTGTATGGTCCTTGGTCCAGCAGGCTTACATATGTGAATTTCTATAGCTAGATTAGAGGCAAATAATGTAATCTAAAACAATGATTTAAAGAATAGGAATAATGTGAATTTACTGGCATTGAGCACAATAAATCATCCATTCATGAGAATTTACAAATATCCCTGCAACTGAGAGACTGATTTATATGTTACCCCCACATCATCATCACTTGGTTTATTTATTTATTTGATTTATATCCTACCTTTGTCCCACTAGGGGACCTAAAATGGCTTACTGTATAAGATAAAGCCAAACAGCAGAAACAATATGTGGTACTAAAGTTAAAAATGCATTAAGCAAGCAGTCAAATTAAAACATTAATTTAAAACAATTAAAAACAAATTAAGCATTATATATATATATATATATATATATATATATATATATATATATATCATACCTATTGCATATCCTTCTGCCCTCCAGTCATTTGAAGGCTGATGTTTAAATAACAAAGGTTTGCTTTCAGGCAAAAAGTCACTACAGAAGGGGCCAGCTGAATTGAAACTCTCTTGGGAGAGAGTTCTATAATCTAGGAACAACTATGGAGAAGACTTTTCCCCATGTCCTCACCAGAGAAAGCCCTCCCCTTAAGATCATAAGGCTTGAGCAGGCTCAAATGAGGAGATATGGACTTTCAGATAGTCCAGACTTAAACTGTTCAACCTCATGCCTCAGCAATAACATCTATATGCAAGAACCACAAGAACCACACCATAGAGTGATTGAATGGTGTAATTACTAACAACACCAGCCATCAATACTGGTCTCAAAAGTCATATTCAGACATCAAATTCCACACTCTGCAATGCTTTGTGTTCTTAATTTTATCTATTTGGAGCATTTGGTGCATACCTGATTAGGGGTGTGAATACTTGTCAGAATCTCACCAATTAATAATTTTATTTGTCTATGGCATAATGTCCATTACAAAATATTCTGACCAAGCAATATATCTAGTACAGTAAATCATGTACTACTAAGATAATTACAATTACACTAGACACAGAGGATTAAACCCCCAAGAACAAAACAAGAGGTTACTGGATAAGATATCGAACAATACTAATGGCAGCTGCAACAACTGATCATCTTTGCAATCCACTGCTGCTGTTTTCAAGAAGTTGCAGCAGTCCTTTTGGGCTGCTGTTGCAAAGGTGGCAATCTTAAGTGTGATGGATTTAGAATGATCAGCCAACAAGTCGCAAATAATATCAGGCAATGACCAGTGAATCTCACAAATATTCTCACCCCACACAAATTTAATATCTAATTGTCATACCTTTTTTCTTTCTACACAGAACTCTGTGGTGTATTTCTTTACATTTTTTCTTGATGGGCACATTTTTGGCCAATTTCCTATTGACCAAACCATGTGTATGCACATATTTCCAATATATGCCTTTTTAGTTTTCATATTCTTCAAAATTATACATGAGGCTGTGTGCATGGTTTTGTCACTGATGTACCTCACAAGTCTCAGAAACATATAGAATCCCAGTGCATGATATGCTTTGCCCATTTTCACATTCAAGTAGGGGGAAAATGGAATTTTTTAAAAACAAGAAATTGCAAACCCCCAAATTGACTTTACTCTTGATTCTGCCACATTTGTGACATGTGATTTGGTATAAGGGTTTATATATATCTCTGCTGTCAGCATTTAATATCAGGGCTGACTAGGTTTGCCAGGTCAGGACTATCACAGACCCTGGAATTTCTGGGACACAACCTGGGTTCAAAGGGCAATCCCTTGTGATGTTACAGGAGGCAAGCCCTGGTGATGTAAAGGGATGATGTCAGAAGGTCAATGCCTGGTAATGTGACAAGGCATAATACCTTAAGCATCAACCACAGCTATATAGAGTATGTCCTTCAAATTGAAAACATCATGTCTAACAAACTAGAAAAAATACATAATGCTTACACTTTTCAAAGCTGTGCTTCTACCTGTGATTCCTCCCCTTGAAGATTGGAGAATAGGGCCCAGGCTCAGGCCAAGTCCTAAGATACAAGAAAACTAGCATGAGTCCAGCCAAATCACTAGATGAAGTGACTTGCATAAGGTGGCACCATAATCTGGGGTGGTAAGAAACTGATAAACACAATGAGCAAAGCATCAGAAGTGCCAACACCAAAGACAAGTCAGATTGTATGGATAGAATAATATATTCAGAACATATACAACACACAGAATACAGTTGGCCCTCAGTATCCTCATCCATGGATCCATTCTGAAACACACACATACACACCTGCAAATACCAAAATCTGCAGATGCTCAAGCCTGCACTGTCCTCAATGGTGGCACATGCATATGGCTGCATCACCATTAAGGACAGCCCCTGTTCTCCCATGGCGATGTGTGCACATGGCTGTGCCACCACTGGGGACAAGGGAACTTAATGGCAGTTTGGCTGCATGCACATGCCACCATGGGACAACAGGAGCTGTCCCTAATGGTGGCACAGCCATATGCATGCACCACCAATGGGAACAACACAGGCTTGCCATCACCAGATGCTTGAATCTACAGGTGACAAGTCTTCAGATACCGAGGGCTGATGGCTGTACTATAATCAAAACACACACACACACACACATATATATTCCTCTGCATTTTTTGGGGTTAGGGACAATTCCCCTCCCCGTGAAATAGCATTAATATTGAATAAATATAAGTACAAATCACAAATGCTATTTTTTAACCCAAGGGAACACTTCTCTAGGAATGTCTAGGTCCTCCAGGGAACCTCTATGGTCAATGTCTGGCAGATGCTGACCATAGAATCACCCTGGAGGACCTAGAGATTCCTAGATAGTGGATATTAAATCCATGAATCATCAAATCTGCAAAAAAGAAACCTGCTAATATGTGGGGCTGACTGTACAATTCAAAATGTATATGACATATAGAATAATATAATCAAAACATAAATATAACACAGTGGATTTCCAGATAATATCTGTTTCAACCAAAGGGGTCTTCTTCAAAGTACAGAGAATATTTTCAGCAACCAGTTCAGAAAGCAAATCTTTATCTCACTAATACATAAACTTCCCCTGATTTCACAATCAAGGCTATTGCATAAGTAACATTGGGCCTTTGCAGACTGCCAGAAATAGTGCAAATTGAGTCCACTTTAACTGCCCTGGCTCAGTGCTAGGGAATCATGGGAATTGTATTTTTTTCTGAGATATTGAGCCTTCTCTGTCAGAGAACTCTGGTGCCACAATAAACTACAGTTTCCATGATTTCCTAGCATTGAGTCAGAGCAGTTAAAGAGGACTCAATTTGCACTATTTCTGGCAGTCTGCAAAGGCATATGATGACAAAATCTCTCTTGCAGGTATTATATATATATATATAATACAATATCTAAATAATGAAGTACCTGCAAGAGAAAGAAGGGGGAAATAACCAAATATGAAAATTATACATATATTTAAAAATGTATATAGAAGAACAATGCCAACTAATAAGTAAAATACTGTGTTTCCCCAAAAATAAGACATACCCATAAAATAAGCCATAGGCATGTGCGCAATATAAGCCATACCCTGAAATTAAGACATAGGGCCAATGCAGAAGGGGCGACTTTTCTGAGCCATCCCTGGGAGACATGAAAATAAAAGAGCCACAGCTGTGGCTTAAAGGGTCGCGGCCATGATTCTGGTTTTTGCCACCCCCGAAAGACTGGCTCAAAGCGCCACTGCTTTTGGGGATAGCAAAAAGCCATCCTTTGAGCTGCCACTGCATGCGCCTTTTTGGCACAGCGTGTATGCATGCTGCGCCAAGAGGGCACCCTGATACTGCACACCCTGTGGATGGGCGTGCGGCATCAGGGTGGAGTCAGGACAAATAAGACATCCCCTGAAAATAAGCCATACTGTGTCTTCTTGAGGAAAAATAAATATGAGACGGTGTCTTATTTTCGGGGAAACACGGTAGTAGTAGTAGTAATAATAATAATAATAATAATAATAATAATAATAATAATAATAATAAACAAAGTAATAGATAACAAAGTAAAGACAGAGCCCAAACTTAATTCCACTTGCTTGCTCCTCTCATGGGGAAGGCTTATAACACTTCTGTACAGTCCATGGTTTAAACAACAGTCCCAGACAAGGCACAAAAATAAATTACTTCAAGCGTTGTTTGCCCACAGGAGTGACAAGGTAGCTCTACATGAAAGCATGAATTAATGTCCAGCTGGCAAAACTTTTAAAAATGTTTGCCCTAGCCAGGTACACAGCTCTATCTCAGGCAGCAAAATGTTGTGCCTAATTTGAACACTTTTCAGGCTCTTTGTTTTCTCTCCTCCCTTATTTTCCTCTACATTCTGACATCCTGTGACCGAAGCATTTTCCATGAACCCCTAAGGTGCTCAGACATGGGGATGTTTTCTACTGTATTCAGATACTTTTCTAAATTGCAGCGGAGTGGATTGTCTGGATATATTAACTGATATTAGTACAGTAATACAGGTCAGAGGTGATCCAGATATTATGCAATCCGGTACTGCTTCTAAGAAAACTTTAATTCATGTAGAGGAGAAAAAATAATATGAGCTGAGCACTCATTTCTTCTATACATAATTCAGTTAAATAAAAAGATTCTCAAATGGCATTTTACTTTCTTTCCTTTAAAAAAAAAAGTGACCTGCACTGAAATTTGCATTGCAATCCATAAAAAGAAAGAAAAACTTCAAGGGGATATAAATTACCATTGGGAAAAGGGGGCAAGGGCAGTCTATTCCATGGCACAAAAACAGAGATTTCATTTTCCTAATACTTTTATTTCACTGCTAATAAAATTGGGTAGTTAAACCTCCATGGTAGAATATGAATATAGCAGCAGAGTTAAGCTTTAGCACAAGCCAAAAAGGGGGTTTGGGTGGGGGAGGCCCTATTAAAATGTGGCCCTGGAGACTGTAAATTTGTATCCTGGCACTACTGGTCAGATTGGTTTTATAAGCTAAAATAAGGAAGTAACTGGATCTCACCTCAGCAGGCCACACAGAAGGCTATTTCATTTCATTCCTTCCTCTTTCCCCTCACAACCTTTTTCCCCCTTCACAAGGAGAATGAAATGAGAGGGATAGTCAGGAATTATTTATTAAAATGATAATAAGGTACCTTTTGAGCATAGGCAATACAACAAACAGGTGTTGCAAGTTCCTTCAGGGTACCCCAAAGGCTTCCATGACTAGTATGGAAACTGGCACATTAACACTTTTATAAAATGCTCAGAAGCATTGTACCCGTGTCATTTTTCTTTCTCTTTCTTTCTCTCTCTCTCTAGAAACACTGCATAGCAGGGCTCAGAACCTGAGGTCCTTCAGATGTTCATGATCCATTTGGGTCAACTGTGAACGATGAAGAGAGCAGTAATTCACCAATGTCTTGGGAACCATAACTCCCCCATGCCTGTTATAAGGTCTCCTAGTATTTCAATATAACATTGCACCAGCAGGTAGAGACATGAGAAAGGATAGATTGCTCAAAACTGGTGAGCTGTGAAGTGTATAGTTGTAACTGCACAAATGCTACACACAATCAGGTACCTTGAATGACTTGAGATCTAGATCACCTGGAGTCCCTTTTCAGTCTTACAGCAGGGCTGGAGAAGAGATAAGCAGTATGACTCTCTGTCCCACCCTTCCAGGTGTGTTATCTCTGTAGGAGGCAACTACTCAGAGACTATGATATGGTGGGCAGGAACAGAAAATAGTTATAATCCATCATAATCCATGTAAACTGCCTGGATAGCCTTGGCTAAAGGCGGGATATAAATAAAATATTATTATTATTATTATTATTATTATTATTATTATTATTATTATTATTATTATTATTTATTATTATTAGGACCATGCCCAGAGGCAACCTAGAGATCAACACTGTGTGTCTAGAGAAGAAGAAAAAGAAGTTTCTGGAAGTTAACTCAGCAGGAAAGGAAGAAAGTCATGAAAAAGAGCAGTTCTCCAGAACTGAACTGATGACATCCAGTGTTGGGCAACTTCAATGGGTGGATGTCTAAATTTGCCACCACCATCCCCCCAAAAAACCAACCAAACCAGAAGTGTCCAAAAGTTTACTTCTGGTTTTTGAATCTGGAGCATGTAAAATAAAGTCTACTTCTGGTTTTGGAATCTGGAGCATGTAAAAGATCAATCACTGTTCCTAGAAAATTCCAGGAGGGACAATTCACCTCTCTCTTTTTCTCTTTTTCATTGAAAAGTGAGATCTGAAGGGTTAATGGCCACAAAAATAGCCTATATGGTCTCCACACTGCATTTGCTCACCCCAGTGATAGATGGAAAGTGAACTCTGGAGCACATGGGGCTTGATAGTGATTAGCTCCCAATATGGACACCTTGGTAGAAACCTGAGTTTATGCATCTTAAAGAGTTTCCAATCTAGACTCAGTTGTGGTGGTGTAAGAGTTTTGGTTTAAGACAATATGAAAAATTATTTGTAAGGGAGAGACTGTAACATAATTAATGAGTTGAAAAGTAAAGGAGAGGAATCTAAAGTTTAGTCAGAACCTTTTTTCTTGTAATCTTGTAATGCACCAAATGCATCTGAGAAAGTAGGCTTAAGTCTACAAAAGCTCATACTACCTACCGTACTTCTGTCTGTCAGTTAGGGCCTTTGCAGACTGCCAGAAATAGTGCAAATTTAGTCTACTTTAA
>JAIPUX010001880.1:37884045-37897140 GCA_020142125.1 Phrynosoma platyrhinos | reverse complement strand
ATTGTCATTCACTGCTGCTGCCTAGCAGTCAGGATCCCTTTTATCTTCCTGTGGGTTACCAAAAGCAAGGGGTCTTAAAATTGAGGACAACAAATGCATTCACCCACTGCTTGTGAGTCACAGCACAAACTCACTAGCTCAGAACTGTGGAGGCCTGGGAGGGCCCCACATTGAATACCAGGAAACTGTCACCTTTGCTTCTATAAGGTGCAGCCTCAGCTGGACTCATAGGCAATAACCACATGGTGCTTGGTCCAAGATGTTGGTTTTATTATACAAATGAAGAACTAAAACAAAAACTTGAGTGCTCAAGGGTGCCATTGCGGGGACCCAGATGTACAGTGGGAACAGGTTTATATATAGGATCATAGAATCATACAGTTGGAAGAGACCACAATGGCCATGCAGGAAATTGGTGCTAACACAGTTCCTTCCTGTCAAATCAGCAGTTGACAGCATATTCCAGTCCACCTATCACAGTCTGCCACCACTCTATTGCCTTTTAGGGTCAGAGACCACAAAAGGGGTTCAGAACTCTCTGCACATAACTCCTACCACACTGGCTGTGGCGTAGTCCACTCACAAAAGCATAGCTTCAAAATATGACTGTAGCAGATTGTTTTAATGATTGGGTTCATGAATCATTGATAATGCATTCCTATATACATCCCTTCTAGCTCCACTGAATATGATGAGACTTATACTTCTGACCAAACATGTATATGATTCTACTATAAATACAATGTTGGAATGTTTGAGGATCACAATAGCTCCATGAAGAAAATACAAAATAAAACCTGAAACAAACGTGACACTACATATTCTATGAGGAGGCATGCCAACATATCACAATGTTCCAATACTGGTGTGATCACATCTGTTTATCATATTCTGAAGGTTTGCAAGAAAGGGAAGAGAATTAATTAGTCCAGTCTACCATAGAGCCTGGGGGGAAATTTGTTTGTTGAACAATAACCCACAGAATTCCGATCCTGGCAGGAGTGGTCTGGCAGTTGTAGTCCAAAAAATATAACTTCCCCAAACTCTGATCTAACCTCCAGTTTTACAAGGAAGTGGTATGGTAAAATGACCACCAGGGATACAATATATACAATATATACACCCCAATGAGATTCCCAAATCACAGCCCCATATTAAATTCCTGTTCTCTGATCCTGGGCTGCAGCTTCATATGGCCTAAGCAGGTTTATTTTTTTCCTGAAAGGAAGGATAGACTATAAATGAATTTCAACATTATAGTTATCTGCAAGATACTCAAGTGCACAGTTCTGAGACATGTAGGTTTGGACACTGTGGATGAACTTTGGCTGATACTGTACTCTGAATATGCAGTTGTGTGTTACTCAGATTTTTAAATGTGTAGGATATTAATTCTCTGCTTAACATGCTCTACCTTCATCTTTGCAAATTCATTCATATCCAGAGTGAGCCTAAATGAACCTCTTAAACAAATGGAACAACATAATTGGTTTGACTGTACAGACATTATTTGTGGGTGTTTACAGAGATGTAAGTCTTAAGAATGCCTGAACACAACCTCAACTCAATAAAGAGACTGTATGGAGAGTATGTTTGGCTGTAAGTCACTACATTTGATAGTTCTGATGAGAAATAAGTACTTAGCAACAGAATATGGAGAAACAGAATGGCTCCAAATTGGCAAAGGACTCAGGCAATGATGCATTTTATCACCCTAGCTGTCCAAACTGTAAACAGAAAATATCAAATGAAGAACAGGGTTAGACTCAGAAGAAGGAGGAGTCAGGAGGAAGGAACATCAACAATCTAAGATATGTAGATGACACCATACTACTAGTGAAAAACATCACAGACTTGGAACAATTACTAATGAACATAAAAGAAGAAAATGCAAAGGCAGGCTTGCTGCTGAACATGAAGAAAACAAAAATAACCGTGGAGGATCTTCATAAGTTCAACATAGATAATGAGGAAATCAAAATAGCTAAAAAGTTCCCATACCTTGGATCAAATACTGATAAGAACAGAGATGCAGTTAAGAAATAAGAAGAAGAATGGGAAGGGCAGCCATGAAAGAACTAGACATAATCCTAAAGTGTAAAGATATGCAACAGAGTACTAAAGTCAGAATTGTCCAAGCCATTATATTCCCCATTACCATGCATGGATGGGAGAACTGGACAGTGAAGAAAGCTGACAGAAAATAAATTAATTTGAGATGTGGTGCTGGAGAAAAGTATTGAGAATATCATGGACAGTCAAGAAGACAAACAATGGGGTTCTTGACCAGATCAAGCTTGAAATCTCCTTGCATGATGAAACTGAGGCTGTCATACTTTGATCACATCTGAATGAGTAGAGGGAATGATTGATGCATTGCTAAAACAAAGCAGAGTTCCAGCTTGCCTGAAAATTATTTACTCAAAGCCATCCCTGCTTCATCATTCTGGATAATTATTGGCCAGTCTCTAACATTCAGTTTTTAAGCAAGGCTCTGAAGCATGTGGTGGCCTCTCAGGTCCAGGGGTTTACAGATGAAACAAATTATCTACATCCATTTCAATATGTTTTCAGGCCTTGTTATGGGACAGAAATGGCTTTGGTCACCATGGTGGATGACCAACTACACTGGGAGTGGAACAGAAGTAATTTGTCTCTGTCAGTTCTTCTGAACCTTTTAATGCCATCAACCATGGCATCCTTCTGGGTTACCTTGCTGAGATGGGATTGTTTTACAGTGCATTCATTACTTCCTGGAGGAGCAAGCCCCAAAGGTGGTGCTTGGGGACTCCAATCCGTTGGCTTATGGGTTCAGTTCTGTCCCACATGTATTTAACATATACATGAAACCATTGGGAGAGGTTTCTGGAGTTTTGGGGTTTGGTATCATCAGTATGTGTAGGACAGTCACCTCTATTACTCCTTTCCACCATAAGCAAAGGAAGCTCTTTTGGTCTTAAACCCATGATTGTCATCAGTAATGGATTGGATGAGAGCACACAACTCCCTTGTTGCAACAGCTCCACTGGCTGCCAGTCTGTTTCAAAACAAATTCAAAGAGCTGGTTATGACTTTTAAAGTTCTGCATGGCTCAGGCCCAGTTTATTTCAAGAACCATACTCTCTCTTATGGACCAGCCTGTGAGATTTGCTTGGGAAGCCCTTCTTTCTGTCCCATCACACTCACAGATACATCTGGTGGGAACATAAGAGAGGTCCTTTGCAGTGGCTGCCTCCAGACTCTGGAACTCCCTTTTCAGGGAAGTTAGACTGGCATCTTCCCTACTTTCTTTTCACAAATGAGTAAAGATTTCTCTATTTTGACATGCATTTGACGTACCTGTACCTGCGAGTGACTGTATAAGGCTCATCTTACACAATGCACTGGATATTGCTAAATATTGGGTTTGCATGTGTGGTCTTAATTATGCATGTTTTAATCTGGTTTCATTTTTTTGGTGCAAAAGGGATATGCACCAAATCTTATTTTAACTTTTGTATCGTGTGGATTTGGAATGTTTCTTTTAATTGTTGAGTCCCAGGAAATGGGAGTTTCACATTAAGATGTGACAACTACAGACCTTAGCTTGAATCCTGTTAGTGGCATATACAGGCATACATCTGCCTGTGTATGTCTTCTTCTTCTTCTTCTTCTTCTTCTTCTTCTTTTTAACAAAGTCAAGCTTGGGATTATCCTCTTCATTCCACAATGAGCAAAGTCTCCCTCCCTGGCCTGAAGTCCATCCCCCACACCAGCATTTTTTTGTGCCTTGTAGAGAGCATGAGGAGATCAGATGAGCATCTACCTATGTCCCTGTAGCCAGACACAAAATGATAACACCTTTCTTCTTAGATTTGAACTGGATTGGCATGTTTTACCTCAACACCTACCAAAATATTCCTGATTCAAAAACATGAAGATTCCTTGGGGAATCCATTGTCCTCTGCCTACAAAGAGGCCTGTGACCTCATAGGAATGGAGGCATATTGGATTGCAAGAGAGGGGTCCTTGTTGAGATGCAAGTAGATTTTAAATTTCCTGGTCTTTACAAATCTTGCAGTAGCCACATGGACTGAAGGAGGAGGGGCCAGCCTGCAAAAGATACTCTCCACTTGCCATCTTAACTAAGGACAGAAACATCAAAATGCAGGCATCTGACTAACATCTCCAATTTTGTCTCCTGTTTGGTTTGTAACATCTTCCCTAATGAAGAAGCCAGTGGAGCTTCAAAAGCTTGCAACAAGTATATTGTGCATTTTGGTTGGCCAATAAAGGTATCACTCTTTGGTGGATTTTTGTTTGAAGCAGATGAAGTAGTCATTTTGTGTCTGTCTACAGGCATAAAGGTAGACTCACCCCCCCCTCCCGCTCTTCCTCAGGCATGAAATGGCCATGTGGGGAGCTTCAGTATCTCCATGGTAAGTCTGGCCAATTTTAATATAGTTCCACATGTAGAACTACTACACTACACTAGGCTATATAGGATTCCAGCCATTATATGCAAGGTTTGTAGTTCATGAGCTTATGTTTCCAGCGGGAAAAATTCTTTAGCTAAACTTTCTAAGCTAAGGATAAGATAAGCAGAAAAGAGCTTTCATCAAAGGGTGTTTGATAAGAACAAAACACTTCCCACAAAGGATCATTCCCTCTACACCCTTGTGTGTTGTCCTCATCTCATTAACTGCGTGTGTAGCCAAAAATTACTGAGTAGTATGTAGCCTCTGGGGTAGTTCACATATCTAAGCATATACAGAAGAAGTATCTCACAGTCTTGAAATTACTGCTCCAGATTGGATTCCTTGGGGATGGGCCCTGGAGTCTAAGAGGTAGCACTATGTCCTCAGACTGGATTTACAGGAACCTTCCATGTCAAAGGAATATTCTGTGACTTAGTGAAAACCTAGCATATCCCTTTTACATCATAAATTATCCAATCTCTAGAGCAGAACTATCTGATTATGGGGGCAGCTACTAACATCTGGTCTCAAGTTTAGTCTCAGAAGAAAGCCTGTTAAAAAGAAGGATAAAAAATCCCAGTTATTCCAGGAAAATGGGGTAGGGGAAACAATCCCCTGGCATTCAGAATTGGTGTTTGTGTTTGTATGTATTTCTATTTATTTCACTGTGTCTGCTACCTCTCTGGGATGAACATAATATCTAAATCTTTTACACAAATGCACATTGGGAATTATCTCTAGGTTGAAAATGTTTTCATACAAGCTCATCCCCACTCACGTTGTGTATAATCACTGGTATTTTGTATATATCATCAGACTTTTTACTTGCCTTTCCACATCCAGATTCTCCATTCCATATCCATCCCACATTTTTGGACCCCTTTCAAAGTGACCAGTTTAGGGCTCATTACCAGTCTCCAGCTCCTCAGTTTTATTGCAGTCTTCTGGCATATTCATTGCAAGAGAAGAAAGGAGAGGGGCTATGCCTTGTTTTCTGACCACCTCCTAATATACCTGGGTCAGAATAAACATAAAGTACAAACATCAAATGAGTAGGTGAGCAAACGATTATTGAGCCCACTCAGGAAAGAGTGCCACTGAACACATCTTGCCCAAGCCCCCAATTCCACTGTAGCTGGAATCAGCACTCCCAAAACCAATCCTCATGAATATTGTGATTAGTTTTTTACCCTTCCCAACATTAAAATTGGTTTGTAGTGAATGGATTACAGGTTGAGTCTCCCTTTTCCAGAATGTCAAAATCTGAAATAGTCCAGAAACCAAAGTTGTTTTCCTGGGTGGCTGAGATAGTGACACCTTTGCTTTCTGATGACTCAGTGTACACAAACTTTGTTTCATGTACAAAATTATGTTAAAATGTTGTATAAAATTGCCTTCATGCTATGTGTATAAAGTGTACATGAAACATAAATGAATTTTGTGTTTAGATCCCATCCCCAAGATATCTCATTATGTACCTATATGCAAATAGAGGTATTCCAAAATCCAAAAAAAAAAATCCACAATCCCAAACACCTCTGGTCCCAAACATTTTGGATAAGGGAAGTTCAAACTTGTATAAGAGGACATATGTAATTTTGCCAGTTTGCAGTAATGCTCTCAACCAGTATTCTGAACACAAACCTTAATGCACAGGCACAGCTTGAGACAAGTCATAGCTAAGTAACAAGGCACATGTTTTGCATATAAAAGATTCCAAATTCAATCTCTTCCATTTCCAGGTAAGGTTAGGGAGGGGATCTGCTGCTAGTCAGTGTCAACCATAATAGGCTTGATAGACAAAGGATATGACTTAGTATAAGGCAGCTTATACTACTTTCCTAACCATTCCCATTTAGGAAACAGACACCAAGCCTCCTCCCCTCCCATCCCTCTCCCCCCAATGTCTGCCCACTCTGAATGTATGTAAATCAACCCTCAATGGCCAATCATCACATTATTACTGTTACCTCAAAAGCCATTCTGAACACCTAAGACAAATAAATGGGTGCTGCCACTATAACATTAGGAGATAATTTGTCTCTATTTTGCAGCAAGGTAAATGTGACATGAAAAAGCTGCTTCCTTAGAGAAGACTGATCCCTTGCTGATAATTGAGGCTCATGTTCATATTTTTAAAGAATGTGACATAGGGCTGGAAGTCATGAACACCCAAACAAGCTAATTACTCTTATTAATACACAAGCCAGAATCCTGTTAGTGGTGTATGTCTGCATGAGTGTGGCAACACGTGCATATATTCCACCTCCCCCCCCCTACAGACTGCAAGGTACTTTTCTGTAGTTTTTTATGCAACATCCAAAAGTTCCCCCCTCAACAGCAGTGGACTCTCCTTAACAACTAGGGGAAGACTTTGGAGAGGGCACAACATATTAGATGATAGCCCCTTGTGTTCAATCCCCAAAAAAGACAAATGAGTAGAGCAGACACAGAACTATTCAGGTGAAATCTTACACTCTGCCTGCTTGTAGGGGTCTCAGTCATCATATGCCAGGAAGCATATTTTAGTCTATCACCAGTTTCACCTTTGTTGGAAAGATTGTATTGAAACAAGGAGCATAAACTTGATTTTTATTTTCCTCGTGCTGTAAACAGCAAAAAAAATGTCAATATTTTTATCTGCAACACAAGCCACTCCAAGATGGCAGCCTTTTCAGATGGTAGTGGTCTTGGGCAATGTTTGTACATTTCACAAATAACAAAATATGCAAAATTTCACATATATGTAAAGTGTGAAGTACAGAAAAATGTGTTAAGTATTGTCTTGCTACATGAACCTGCAAAAGTAATATCAGTTTGTGTCGTTGTGATCAATTAGCTCGTCCTCTTGGGCTCACTGCTAGGCATATGACTCTTTATTTACTTTATTCTCATGCATAAGATCAAAAAGAAATAAGTTTTCTGTTTGTTGGAAAAGTTTCCAATATTCTTTTGGTACATTTTTAGAAGTTTTCCCACTTTTGGGGATTTATTTTCATAAGTTTATTTTCATTTTCATTTTAGACAATTTATTGGGTGGTAGGGAAGCAATTGATGCTTCTGGCAAAAATGTCCCTTTCTTCCTTATGTAGGAGTGAAAAATCTGGCATTGGCTGACATTTTTCTGATAGTGGTCACAGATGGTAAAAGTTTCAGATATTTTTCACAGTCCTAGTGTGTGAACTTCATTTCATAAAGACAAAAGACAGTAGTTTTGCTTGAAAACATGACTTTTATACAAATTGCAATATTCAAAAAATTGCAGAAATCATGAGCAAAAAATATATATATCCCCACATTTGATATTTCAAATTCCTATTCCTAATCTTTTCTGTTACTGAATCAAGAACAGTGTAGCATTTTTGTTCCCTTGAAAGAAACTGAGGAGTGTGCGGGGGGGGGGGATCCTCCTGTTTGAAAATGTCATTTTCTAGTATTCCCTTAAAGAACATAAAAGAGGAGCTATGCTGCATCAGACCAAATATAGCCATATGACTATAGGAAGCCTAGAAGCAGAAAAAATGAGCATAATGCCATGCTGAATTCACTTATGACTGAACAGTGGTAGGATGGTGGTAGGATCTAAAGCATTATGCCAACATGACCCCATTGCTGATGGAGTGCTGGATGGGGCTACACTCCTCCTGAAATCTCAGGCTCACAGCTTGGGTGTCCTCTTGGACTCAACTCTTTTTTCCGGCAGGCCTTCCCTGAATAATATCCTGACCCAGAAGACAAAAGATAAAGACTCTGGCTATTGCTCTTCCACTGCCTTGTTTACTTGTGCTACTATTTTATGTATTGTATGTTTTTATTCATTGGTATTTTAACTCTGTATTAGTTTAATATATTTTTAAGGGGTGGGTGGGTTAGGGAATAGGTTCTTGGATTTTGTTTTAACTTTTTGTGATGTTTTTAATTTGTTGTATGCTGCCCTGATTGCGCTGCAGAGGGGCAGGGTAAAAATAAAAATTATTATTATTATTATTATTATTATTATTATTATTATTACTCTGAGCCTAGATGCTCATATTGCAACAATAGCGAAGAGTGCATCTGTACAGCTAAAACTGGTGCACGAGTTGTGTCTGTTCCTTGAAATGTCAGATCTGGCTATGGTAACACATGCCTTGATTACATACCATTTGCATTAGTGTGCCTATGGCATCTGTTTGGAAACTTCAGTGGGTTCAAAATGCTGACCAGGGCCAGTTATAGAGAGCCTATAATACCCTTGTTGAAATACTCTTACTGGCCACCAGTTTGTTTTTGGGCACAATTCAAAGTGCTGGTCGTGAACAATAAAGCTGCATATGGCTTAGGTCCAAACTACTTGAAAAACCATATTTCCTTATATGAACCTGAAGAATGCTAAGATCCTCAGGGGAAGGCTTTCTCTTGGTCCCACCACCATCACAGGCTCGATTGGTGAGGACATGGGAGACAGTCTTCTTGGTGGCTGTTCCCACTTTCTGGAATTGCCTCCCACAGGAGACTAGGCTGGCCCTCACCCTGCTTTCCATTTGCCAGGCAAAGACATTTTTGTTTAAGCAGGCTTTAATGGTTAAGAAGGGAAGGTTTTTATTTGGATGTGTGTTTCATTTGCTTTAACTTTTAAATGATTTTATACTGTTGAATATGGGGATTTTTAATTATTTTTACATTTTTATTGTAAATGTTTTTAATTTGTTATTTTTGGAAGCCACTTTGGTTCCCATTCTGAAAGAAAGGAGGCACATTAAATAAATAAATAAATAAATAAATAAATAAATAAATAAATGTCATTAGTTGTAAGGATATAATCTCATGCCCATGCTTCTTAAAAACAACTTTTCCAAGCTCTGAATAGGATGCTGCAATGGATGGACCATTGGAGTAATCCAGCAGGCATCTTCTAATGTCTGACTTTGTATTGTGGATACAATCCAGCATGGATCACTGTGTATGTAGACACATCTGTTGGATATGGTGACTTTCATGCATTACACTCTGTTGGTTGTACTGGACTCAATCCAAAAGGCAATCAATATGCAGAAGCCTGTTACCATGGATTGATTATCTTAAATGAATCAGGTTTTCATGTATAACTGGCAGTTGACAGATCAGAGCCTTATGTGACCCATATTGTTAATTCAAAATATTTGGTGATTTCTTTTTTCCCCCATTGTGTTTCTTATGTAAATAAAACTTTCATATTAAAAATTCACCCTTAGCAGCGTTTACTTCAAAACTGCAAAGTTCATAAATTATTAGACATTGTTATAATGCATAGAAACATGTTCCAAATGTTGGCAATAAGTCTTAGTGACTTATGTAAAATGTTTTTTTGGGGGGTTACATCGAGTGTTATAGACCAAAGTAATCACTAAAAAGCCACTGGCTACAAAAACTGCAGACAAAATGAACCTTTAGAAGTTAATGACTTAAGGGTGATTTTACAGATGTAAAAAGTATGTTAGGGGCTTACCCTATTTGTCATTAACACATATTTTGAAAGCCTGGCTAATATAATGTGACACAAAATTAGTCAAACACAATTCATGCAATATTGTTTAATTTTACTCCTCATTTAACTTGGTTTTAAGCAAAATCATTATGTCACATGATAGCATTGACTTGAACAAGAAATATTTTATAATAGTCTCTGCATTTAGAAATGAATTATTAGGAGCTGCATGCCGAACACATTCTTAACTATGAAAACTATAAAGCTAATAGCTTAATCATATTTTGACAACATCTACATACTTTATGCATTATTTACAAGAAAGATATAAAAATGAAACCACTGAACATCTCACACCATACTTCACAGTCATAGTTAACTGGTTAAAGATATAACACATTTATCTTCCAGAAGCTTTACATTTGCATAGGAACATTTGCATACCATGTTGCAATGTGATCTTAATGTAAAATTTAACCTTTGTGCTTTCTCTCTGATGTGCAAGGTATACTCATTAAGTTAAAAATAATGGTAAAAATAAGTCTGCTGGTGATATACACTTCAAGAATCATTCCCATGGGGACTGTGGAAAAGTAAAAGGCGGGTGGGCAAAATGCTTAAATGAATTAATTCCTCATTTTCTATATTTTACTTTACATTTTAATGACATAGAGCATGTCTGACAGGTATTTTTCAACCATGTGAATTTCACACGGTTGTTACTGACTTTCACGTTAAGCAGCCTCTTAATCCCATTTGAAGGAAAGTTATATTTCAACATATAGAGATAAAAACCCCAAAATGTATGACATTTTCCCCATTGCCTGACCATTTCCTGAGCTATAGAAATATTGGGCATGGTTCAAATTAACAATATGGATGGATGTTTTTAAGCCTTTGGACAAAGCTAAGCTAAATCCTCAAAATTACGACACTTACATTTAACCTTCCATTTGAAATGAAGCTAATAATGCTTACTAGAATACCTACCTAAATACAATTGCCTAATTGTTTGCCATCCACCTTCATGCTTCCTTAATTTCAGCTTTTCCTGTGTGAACTATGATACCCTGCTTCATAACAACATATAAAAGGAATAAAGAAAAGAAGATATGATTCATTCCGGATTCACTCTGAATACCACAAGAATTAAATCACAGAAGAGTCGTACTAGGCAAATAATGGTTCAGAAGCCGATCTATCCCAGTTAAGTTCATATGAATGTCATGCATCCCTTCATTCTCTCCTTTCCCTCTGCAGTAGCCCAGTACTGTAATGGATCCTGATTTTCAAGTGTGCTTCCTGTTCCTAAAATCTAAAACATGAATTCCTTGCTTACATGCAATAATTGGAATAGGGCCCCTTCCCTATTCACTGGGACAGGCTGAGTGTCGAAGTTTCTCTGACCCAGGAATGACCTCCGGTGTTGACCTCAAAGGACCACTTTCTCTTTTGGAAGGAGATAATTCAGTCTTGCTGGTATGCCTCCTGGGCACAGTCAAAATTATGTCTGGTGATTCCATGATGTGGACTACTGTCTACTAAGGACAGAACTAATAGTACTACATTCAATTAATTCAGGACCTCAGGACAGCCTTGAACCATAGTCCCAGGTGGTGAATGACTTTTTCTCTCCCCAGCTGCCTGTGGAGCATGTACCTTTAATAAACACCAATATCTGAAATAGATAAAGAGGATGCAAAATATATGTAAATATAAACCTTTCAAGAAATGAGTTATATTGCGGGAGAGAGGAATACTAGTGAAATTTAGACACAGAGGGCGACTGGAAGGCATATGATTTTTCTAACTGCCCTTAGTGAATAAGCAATTTGGGGAAAGACATAGCGAAATAGACTAAAGTAAATAGTCACAGGGTAAATGCACTGGAAAGGAGAGCCAGCGTACGTGGCAAGAAATGCTGTATTGAACTTTTAGTTATTTGTTACATTATCTGGACTCCTACAGTGTTTGGCTGAGATTGCTCTTGTAAAGGTTCTTACTGAGGTAAATAAAACTGTAGAACCTCAGAAACATTCTATTATTATGGCATCAAGCTAAGGTGTACAGAACAGGAAATATCTCTCTGAGGAATAAATTACATGTGATGAGGGCCAAAAGAATACAGCTCCTATTTCAGGAAGTCTTCCAGGCAAAAGCAGAGATTTGGCAGTTTTAGCGTTGCTTTCAAGACAATACACGTACACCAAAAACATTATTCTTCACAGAGGACCCCAGAGGCCTTCCCAATCATCTGGATGCTCGGAATTATTCCATACCCTCAAATTCAACACAGATCTTCTTTATTAATTTTAATTTGTCATCAATAACCTGACAGGCTCTCTTCAGCAAGAAATACTGTATTAACCGTTTCACTCATTGTGGCAGCTATTAAAAATGTGATAATGATTAGCCGTAATGAGGTCAAATAGAATAATGTGAGTATACGTTGCTACTAGCGAAATATAACACAAGAGGATTTATTATGTTCACTTGCTGAAATGTAATTTAAGAACAGGATATTACTACCTGCTATGTTGGCTCATAGGGTTATCCAAATCATTTAACCATGTCCTGCTAATATATTTATTTGTTTTTGGCAGATATTACAAACCACTGTATTTAGATAACTACAGATTAACTACAAAGTTAATTGTTGCTATGAGCAATTGATTATATGAAAAGATCATTAGATGATCATCATTTCAGACAACAGCAACATAAATTATTTGAACACTCATAGCATCCAGCAAAATATACTCATGCATTTTGTCTGGCTGTGGTTTAAGGTGCACTCTAGTTACTATGCTGTAAACAGCGGTTTTATCTTTAATTTCCATAGGACATATACTGCAATCCAAAGTATATTTACTTGGAGTTATCAAATTAACAAAGCTTACTTGTGAGTGAACAATTTTAGATGAAGCTATGTACACACCATAAAAACCTAGTAAAGAAATGTGTTTCGCTGGATGTTGCAAGCCGCCTTTTAGAAGTATTAATTCCATAACATAAAATAGAACCTTTTATGAAACTAAATTCTAACTGTTGTGAGAGCTTGTATATTTTCTTTTCTTTTTAAAAAAAGAAATTTTCATTTGGGGCATATATTAATTTCCAAAATTATTCAATTATAAAATGGCTTTTTAATGTAATAATAATAATAATAATAATAATAATAATAATAATAAT
>JAIPUX010001880.1:37862668-37883945 GCA_020142125.1 Phrynosoma platyrhinos | reverse complement strand
GTCGCTAAAATGAGTAACCAACTGTTGGGGGGCAATGAGCTTACAGTTTACCGCTTAGACATCCCTAAGCATGATATTAAGTGGTATATAAATGAAGCTGCTTTGCATGTCACTGTATGGAGTGACAAAGGTTTGTAGAGAATGCATAGATGAGTGTACGTGTGTGTTGTGTGTTGGTGTGTGCATCCATGTGGGCTCATGTGCATAGTATGACCAACAATGACTGGCCATTCAGGAACAACAGCTACCTACACCTATACAGTCAGCCTTCCATATCCACATATTCTTTATTCATGGATTCAAGCATCCATGTGTTGAAAATATTCAAAAATAGCAAACCTTGATTTTGCCATTTTATATAAAGGACACCATTTTACAATGCCACTGTATTTAAGGGGACTTGAGCATCCACAGACTTTGGTATCCATTGGGTAGGGGGTCCTGGAACCAAACCTCAGCAGATAACAAGGGGCCACTGTATTAGGAACAAGTTCCAGAAAGACAGTGGAACAGAGTGCCTAAGAGGGTGATGAATTTTCATTCATTAGTGGTTTATAAGCAGATGCTGAATAACCAACTAGCGAGGAAGCATTAGTGGTCCTTCTCCTCCAGCTGGTGAGTAACTTAGATGATATCCCTTCTAATACCATGATTTAAAATAAATAAGTTTCCTTTTTAATATTCTTTTTCTTTTAAAAAAAGGACTGTATAATCAGAGATTAATTGGATGCATGAAATGAACTGGGTGAACATTTCAGAACTTTAAACTAGAGTTAAGATTGCCCATTGTGTAAGAGACAATCCTTGGGTGATATGTGGGGGTTTATATCTTTCCAGTGCAACATGAACTATATAACCTCATTGCAAATAGCCTCGGTTATCAGCCCATGTATGCACAAATTCACTCTGACACTAAAAATTGGAGTAAGGCTAAGTTATCATGGTTAGCCAGAATAACTACATGAAAGATTAATATATTGTGTATTTCCCCTTCTTATCCCATAAAATTTTGCTTCATCTCACTACTCTATCTCTGTCCAAATGGAAGAAGTTAATGTCAGATTTCATCTGGTTAAGATGGAAGCTAAGGATTGAGGTGAATGACTCTTAGCAGACCATGGACAAAAGGAGCCTTTGCAACATTAAATCTTGAATTTTTCAAAGAAGTAGCAATGTTAGTTTCTTGCAGCATAAAAAGGAGGAAAGAAAGAGGAGGAGAAAAATGGAAATGTGGACACATCTCTAAGACTATGGTTTTTATTCTTGCATACACATTCATGGATACAAACCCACTTCTTTGGATGCAGGACCAAGTAGTATTAAGGCCTTGGGCATAAAGCATATTTATACAGTTCTGAGAGACGAATAGACTGTAATAGGATCCAGAAAGATGCAAATCATGATGCTTGCCTTACATTTTCAAAGGGCTATGTAAGCTGATACAGGTCTTTCAGATCTATACACTGGTCAGTTAGTGCTGATGTGTGAAAGCAATAAATCTGCTTACCAAAAGTCAGTTTCCTAGAGTTTAAAACTCTCTCTGAGAAGATTCCTTTTGTTATATGATCAGTACTGAGGAGTCCTGTATTAAAATATGTAGTATGCCATGAAGCCATTGTCCTTGTTCATACCTCTGCTAACAGACTGGAATTTGTAAACATAATTCAATTCAGCAGTTTCACTTTCTAGTCTTCCTTTGTAATTTCCTTGTTCAAGGACCGCAACCTACAAATCTCTTACTGTGTATCCAGGAAGGCTGAAATGTTCTGCAACTGGTTTTTTTGGGGGTACTGCATTTTGTCAGATTTGTGTCCATTAATCCTCTTGCATTGAGGTCATCTTGTTTATCTAATGGAGAGTGTAGAAGGGCATTGCTGGCATAGCATGGCATATATAACATTGGAGGAAGATTAAGTAAATGTCCCTCTGATACTGTGAGTGATGTTATTGCCTCCTGAAATATTGCCCCCAGAGTAGATGTGGAGACAGAGCTGACATCTGGGCTTGTGGCAAAGTCTTGTCCCATATTATGCCATCCATATTATGGGTCCTTTTGTAAGTGAGCAGCTGTTTAAGATTAGGAGACTGTCTGTGGGCCAATAAAGGCCTGCCTCCCAAAGTTTGTGAGACAGTAGTTCTCCAGAATTTATTGTAGCTTGTTGATTATGTGTTTTCATGGTCTCAGCTGGGGACTGTAGGTGACACTAGGGGTGTACTGTGATGATGATGATGATGATTTCTGGTCTGTCTTGTAATCTGAATTTGGAATGATTCTGCTCTTCAAGTCAGATTTCTTATACGAAAGAAACCACCAGTGGACATACATAGCACAATGCACATTGGGTAACTCTGCCTTATGGCACATTCAAGTGCATTAAATATACATTGTACTATACAATATAATTAAATTTAATATACTGTACACTGGTAGAAGAAATGGCTATCAGGTTGTCTCTAATAATATCAATGCTATATCATCCAGAATTTGTGCTATGTTCTATAGCAATTTGATGAACAGCACTGGAGTTCTGCAATGTGACTGCTAATGTATGCCAGAAATTTCTGTACATTAGACCATTGCTAGCTCCTTCATCATTTTGAACACTTCTTCATCATTTGGAACCTAAAATGATTTTGGATCATTACACAACCTTCTTTTTTTAATTAAATTTTATTAACAAAATAAACAAACAATAAAATAAGCAAAATAGACATATACATAACCATTTAAAAAGACATTTTAAAATAATTTATGCATTTCCCTCTCCACAGCCTTCTTGATTACATAGAGTAGCAGAGTCATGTATAGCCAAAGCTGTGTATATAATGCATTTTCAAGTCTTGAAAGGAACCACCTACATAAGAATGGACTGAAAAAAATGGGAGTCTTTCCTTATATACAGTATTTATTTATTTATTTATTTATTTCGAGTATTTATACCCTGCTCTTCAGCCAAAAGGCTCTCAGAGCGGCTTACAAATGGTTAATTAGACATTTCCCTGCCCTCATGCATACAATCTAAAAAGACAAGACACAAAAGGAGAAGGAAATGGTGGTGGGGAAGGGGAATAAGTCCAGTCCAGTGTAGACATTCAGGAACCTTAATTTTTTAAGAAAGTTATAATAGCACCATCTATTGTGTATATTTCCTATATGCAAACTTCATATTTCTGCTCAAATTCCACTCAAGTTCAGATGCCTGTTTTTCTTCCTGATTACATGCAGACCTCTCTTAACATATATGCATTCTCTCATTAGATGGTTTGCTTTTCCTTAGGCTGTTTTATTCTATTTGTTCCACAAGTATATCCATGATGTACTAAAGATTGTAATCAGTGTGTCTTTATTTCTTTAGCGATTGTCATGCATTATTATGCATATTCTTTTTGTTGCCTGTGTTGTTTACTTTATTTTCAAATAAATAACTATAGAATATCTTCATTTCCACAAAGCAGAATACTACCTGCATTTTGCAATCTGAATATGAATAGATTATTACCCATAATATCAATTATTCTTGGCAGTTATTCCAAACATTCCTGATAATGGCTTGGATCCTAAGTACCTATATTCAGTATTTTAACTACAATTCTGCTCATTGTTGTGAAAGAAAAAGAGATTTCCTCTTTTCATACATCATATATTATCCTAATTTGCTGGTGCCTCCAAGCCATTTTGCACACTATGCAGAGGCAAAACTGGGGTTTCCACCAAATATACACTAATCAATGTGAATCTGCAGCCAACCACCACTCCCTGATAAATGTATCTGTTTGATGCATAGTTTTTCAAGCAAATCACACATTACATTTTCAAGTATATACTTAGAAAATCTAATGTATAACACTACGATAATGATGATGGTATAGATCAGGGGTTGGTAACCTATGGCCCGTGGGCCACACCCGGCCCACCGACCCCCCGCTGACCGACCCCGCCGACCTCTGCTGCCACCGCCGACCCCCGCCACCCCCCGTCGCAGCCGCCATTTTGTTTGCCAAATGTTCGCCATTTTATTAGTGGCAGCGGTGGGGGTTGGCGGCGGCGGGGGGGATTGCCGGGGGCCACGCACATGTGCGGGAGCTCATGCACCACCATCCCCCCCTGGCCTGGCGGAAGACCTGGGGACCAGTGACCAGCCCCAGGTAAGTAAACCTTGCCGACCCCTGGTATAGATGATGGTGGTGCAATATTTGCAGAAGCCTTGAGATGAATCATAATGATTTCCTCAAACATTTGAATCTACTCTATATCAGTTTTGTCAGTGTTTACAAAAGAGGACTAAGTTTCTTTGTAAAAAACATCTAGGGGTAGCCGTGTTTGCCATACAGCAAATCCAAAATCATCCAAACAATGATATCTTTAAAGAGCCAACCAAAAATTACCCTTTGGCCATGCGGTCACTGGAAAATTTTGCAAGCCATTAGTGTCTATTGCAAATGTCCACTGAAAATTTAATGGACATTAAATTTCCTTGTCTTGCAAAATTTTTTAGTGACTGCATGGCCAAAGGGGGAGGAGCCAGCCTGCAGATAGTCCTCCTCTAACATCTGAAGTGAGATCAGAAACAGAAAATACAGACCCAAGACTAACATCTTCAATTTTTTTCTCCTGTTTGCCTGATGAAGAAGCCAATGTGACTTCAAAAGCTTACAACATGTAGTTGTGCATTTTGGTTGGCCCGTTTTGATGTTTTAGGTTCCTTTGTGCACCAGAAAATCTCAGGTGATCTAGTGCTCCTCTAGAACAATATAGCTGTCCCAGTCACAAGGCAGGCAACCCTCAGTAGCAAGGTAAAACAGTTCAAAGTGGTTAGCAGTAAAGCCTTCAACAAACAGCAAAAGAATCAGCCATAGCCAATTCCAGGTCCAGGAAGCAGAGCCAAAGTCCCAACAAGCAAAGCCCTTCCACAGAGGTTGACCAGCCAAGTGCGAGAGAAACAAAGTCAAAGATCAGTAATCATCTTGGGTCAGATTTTGGCAAAACAGGAATACAAGAATTCAAATGGCCTAGAAGCAAAACTACAGACATGTTGCTTTCAGAAGTATGTCAAAATGAGTGTCATTATCCCAAAGCCCAGCTGCAGATCTGCTAACAGCTTCCAGCACAAGTTTGCCTCATGAGGAATTCTTTACTCCCAATAAAATCATATCCAAACATTTCTTCTAGGCTTCGTAGTTCTCTCTTATCTCTTGAGTCACCACCACTTCTGGGGGTTTGTACATGGATCTGCCTCTAAGTTTGAGCCATCAGTCCTCCTCCTTGTATTCCAATCTCTCCTTGACCTTGTATTATAACCATTCCATCATGGAAATATTGTGGAGGGGCTAAGGGTCTTTATATGAAGAGGACTCTTTCAGCCAAAGCATGAGGTCAAAAGACATTAGAATAGTTTGAAGCTACCAAACAAGAGTAACCAGGAGCCATACATTTCCATTGTTGGAAGGAATAATGAGGGTTAAAACACTCACCACTCCCTTTTCAAACTACACAGGGTGACTGAAAAGTCCGTGCTTTTGTTCCTGTTCTTTCTAATTTTATTTTTGGAGACCTATACATATTATGACAGGATATTTTCTATCAGCTCTCAGTGTGTTCAGAGACTCTTTCTACCAGCAACCCAGGTTGGTTTATTTTAATCCAATATAAAATCAGAAGGACCAGGAACAAAATCTGGGACTTTTCATTCACTCTGGATACACCCAGTCTGTGAACTCCAAAGCACAAGCCAAAGATCAATGCATGTAGTCACTCCAAAACCTGAATAAGTGGTACCATGAGTATGTAAAAGCGAGAAGACTGAATTATATTTCTGCCACTTGTGTGTATTGTTTTAACTCTACTGCATTATAAGGGAACACTTTAGTCCTCTAGAATCATGTTTTATTGCAGAATCTACATGGAAGTCGACCTCCAGTGCAACATTTTATAAAATTGTCACAACACAATTCTAAACAGTGCTTCCAAATTTCAACCACTACAATTTCTCCCCTTTCATAATCAACAATAACAATACAAATATATTGTGCAAAACCAATGAATGTATTGGTTTTTTATTCTTGAGATATTCCAACTAGTGTTCTTGCCTGGGACCCTTTCATAGATCATAATAATAGCATTATGATTCTATATCATCTGCCATGGCTACACCCTCGGAAATCCTGGGGTTTGTAATTTGGAAGGGATTGGAGCTCACTGTCTGAGAATTTTAACTATCTCTACCAAAACTTCAAATTCCAGATTCCAAAGGAAGAAACATTGGCCGAGAAAGTGGAAACATGATGCTATAATGGTGTAGTGTGAAAATGCCCTTCATGAACCATGATGCAACAAATCAGATGCAACATACCTCATCTAGGGGGGGGATTGATTTTTTTAGCATCAGAGAAAAACAAATCAATTAGGGCCAGAAAATACCCCAGGATAAAAGAAGGATACATTTTGTTTTATTTGGATTTTATTTTACTTTTGTTTCATCTTGTGCTTTCTTGTTCTGGGCAATTGGGTGGAACAGACTTAATTCCGCACACGTCCATGCAAACATACCTTTGGACACAAAGCTTTTTTATACTCTGCAATACACGGGAATTTTCAACAGGGTCAGAGCACAATGCAAATGCTTTTAGCCTTGTGCAGGAGTGTTTAAAAAATCCCCTGTCTTTGCCTGTTTCACCTAGCAAAACAATGGCTGGAGTTGCTTTGCTCAAGGAAACCACCAGGGGCCAGGCTGTTTAAACCATCTTTTGTATTTCTGTAAACAAGTAACAGCCTTCTAAGCCTGCTGTGCATGTGATGTAACAACAACTCAAGACTTTACATACTGAGCTAAATTTGAATTGATGATAGGTACAATGTTTGTAATTCTACATCAAGCAACTCTTGTGTCTGGCATTTATTTGTGCTGTTGCTCTAGCAGGTTCTTCCACAGAGTCTTCTCATCTGATATGTCAAGTCTACAATCAAAGCAGAATAGTGAATTCACTTTTACAGTTAGGCGAGCTGAATGCTATTACCCATGTATTTTGTCACCAACCCGCAGATCCTGCTCTGTAATCTGCCATCTGGATGGATGCTACAAAGTTAAGAGGCAGGGACATGCATTTCTCAGTAACTACCTGCTGTCAGCTATTATTTTAAGGATCCTGTGATTTTCTTTTATTTTGACTAGGGGAAGGGGGGGAAAAAGCAGCGACAGTAATAAAAAGGCATATCAACTAGTCACCTTCTGGCAGATTTGTCACTGGTGTGGATACAGTAAAGATTTTTGTTTGTTTTTGTTGTTTTTGTTTGTAGCAAATGTATATGCTGGAAAACAACATTGTAAATCTACAGTGTTTGCTTCAAAACTATTCTTTTACAGGGTCCAGATGCTACAAAATAGAGCTCTGTGTGTGTGTGTGTGTGTGTGTGTGTGTGTGTGTGTGTGTGTGTACATATTTGTAAGCATCTTAGTGTTCATATAGAGATTATACGTTTATATTTCATTTACAGCACAACCCACTGAACAGGAAAAAATTTCATGCATATACACTTTAAATTACACCCGTTCCCCCTCCCCATTCATGGACTTGGAGTCCACAGTCTCACTCCTTTGTGGACAGTAAGTGGAGAGGGACACAATGCCATGTGCACCTGAGGCGCACAGGAGCATGCCACCATTATAACCAATGGGGCCTCGAATATTTGTGTTTTTCTGGATTTGCAGAGGTGGATCCCCCGTGAATCAGGAGGGATGATTGTACTACTTTTTGGTTGCACTATTGTAGCAGCAATGTGTCTATATATTTATATCTATACATTCTCTATCTACCGTATCTGATATTATTCCCATCATAAATATTCAAACTGCACAAAAACTGGTATCTGATTAAAAATAAAAAGAGAACAAAGGAAACTATTGTACATAAGCAGAAACAAAGGCTGCTGCCACACTGTAGAAATAAAGCCATTTGATACCATTTTAAGTTCCATGGCTCAATGCTATTGCATTCTGCAATTTGTAGTTTGGTGAGGCACCAAAGCTCTCTGACAGAAACAATAAATATCTCACCAAATTACAAATCCAAGAAATCTCTAGCATTGTACCATGGCAGTTAAAATGGTGTCAAACTGTTTTGTTTCTGCAGTGTGGATGTACCCAGATAATCCTGGTAGTACTTTTCTGGAAATGAAGAGGTAGCATTGGCAGGATCACACTGCAAATGTAGATGGATAATGGAGAGCACCAGAAAATTCCAGAAGAAAATCAGCACATGCTTTATAAACTAAAGTCTTTGATTGCATAGATCACAAAAAGCTATGGTTTACTCTTAAAGAATTGGATGTGCCTCTATATATGATTTCCCTGATGTGTTATCTGTATTCAGGACAAAAGGCTACTGTTAGAACAGAATATAGAGAAATAGAATGTTTCCCAATTGGAAAGGGTGTCAGGCATGGCTGCATTCTTTTTTATCCTATATATTTAACTTGGATGCAAAAAAATTATATACAGAGCAGGTTTAGACTTGAAGGAAGGAGAAGTGGACACTGGAGAAAGGAATATCAACAATCTAATATGCAGATGACACCATATTACTGGCAGAAAACAACAAAGACTTGAAACAATTGCTAAAGAAATCAAAGAAGAAAGTGGTAAGTCAGGCTTACTGTTGAACATTAAGAAAACAAAAAATAATGACAATGGAGGATTTATATAACTTTAAAGAAGACAATGAAGACATTGAAATAGTACCGGATTTTTCAAATGTTGGCTCAATCATTAATCAGAATGGAGATTGTAATCAAGAGATCAGAAAAATACTAGCACAGGGAAGGACAGCTATGCAGAAACTAGACAAGATCCTGAAGCCAAAGTTATACAACTGAACACCAAAGTTAGGATTGTCTATGCCATCATATGTCCCATTACTATGTATGGTGGAGAGATGGATGATGAAGAAAGCTGATAGAAAGAAAATCAATTATTTGAGATGTGGTGCTGGAAAGAATGCTGCAGATACCACAGATGGCCAAAAATTCAAACAAATGAGAGAAGCCAAGGTGACTAAAGGCTGTTGTACTTCAACCACATTATGAGAAGGTATAAGTCTCTATAAAAGACAATAATGCTTTGAAATGTAGGAGGTAGTGGGAAGAGATGAAGACCACATATCATATGGATAGATATAATCAGGGAGGACATGTCCCTGAGTCTACAGGACCTGAGCAAAGCTGTTGAGGATGGGGGTCTTGGAGGTGTCTCATAAACAAGGTTGCCATGAGTCGAAGACAACTTGAAGACAATTAACAACATGGTAAGAATGAGTGAGTTAAACTAACCGCTCATTCTCTCTCTCTCTTTCCCTCTCTCTTTTTTTACACAACTTTCCCACCATTTATATTTTCTCACTGTGTTTGATTGTTTGTTTGTCTGGCATCCCCAGTTGTCAGAAACTAAAAATGACAAATTAAAGATTAGGTGAATATATCAGAACTTTTAAATGTAGGTCTACTGTGAAGACTGACTGTGAAGATAACACAGTAGGGGGTCTATGTTTATTGTCTTTCTCTGACAGGTGGGAAGAATGATTTTTTTATTTCTAACTGTCAGACCTACAAAAGGGAACCTGAGACAAGAATATCAAATTGTTTTCTTTATATTATAGCTTTCACCCACAGGAGAGAGAAAAAATCTGACTCAAATTTTTTCATAACCATTTGCAAGCAAATGATGCAATAATAACCCTTTCAATTATATAGCACTTTTAAAGGGTTCAAACTGCTCCATATTATTTGTTGTATTCCTCACAAACCACCATGTAGGTCTATTATTAACCCCATATTGCAGACAGTAGGGAGCTGGGACTGAAACTGAGTGGCCTGCCTAAGGCTGTATCTGCACTGCAGAAATGATACAGTTTGATACCACTTTAACTGGCATGGCTCAGTGCTATGGGATTCTGGGATTTGAAGTTTGTTGTGGCACTTCTCTTTGGCAGAGAAGGCTAAATATCTCACAAATCACAGAATTTTATAGCATTGAGCCATGGCAGTTAGTGGTGTCAAACTGCATTATTTCTGCAGTGCAGATGCAGTGTAAGGCTGCCTACCTAGTAAATGCCAGAGGTAAGATTCAGACTGAACTGTGAAAATCTGTCAGTTTAATTTTCACTGCATTTCTCAGAATCCCACCAGCAGTTTTGTCCTGCGGACATTGCATATCAGATTAATACAGAATCAGTCTCCCTTTATCTTCCAATACCTTCTTTGTCCTCCACCATGGAAATTTGTGCTCATTCTACTACACACTTTTCTTAATGCATTGAATGCTCTCATTATTAAATGATTAATATATGTTTGTGTGTCTTGTTAGAATATATTTATTTTAACCATGCATATTTACCTGTATACAAATCAAAAAGAAAAAGAACAAAAGCAACCTGACGTTTCAATTTCTCCTGGATTGCTGAAAAACATATATTCTTTTTGTTAATAGATTACAAACTGGATACGTTCATAAAAATTCTAAATTGATGCAAAAAAAAATCTTCCCTAAATCAGGCACATCCTGATTTACTGCTCAGTCTCTTACAGCAAAATTTTATACATGTCTACATGGGTTTTATGGAACCGTTTCCCAGGTAAGTGGATGTAGGAATGCAACCGTAGCCACTATTCAACATCTCATATGTTATACTGGTTGCTGTATTTTTCCTCTGCAGGAAGAAAAGTAGCTGGGGGAAAGGAACAATTTTGTATTGAAAATCAGTCCCCCTCCCTTCCCCTGTTTTTCTTCTAGTTACTCACAGGCTTCAGCCTTTTCAGGCTGCTTTCCACTGGAAAAAAAAAGACAGAAGAAAAATAGTGTGACAGTGTGTCACATCTGGTTTGAACGGTGCTTGTCCCATTAATTTCAACAGGACATAAGCAGAATGACTTTCTCTAGATAAGGTCCATTGTGTGAAACACTTCTAAAATATTCTGTTATAAGCCCCAAGAGGCCAGCAACAACATCTTCTCATCTCATCCAGGAACAAAACTCTGACTGGATTTTAATTCTGCCAAAGTAAATGTATATAAGTAGGTTATGCCAGATGATCCATTATAAATCTTGCATGTAACTTTATGTGAGTGCAACTGTAATTCCTACAAAGTAGATAAAGCTAGGCAAAGATACAATGAAAATTTCCTTTCCCTTTCCCTGTTGTATAACCCACAATCACTCTTTCAATATTATTCGAGAGTAAAGTTTAAATTAAATTTGTAGGCACTGTGATTATGGTTGACTATGATAGAACTTAGTGAATACTCTCTGTAATCTGTGTCAACCTGACTGTTCCTTAACTCACATTCAACTCACATTATTCAGCTTAGCTATAGACCAACTAATGCTAGAGCCAAATTTCTTAGCCAGCATCACATTTGTAGCAGATATGGTGCTTCTGGCTTCCAAATTCTGGATAAACAGTCTGAATATCTATCTCCAGGAGGGGATTTAGATGTGGTATAACTCATCCACATCACTCAAAATCTATCTATATTTCTCAAACTGTGACACTTCAGAACTTCAAGTAATGCTGGTGCTATGCTGCTGGTACTCTATCATAATTCCATCAGTGGAATGGCAAAAAATAAAAAATAATAAAAGATGTGGATTACATGGGTAGAATGTGGGCATGGGTCAATTGTGCCACAATCAAATCCCTTCATTCCAATGACATGCTTCTCAGAGGGCATGGTGTACTGTTTAGACTGTTGAACCTAGCCAGGTTCTAGTCCTCACAGCCTCACAGCCACTGGTGGCACAATGGTTAAAAGCTGTACTGCAGCCACTCACTCATAGACAACAAGGTTGTGAGTTCAATACTAACCAGGGCTCAGGCTAGACTCAGGCCTGCATTCTTCCGAGGTCGCTAAAATGAGCTTACAGTTGTAAAATGCTTAGACACCCCATAGCATAGTATGAAACGGCATATAAATGAAGCTGCTTTGCTTTGCTCATGAAACTCACTGGATGGCCTTGTGCCAGTCACTTTCTCAACTCATCTACCTCACAGAGGATTGTGAGGATGAAGTGGGAAGGAAGAGAGCCATCGCAACAATCTTAAGCTCATTAGAGAAACAGTGATGTCTGCATGTGTTGTGTCCTTCAAGTCATTTCTCACTTATGACAGCCCTAATATTACCCAGTAGGTTTCTATGCCTAAGTGGGGATTTGGCTCCCAATCTCCGTAGTCATAGTCCAACTCTAAAACCACTACACCACACTGACTGAGGTGATAAAGCCCCACCCCTTCATATACTAATTAATGAAAAATTATGGAACTGTACACTACATCAAATTCTAGGGGTGGGGTGGGACCTTAGAAAAAGCTACCCACCACATAGAGAACTTAGGAAGTAGTATAACTAAACCAGGGGTAGGCAACCTTTCCCCTTTAAGGGCCGAGGGACTTCAGCTCCCAGAATCCCAGGAGCTATTAGCCAACATGGGACTATTGGCCAACATGGCTGAGACTTCTGGGAGCTGAAGTCCCTCGGCCCTTAAAGGGGAAAGGTTGCCTACCCCTGAACTAAACATTAAATGACAACACCTTGGAGATTATCACATGGAGATCACTCTCCCATCCTTATCCTGTCCATGATTCAAGTGAAAGGGATTGCACAAATCATTTTCACACTGCAGCTGGCTGAAAAGCATTTTCAGCCATCAGCTGAAAGCGCTTTCAGTCATCATATTAATGGGTTAAGCCATAAATACAAAAGACTGCAAATGATAGCTGAAAGCGCTTCCAACTGGCAACTAAAAACACTTTTCAGCCTCCTGCAGTGTGAAAGTGATTTGTGCTATCACTTTCACTCATGCGTCCCTGCCAGGTCAAGTGTGGAAGTCCTTCCCACAACCAGGTGGGAAAGACAGGACAGGGATGGGACAATGATGTCCTGTCCCTCATGTAATAATCTTCAGAACACAGAAACCCCACATAGGCAGAACACAAGTCAGACAAGGTAAACTTACAGCTTATTGGGACAGGTCTGCTGAGGGAATGAAGAATAAAGGACGCTGTTTTTGTGTGAACTTCATGTGGACTTGATGTGAGGGAAGGAACTTTGTGAGACATTTCTTTCTGAAACACACATGGGAATTTGTGTACCTTTATCGAACCCTAAAAAGATGGTCTGAGCATGGTGGTATCTCATTCTTTTGAAGTCTTTAAACAGAGGATAGATGGCCATATTTCAGAAGTGATTTAGAGTATTTTCCTACATGGGAGGAAGTTAGACTAGATGGCCTTTGTGATCTTAGTGTGGCCTTCCAACTCTATGATTTTATGATACTAAGCATTAAGTCTTCAAACTGGGGGCATGAAAAAGACCAAACACAGTTCCACTTCACTCCGTTGACTGAGCGTGTCAGGACAGAGAACTTACACACAGACAAGAATGGGAAGGGGGAATCATAAACTGTGCTATAGAAGGGGTGAAATTACCTCCCTTGTCATCTCCCAAGCTTCAGACAAGATGTGCAGTCTGTGTTTTGCTTGAACTGCATTGTTCCAACACCTATCCTTTCCAAACAATGGAGAGCATTCTCCAGCACATGCTGGAAAGGCAAATATCTCTATGAGCAAAATATACAGGGAATTGTACAGGATCATCCCCACAACAAATGCCAGGGCATGCATTTGCAAGGCAGTTGGAAGATTAGAGAGAGAGTTCATCAGAGACTGATTTATCCCCACTTTGCCAGGAAGTACATTTGTATTTGCATAAACTTGGTTGTAGTTGAATAATCTGTTCACACAGCACTCTGCGAGATTGGTCTAAGGAAGTGTGAGCTCTTGGAACATATAAACTTATTGCACGGCACTTAAGGAATGGGAACAGAAAGGAACGGAACGGGGCAAAACCACATTTTACTGGACAGGAGCACCAATGCTGCTGGGCATCCCCAAGGCTTTCCTCAGCCATTCCTGGCAGCCAATTTTTGCAGGACGGTTCAAAATCGTCCTTCAAAAATTGGCTGCCAGGAACGGCTGGGAAATGCCTTGGGAACTCCCGGCAGCATCAGTAAAATGAATTTTTGTCCTGGTTCTGTTCCATTCCTTTCCATTCCCATTCTTGTAAGTGCCATGCTTAATAGTTGTAGTCCAACACTAAAACCACTACATCACACTGTGTTTTGCCAGTTATTAGTGTCTTGGCACTCACTCATTCCATCCCTTTGGGGGACTATTTATAGTGATTTCTTGGGTCTGCAGTAAGGTTATTCCTAAACTTTTTTGGGAGGAACAGGGTGCACCATTTCCTGTAGTTTCAAAGGCAACTTTTCTCCTCTCTGTTGTTGTTGCTGCTGCAGCTGTAGACTTCTAGTTTAAAAGTGCCATTTCACTGATACATTATAGCATTATATCTCTAAAAATTAAAAGGATAATAGTAGGAACTGTATTTCTCTGATGTATCTGAGAATTAATAATAAAACCACTCCAAGGTGGGAATAAAATGTTAAAGCTGGGACTAGAAATTGCCAGAAAATAATACATGGGACTAGAAATTGTCAGAAAATAATACATGGCAACAGAAACTTCACTTGAATATAGATAGATAGATTTAGAATCCTAAGAAGTGTTGCAACAAACTCATGTCCCAACACTTTTATTCTTTCTGGAGGAACCCAAAAATAACTGTTCTCCAAATTAAGAATTTAGAGACATTTTAATTGATCAACTGATTTGTCAAATTACATAAATTTGCATTGGACTATATGGTTCCAAAGCAAAAAACATGCTATCTTTATATTCAACTGATCCATGAGTGGGTTTGTAGCAGACATTATCTCACAAGAGATGCTGTGTCTTGGACAGGAGAGAAGCAGGGGTGCTTCTTTTAAGACAGAGGTATCCACATGACCCTAAAGTGAACCTATGATGGGGTTTTCTGGAGCTGAGGGTGTGCAACTCACCCAAAGTCACCTAGTGGGTTTCCATGGCAGAGAGGGGAACTGAAGCCTGCTCTTCAGAGTTGTAGTCCAACACTCAGACCACTGCACCACACTGGAATACATCTTAAAATTAAAGTTCTACTGCCCATTTAATTGATAGACTTCTTTTAATGGATCAAATACTTCTAAATTGGTCAAATTAATGAAAGACTTAAATGTTGCAGGGCCATTCACAAGTAGGAAAAAAGAGCGCTGTGGTGGGTTAGAGTGGGGCAGGATGCCTTAAATTTGTAGCCTGATATTTTTGAAAGAAGATTCAGAAATGAATCAGTACAGAATCAAAATGACTGAGGCTCAGATAGAGGAAGCCCCACTTCAGGTTGCTGCTATTAATATAGAAACTGAAAGCAAGATGCTTCATAATTAAAATAATAAAAAGCCATCTATTGTCATTTCCTTTTTAATTCCTTAATGTGGTTAAAACACACAGTAAAGGCTATTGTTTTCAGAATTCGTTTTTCAGCCTTTAGTCTCTTTGGTGATGACACTCGGCTCAGTCTCGTTGGGGAATTCACATCAAACTCCAGTTCATAATTTATGTAATGACATATACTTGGACACTGATTAGCTACCTTATCAGCCCTGTAATAAAGGAAGCATAACCCCTAGTTTATCATTCATTTATCTGAAGTCATTTTGAATAATATCACAAGATTGTAATGTAATCATTATGCTGTACAGCATGTGTGGGCCAATACTCTTACACTGTCAGTGTCAGAGGACTGTCATAGTTCATACTACTTAATTTGCTCACTTCTTGCACATTTATGAAATTGGAGTCAACAGGCTAGTGTAGCAGTAATATTCTGGAGGAGGCATTTATACAAACTGTTAATAAGATGTTCAATACAAGTAAAAGACGGGGAAAGAGAAAATGAAAAAATAAGCTCTATGGATGAACACAGGGAAAGGTTATGACCCCATCTCTATGTACTGAATGAATTTTCTTTGATAATTTTTTAAATTCAAAATTACACAGAGACTTTGACTTGTATTTTGCATAGCTGTTGCTCACCACTTGATCCAATTAGGAAAATACATTCTTTTAGATACTGTATTTAGTTTGTGTATTATAGTTTATTCTAACAAAAGTAGCATCAAGAGTGCTAGCTGAATTTCAGAAATAAAGAGATAAAATTGCTGAGCTAACACTGTTCTGGTCCAGTTTTGTTCATGTTCGTTCATCTTATCCCTTCCCCAAAGGCATGCAAATAGTATGGATGAACATTAATGGTGACATTTATATTCTATTTTTGTAATATGTATAGGCTTGGTAGTCATTTCTATGTAGTGAGCATAGTTGAATGAGAATGGTCACCAGGGACGTTATCACACGTGGCCCAGAAACTGAAAATAAAGTGGAAATGAGGCATCCCGAAAATAAACGGGAAATAAACCTTGTTTCCGCAAACGTCATTACCTCCATTGCGCATCTACAGTAACTGCATTGAACGTACACACACAAGAGAAAAAAAACAGTAAATGTAGCAGAAATGAGCCTCCTGCACATGCTCAGATAGAGTAATGCTCACGGGAACCATGGGTAATGCTCCCCAATACGTATTTGGTTATCATACTTACGGTAAATGCGAAATGATCCTCATCGTGCAATTTTAATTCCTCAAGAAACTGAATTTCAAAAGATCTCAGTTTTTTCCACTTTCTGTCCACTTTCTGTCGGGGTTCTGTGTGACGTCATGTGAAAACACAGGCAAATAATCCGGTTTCGGTTGGGATTTCGTTTGGATTTTGTTTGGATTGGGCCCCGTGTGATAACGTCCCAGGAGTTGTCAAAGATTGCAGAGTTAAAACCAAGAGAAAGGAGTCCAAAGCAAGTAGTTGTTCCACATTATCCATAGAACCTTTCTCTAGCATTACACTTCAGATGAGTCAATTCTCTTCCTATCTGCTCTCTTCACTCTCCAGATTTCACAACCATACATAGAAACAGGAAAAACAATGGCATAGCTAATCCTAAATTTAGTATTCAATTATATAGCTTTACATTTAAAGATCTTGTTTATTTCCTTCATAGCTGCCCTTCTAAATCTTACTCTTCTGATTTCTTGAGCTTTATTAAACCTAGGTCCAAACCACACTGCAGAAATAATCCATTTTGAGACTACTTTAACTGTCCTGGCTCAGTGATAGGGAATCCAGGGAATTGTAGTTTATAGTGGCACCTGAGCTCTCTGATAGAGAAAGATAAATGTCTACAGTTCCCAGAATTCCCTAGCATTGAGCCAGGACAGTTAAAGTGGTGTCAAACTGGATTATTTCTGCAGTGTGTTTTGAACCATAGTCAGACTTAATCTCAGTATGCATAGAATCACACTGCTGGGAGTGGAACGAGATGATGAAATAGATGCAGCCACAGAAGGATGCCTTGTATCTTTCCCCCTTCTCATCACATGGAGAGTTTCCCTTTCTCTGCTGTTGTTGTTAACTGCCCTCAGGTTGACTCCAACTCATGGTGACCGTGTGAGTGAGACATCTCCAAGATCCTCTATCCTCCATTGCTTTGCTTAGATCCTGTAAATTCAGTCATGTGACCTCCCAGATTGAGTCTATCCATCTAGCATGTGGTCTTCCTCTCTTTCTTCTATCCTCTACCTTTCCTAGCATTATTGTCTTTTCTAATGAGTTGTGTCTTTTCATAATATGGCCAAAATAAAACAGCCTCAATTTGATCATCTTGACTTCCAAGGAGATTTTAGGCTTGATCTGTTCAAGGACCCATTTGTTTGTCTTTTTGGCTGTCCACAGCATTCTTGTCCAGCGTCACATCTCAAATAAGTTGATTTTCTTCTTATCCACTTTTGTCACTGTCCAGCTCTTATACCTACACATGGTAATGGGGAATACAATTCCAGACAATTCTAACTTTAATGCCCAATTGTAGACCTTTACTCTTTAGGATCTTGTCTAGCTCTTTCATAGATGCCCTTCCCATTTGTAGTCTTCATATTATTTCTTGACCGCAGTCACCATTCTGACCTATGTTTGAGCCTAGGTATGAGAATTTTTAACTGTTTCAATTTCCTTATTAACTAGGTTAATTTTATATATTTTATCCATAGTCATTCTTCCTCTACACAGCTACAGATAAAGAAGAGTGGTTGAAGAACCCTCAGTTGAGACAATGACATCTTGTTATGCATTATGGTTTTCTAGTCCTTGGTTGAGTACTCCATGGCCTCCTGATGCGATTGCAGCTCCCATCAGCATGGCCAGTATTGCAAGATGATGGAAACTGAAGTGCAAGAACACCCAGAGGGTCACAGTTGTTCGGCCCTATGCTAGACATTGCCCAGGTAGGATGGAATGGAAGAATGAGACATTTCTTGTATTTTCACATTCTCCACTCCAACACTCTACTAGCTCTCCGAAATAAACTACAGGAAATTAATTGTAGAAAACATCTTAATAGGAGAGAAGTCACCTTCTGGAATTTGTAATAATCCTTGATGCTCTTGCTCATGAGTAGCCCCTCTCCATTTGTTTGAAAACCTTTAGAATCAGTAGTACAAGGATCAAGGCTTTGGAAGTTTCTTTTTCCATAAGAGCTCTCTGATTCTAAGTACAAATTTATGTGAAGCCTTAACCTACTGTTATTGCTGCTCTGTCATAAGTAAATAATTACCTTTATGAAGAATTACGAGATGATATGTTTTGTTAAAAAAAAACACAACAACACACACAATTAGATTAGCCAGTGTTTTTTTTTTAATGTAAGACAGTAAAAACAAACGAGGACATCATCAATCTTATATCCTACTATAACTCATGAGCAATTTAATCCTATTTAAGATTTTATTCCTATCTAAATAACAAAAGCAAATTCATTAATGCCATGTTTTGCACCCTTTTTTCAGTAAAGAAATTCAGTGACAAATTTGAGATTTGTCACCCAGCTTTATTATTGTAGAAAACAATTTATAGTGTAGGGTTTATGAGATAATTATTGTAGTTGTTAAGACTGAATCTAGGCCCTGCAGGAGTTGTGGTACAATAAGCATGCTAGGATTTTATCACTGCTATAGTCTGACATTTGGAACATTTCTTAGTTAATGTCAGATTGTGATGAAGATAAAATAATAATAAATGACAATGACAATGCCAAGCCTTCAAAGTGGATGATTAAAAAAAATAAAGGCAGTTGAAATGCACTTAACAGCTGGAATAATATCTAGGTTGGGTAACTACATGCAAAAACTGGAAATAAAATGGAAAAACTGCTATTCATTTGAGCAGCACATGGTACATAAAACAAGTGAGCACATAGCTGGATGGACACATATATAAATATGACTGAAATAAATAGGGATCTTTTTGTGAGTGTGGCTGGATGGAAAAGGCCTGATTCTTTACAATTATCACAAATGAGTTGCCTTGTAATATCAACTAAAAAGGAGTATATGAAAATGAAATTCAAAAGAAGAAAAATAACCAAAGATGGAAATTCCCTATTTTTAATTTCTCTTATAAGACTTCTATTGCTGTGCACAGAGAAACACAGAAATAAAGGCTGAAGATTCTGTAAATGAAATATGGTAGTTAGGTAATGTCATTTTAGTGTTTGTAATCATAAATCAAGGTGCTCATTATTCCCTACTAGCTAAAGGCCTCTTATGTATGATGGAACTCAAAGACGGGAGTCATCACTTAGTGTTCTTAATCCTTTCTATTGTTGTTGCATCGGCACAAAGGACATCGAACGCGATTATTTGGGTAAAACATTTGGCCACAACTTTTATTTGAATTTAGGGTCTTGAATTTAATCAATTTTACAATTAAATAACAGTTTTAGAAAACCAGCATTTGTTCTTGATGCATGCGCTCATGTGGTTAAGCACAAGCGCTGCTGTTTAATTTGTCTCCAACACGTCATGCGTCAAGTCTATCAGTTTATGTAATTTATAACATCAATAACTAATCCCTCCACCAACCGGATGTGACGTCATAATTGATCTTATGACATCTTAACATATGACATCATCCAAGGTTAAAATGATGTCATACCAATTTGGTTAACCTAATGACATAAAGCTAATTTAGAATTTTCATTAACCCAATTAGTATTTTTCAATTAACCTAATTATACCCCTGGGGGGGGGTCCCTGCCCGCCAACAAATTTTATCAATAACAATAAACCCAATAGACCCAGAACCTGAATTTGTGACAATTAACATTTACCAAACCGAACTTCTTATCATGAGCATTTGTAAATATTCATTATGCGCACACACCTGATAGCTTCTAACCAGCAAATTAACACACTTTTCTTTTCCACTTGCAATTGGTAATGCTATTATTCTCAGGGAGGGCGAAAAACCCAAATTGCCACTCTGGAAAAACTCCCTCCCAGCCCCAAAGGCGACCAGCCGAAGCCTGAGAGTAAATAACATGTTTACCAATTACTAAAGGGTGGGCGAGATGGGCTGCTCACCTGCAAATTTAAAATGGCTGCCGACACGAGGCAGCTTCGGGCTAAATAGCCCCCAGAAATCTCGCTCCCAGCAATGCGAGATTTAAACTCTCACGTTACTAGGAGCGAGACTGTCCTTTGATTGGCCGAGCAGCCCGGCAAGGGCGGGCCTTCCAGGCTGCTCAGCCAATCACGCGTCAATGCCCTTTTATGGGGCCGACGCAACAAAAGGCCCCTCCCGACGCGTCAGGGGGGTGTCCTTATGTGAACTTTCATCTATTCTACCTTATGGTGATCCTCTCATAGGGTTTTCCTGGCAAGATTCCTCAGAGGAGGATTTCTCTGACGATAAGAGTATGTGACTTGCTGAGGAGGAATTCAAACCCTGGTCTCCCAGAATCCTAGCCCAGTTTACTACCCCACAACCTAACCCTGCCCTTTTCCATCCTTATTCTTATCCTCTCATTCACTGAGAGTTATTGACACAGGCAGGGTAAAGAATGAAATTTGCCCTGCTCCAGGGCAACTGATAACTTCCATGTTAATGAGGTAGTTAATCCACTCTGAATTTCAGCCCAGAATTTAGAGGAGCTATGCAAGATACTGACCTCTATCCCCAAAATAGGTTTGCTACCCTAGATTTCTCAGACTAAAACCTGGCAGCAGCAGGATTAAGGAAGAGGCAAGGCTTAATATTGTGATGAGGCAAGTATCTGGAACAGTGGAGCCATGAAAACATGAGCCACCATGTTTGAATTGATTGAACCCATTTTGACTTTGGTCCACAGCACTTCTCTCAACCAGACCAAATTTGAAATAACCAGTAATAATAATAATAATAATAATAATAATAATAATAATAAT
>JAIPUX010001880.1:37847338-37859560 GCA_020142125.1 Phrynosoma platyrhinos | reverse complement strand
TGTCCTTTTGTGCAGACGCAAGGCTAAATATCTCACAAAACTACAAATCTCAGAATTCCATAGAGTTGAGTCATGGCAGTTAAGGCAGTGTCAAACTGCATTGTTTCTGCAGTGCAGATGCAGCCTTAGAGAGACGTATGAGACACAGCTCCCTATGGCTGCCCATAACTAGGAATGGGTTTCTCCTATATTTGAATTATGCAAATTCTAGTATAGTCTGATCAACAAGAATCCAAAAGGGATTTTCATCCATCCCTATCCATACCTGCATTTTTTTATTGCACCGATTTGGAGATGTCAGTAGTGGCACTAATTATCATGACATACACAAACACAAAGAACAGTCTGAATCATGAATGACAAGATTGGCATTTTTGGAGTCACAGCTATGGGAGGTAGCTACAAAATAGGAGACAATTTGATGTGATAATGGGAAAATGTGGGTAACTATGCTTCTGCTCTCTTCAGCTAAGTGTGCTCTTCTCCCTATTCTTTATCTGTTTGACAAAGACCAGGCTGTGCATGCAATCAACAGAGCTGGTTCAAAATATTTTGTTGCTTGCAATGAAGAAGATGGTGTCCCCAATCTCTGCTTCCATTCCATGTAGAAAAAGTTGACTGAATTGTTAGTTAAAACTTTGTTTCATTCTGACAATTGGACTCTATCTACACCTAAAGGCAATAGGCTAGGTTCGGATCTGCTGAGCAAACCACCTATATACAACTCACTCCTCCAACAGAGTGTATTATGTACAAAGGTCTGACACATCCTTTGAAACAAATCCCATACAGATTCTCCCAGGTAAAGGTAAAGGTAAAGGTATTCCCTGTTGACAAGGTTGTCATGTTGTGTCTGACTGAAGGGGGTAGTGCTCATCTCTGTTACTAAGCCAAAGAGCCAACGTTGTCAGAGAATACTCTGTGATCATGTGGCCAGCAGGATTGCACAGAAAGCTGTTTCCCTTCCCACCAAAGTGGTACCTATTTATCTCTTGCATTTGCATGCTTTCGAACTGCTAGGTTGGCAGTTTCTCCCAACTGCCCAACATTTCAATTTCTGGAAATGGCCCAGATTCAATCCCTTGGTTTTATTTGTGCGTGTGGTGTGATGTTATTTTTAATGTGTAGTAACTTCTTCTTTTTAAAGAAAAGTTTTCAATTATTGATGAACACCACGCAAACAGGAAACTCTTTGATTATGCACACTGGTACAAAATTAGTAAAAAAGTCTGAAAACCTTCTAGGCTTATGGAATTCTATTGTTTCCAAAGAATAATTCCATCTATTTTAACTTTTTCATGTGTAATTCCATTGGCAACTGCTCTTCCTTTGATTGTCAACTGCCTTAATTGAAAGGCGTGGTACAATGTCTGTTTTGGCCGTTACACTTATATCTTTTGTTTCAAAACTCCAAGTGTTGGCTTTCCTGTCTGGCCTTCCTTAGTATTTTCTGTTTTGGTGATGTGATGACAGACTTACAGTGTGTTTCCTTGTGTGTATGGTAACAGATGTTTATGTGAATAACAGACTTTTTTATGAAGGCATACACTTTATAGCCAAATACTAATTAAAAATAATTGCATGTAAGCATTTTTGTTTATTCCCTGTTGTGCATCTTTAATCATTTGAAATCACCTGCAGTTGAAAATTGAGGCAAAGATTTGATACTGCAATTATAAGAGGCCATCTGACTCCAGACAAGGGAGGGGGGGGAGTGTATGGGGAAAAAAAGTTCTTTAAAAAATATAGCAACACTAGATCACTCTGATTTTGCTTTAATGCTGGATTAAGATACTAGGGAATTGTTCTGGAAAAGTATTAGAAGTTTTAGGTTAGGATCCTGTGCAAACTTACCTGGAAGTCAGTCTCATAAATTTAATGACTTGATATGCATAGGATTGCACTGTAACTTACTGTATCTTCATACCTGAGCCCACATGCCACCCCAAAATCCTGAATTAGATCCTAATTTATATTTTGTGCTCTAACAAGCTCTGTATAAATTATTATAATTATATATATAACACATAGTTCCAAGCAAATAAGTGAAGTTTTCAATGAAATACCATGTTTCAATGGTTGAAACCCTGGACTGGGAGATGTATCACAAGGTTTTGTATGATGAAACTATGGAATATCTCTTCTCCAACACTCCAAAATCCACCTTTTATCTGTGGCTGTCCTCCACCCAACACTTGTGAGTTTACTGGCTGGTAACAAGTGAGAGAGAACATCCAGCCATGTTCCCATAGCTGGATGCACAACAGCAAGGCATCCTTTGCAATATCCTTCCAGAGGTCCTAGAGGATGGTGTCAGTGCTATGCCTCCAGCTATGGGAATATATCTGAATGCTTCTCTACCACTCCTCTCCTCTTCCTCAGGCAGTAAATTGTTGGGGAAGGAGCTACAAAAGCTAAAAGATAGGTTGAGGCAAAGTTTCCTCAGTGTGCACATTCTGCAGAGAATTAAGACTTCCACAGTGACAAAACAAATGGCTCACTGAGGCTTAAGAGATACTTAATGACTGCATAAGCCATTACTAGGATGCTAGCCAATGTGTAGTTATGCAATATTGGGAATACTTTCACTATTTATGTATATAATTCATATTCAAAATGGAGGGGCATGGCATTATCCTTGCATCAGGGAAATCTTTGACCAGTCTTTGTACATTGTGGCCAGGGAGGAGATGAGAAGATGTTGCCAGCATTACCATATGAATGTACAATACACAGATACAAGGAAGGAAGAGGAAGTGGAAAGCCACATAAGCGAGTTACACAACCATCCATGTCCTAGTGTCATCAAGACTGAATTTGTGAAGGTCCTCAGTGGTCATTATTTTTGTTTTCTTTATGTTCAATATTAAGCCTGCCTTTGCACTTCCTTAGAAGGTGTTCCAGGTCTGTGAGGATTTCTACTAGTATTATGGTGTCATCTGCATCTCAGAGGCTGGATGGCCATCTGTCGGGGATGCTTTGATTTTGAGTTCCTGCATGGCAGGAGGTTGGACTGGATGGCCCTTGTGGTCTCTTCCAACTCTGTGATTCTATGATTCTATGGACGTTATCACACGGGGGCAAATCTGCTGGTTAATCCACACAAATCCCAAACAGAAACTGGATTTGTGCCTCGCGTTTTCACACGACGTCGCACAGAAACTGGACAGAAAGTGGACAGAAACTTGTGTTAACCGAGATCTTTTGAAATTCAGTTGTTTGGAGGAAATGCAAATGCGAAATTAAGGTAATTTCGCATTTACCATAATGTGAAAAGCAAATGCGCATTTGGGAGCATTTCTCTGCTTTTCCCATGGTTCCAGTGAGCATTCCTCTATCTGTGCATGTGCAAGAAGCTCATTTCTAGTACATTTATGGGCTTTTCTCACTTGTGTGTGCATGTTAAATGCACTTACTGTAATTTCACAATCAAGGTAATTACGTGTGAAAGCCATTTGCGGAATCAAGGTTTATTTTTGGTTTATTTTCGGAATGCTTCATTTCCACTTTATTATTGCTTTCTGGCCCACATGTGATAATGTCCTATGATTCTATGATTCTTAGATTGTTGATATTCCTTCCTCCTTCTTCTGTGTCCAAGCCTGCTTTTCTTATAATATGTTCTGCATACAAGTTGAACAGATAGAGTGAAAGGATGTAGCCTTGTCTGACTCCCTTGCCAATTGGGAACCATTCTGTTTCTCCGTGTTCTTTTCTGACAGTAGCCTCTTGTCCTCAGTACAGATTCCTCATCATGACTATCAGATGTGTTGGCACTCCCATGTCTTTTAGGGCATTCCATTTAAACTTCATTAATTCTGCAGTGTGGCAGCAGTCAAGGTTAGGTGCAAGATGTCTCCTAAGAACCACGGAAGCAACAAGAAGGAATTGCTGTTGAAATAGCAGCAACAGCAGCTACTAGGAGAAACAATGGCATGGAGTCAGATTATTCAAGTGAATGTTCACAGGATGCATTTGGGTATTATTTCTAGCTGCCGCCACCAGTCTCAAACCCTCCATTGCTATTTTTGGCTTGGAATTTGAAACCTGAGAGTATTTCATGTATCCTGAATTGTAATGCAGTTTGTTATCTAGTTATTTTCACAATTACAAAATTAGAAAATTCTAATGAATGTGGTGGCAGGGGAAAGTCACTACACAAAAACTACATTTCTCTTTTAGAACTTTATACCAAGGCAGATTAGCATGCTGGAGAAAAGGTGCTGCAAGGAGTAGGTAATGGGGAGAGATGAAGAACTGAGTGAACTTTATGTGAATAAGTCCATTATCATTTCAGTTGGAAAGGTACCATATTTTGTTGATTTTGGCTTCAGAGTGAAGGAATACTGTGTGAAATGTTGTTTTATTTAAACACAATAACAAAGTTAAGTCTTAAGTGGATTCAAAAGTTATTTTGCTTTTTGAAATAAAAATATGATTGGCTGGGATAGAGCATTGCTTTTGCCAAGTTTATACTACTTGTTTTGATAAGCACGCTGCTTGAGTCCCAGTTTGGCAAGGCAAATCTCATAATCATGAATTTCAAGAACTCATTATTGTCAAAAAATGACTGATCATGTGGAAAGAATACTTGAACCAAATATATTTTTAATGACACTGCTCCATGCTTAGGTCTCATTTGGCATATACCCAATACGTTAGGGTTCTAGAAATTGCCTGCTAAAATAATCCCATAACATTTTGTAAGAAGAGCTCCTTCAGACTTGTGACTGGTATATATATATATATATATATATATTCTGCACATTTTGTATATTTGCATATATTTTGGTTTTGTTTTCCTGGTGAAACTGTCTATTACTTGAAAAATATATTCCAAGTTCATTTTTTCAAGGACTAGGGAAGAATAGTTGGAATTTACTCTGGATAAAAGAAATGATAGAAAAGTTCAGACCAATGCAATGCAATTCTGTGCTCTTTTATTTTGAGATAATTCCTTCTGAGTGACTTGGGCTACATCCACACTGCAAAAATAATCAGTGTTGACACCTCTTTAACTACTATGGCTCAATGCTATGGAATTCTAGGATTTGTAGTTTTGTGAGATATTTAGCCTTCTTTGTCAGAGAGCCCTAGTACCACAACGAACTACAAATACAAGAATTCCATAGCATTGAGCCATGACAGTTAAATTGGTGTCAACCTGGATTATTCTATGGATGCAGCCTTGGTACCTTCTGTTATGCAGACACAAGAAAATCTGCATAACACTGTAAAAAAAGGTGCATCTACACTGTAAAAATAATGTAGTTTGACACCACTTTAAATGCTGTAGCTCCATCCTATGGAATCCTGGGATTTGTAGTTTTGCAAGGTCTTTAGCCTTTTCTGCCAGAGTTCTGGTGCTGCACAAAACTACAATTCTTAGGATTCTGTAGGATGGAGCTGCGGCAGTTAGAGTGGTGTCAAACTGCATTATTTCTACAGTGTAAATAGTCCTATACATATTTATTCAGACTTAACTCCCATAGGCTTCAATAGGGTATCTCACAAGCAAATTATTTCAGTAGGCTTTATTTCAGATGAGCAGCACAAGGACCTTGTGCCATAATGTAGAAGTAAGCATCCCATACATGCTTACATTTACTGGGAAGAAAAACCATATGAAGTAATAAAAAATCTGTAATCTAAATCTTAAACCAGACAAATTCTTGGAGAACTAGCTTGCTTTTTCTCTTTTCTTTTATTTTTTTCCCCTTTTCTTTCAATAACTCCAAGTGTTCATTTTGGCTGTTTGTCAAACTATGCTAGGAACATCAAAGCCATAACCCTATATTACAGCCAAGGTGGAGAGGAAAAGGGGAAGAAAGAATCACACCAGTTCCAACTTAAAATACTGGTTTCTGTTCAGCATTCATGGAATGAAGGACCTCTTCAACATTTTTCAACTATGATCTCAGCAAAATGGTTGAAAGCTGATTCTACTTGTTGTTTTTCCCCATTAGTGAAGTTCACTGAAACCTCTGCAAGGAGGAGAGATACACATATTTTCTTTAAAAAATACATCTACTGAAAAGCAGGGTGTTGTTTTTTTAATGAACTTTTCAAACTCTTGAAAAATTCATTCTCCAACTATTAATCAGCATCTGTGGTTTTATCTATTTCTTTTATTAATTATTCAGGTTTGACATTGTAAAAGAGTGCCCCAAATCTCCAAACCTCCTGACAACAGACTTCAAAATAAACAGCCCCAGAAGCATCAGTACTAATGCACAAATAAATTATCTCTATCCAGCCAGCAGCTACAATCAAATCAAATGCAGGTACCAAGTCACCTTATAGAAAACACTTTTTAAAAAGGAGAAGGGGGGAATCAGCCCAGCCTTCCCACACTTTTAGTTACCATCATACTGGGCTCTTCCCCCAAACCTTGCACAGCCAAGTGCCACTTTTATACGCCTTTTCCACTGCTGTGTGAAGCCCCAAGCTCCATTTCCCGTCAGAATACCTCTTGCTGGCTACAATCTCTGTTTTCCCTACTGCTTCTTTGGCCTACAGCTTTTATTCAGGGTCTCTGACAAGCTGCAGTCTCTTGTGTTCCTACCCCTACTGCTGTGTTGGCTTGCAGTTCTTTCCCTTCAACATTGTTCCCACAGGTTGCAACCTCTGTCTTTCCTGCAGCTATTCTGCTTAAATCCCCTGTAATTCACATTCCCTCTCCCAGGCAGGCAGCTCCTGTTATTTCCATAGCTGTTGTGGCCTGCAGTGCCTTCCTCATTCCTTCCTTCTTCTAGGTCGCAGCAATTTCTCAGGCTTTGCTCTGTTATCCTCAAGTCCTGAAACCATCGCTTTTGCCTCGCATCCTCCTCAGAAACAAGAGTCTTGGAGCTGAGGCTCAATTTGTGTCCTGCAGAATGAGAAGGACTTCAATCGCTGAGACCAAAAAAAAGCCAGACCACTGCATAGGTTGCTATCAAAACACACACACACACACACACACACACACACACCTCCCTCTCTAGAGAGCATTAATTAAAAGAAAGGGAATTCAGAAAATGTTTGTGGTTTTTAAATAAAATGTCCATAATTCTGCTTTTATTTTTTTTTCCTTTTCCTTTTACCTTTTCCTTTCCTTTCTTTTCTTTTTCTTTTTCTTTTTCCTTTTTCTTTTTGCCTGTGTTATCCAGCAATAAAGATCGAATGTTCTTTCAAGAAAATACTAACAAGGAATAGTGAAAGGTATCTAGGTATTCTAGACATTGCCTTCTTGTTCGCTACTTTCATGGGAAATTCACATGAATGATAAGATATGATCATTCCCTTCTGAATGAGAGGGACTTCAATTGCAGATGCCAGACCACTACAAAGGAGCCAGACCAGTGCATAGATTGCTAGCAAACACAACAACAACAACAACAACAACAACAACAACAACAACGCTCTCACCAGAGAGCATTAATTCATAGAAAATGAATTCAGAAAATGTTTGTGGCTTTTTTAAAAAACAAATCCCACAACTCTACTCTATTCTTATTGTTCTTCACTTTCAGGAGCAATTCTCCTGAATGACAAAATGTGATCATTCATTCTGAATGGGTTGCTAGATCTAAACACTCAATCACTTACCAAGTGATAAGACCTTAACCAAGGTATCCTTAATGAAGGCTGCATCTACACTGTAGAAATAATGCAGTTTGGCACCACTTTAACTGCCATGGCCCAATGCTATGGAACTCTGGGATTTGTAGTTTTGCAAGAAATGTAGCCTTCTCTGCCACAGAGTTCTGCTGCAACAACAAACTGCATTAATTCTGCAGTATGACAGCAACCTAAGCAATCTCTTGTCATGTAGTGAGAAGATCCTTGCCAGTTTATTTCCTCCCTGTAGCATTTTATTGAATAGGTCTCGTGGGATGGTCCTGCTTCCTCTGTCATTTCTTTCTCTTCCAGCCACTGTTTTGTGTTTCTGATAGTTGCAGAAGTGTGGCAACATACTCCTAATAATTTGGAAGGGCTATGGGAGCCATCAGGAAAGCAAGCTGTAGAGCATCTCCTAATGATTCAAAGACCTTCTTATACCAGGGGCTCCTAAACCTGGTAGTACTTTCTCAATTACAATAGATCCATGCCTCAATTTCTCAATTACAATAAATCTTTATACATTATTCATCATTCTTTATAATGTTTTGTGGAGTGATACTCCTGCAGATGTGAACATTTTCTCATGGATGCTGAAAGAAGAGCAGGCCATTCAGTGGTTGTTGAAAAGCCTCTTTCTATGAAGCAGCGGCTTACAGGCCAGAGAATGCCAAAAGAAGGCTAGAAAGAGTTCTGCTTTGAGCAATCCCATTTATGATTCAACTTTTCAGCACTCTTTCCACTTATCACATTTTTCAAGGTCACCCTCTAACACTGTCTCCCCACTTCCAAAATCAATGAAAAGAAACATCACACTCTTTCCAGGAAAGAGAGTGAGAAGAAGAAAAAGATACTCAGATTCAACAGAATAGAGCAGAGTTGCACTACAGAATCTTGACCAAGAGCTAAATTTTATCCTTGTTGAAACCAGTAGACCCACAGTAAATCCATATTTAAATAGGTAGAAGATCAGAGTGTAAAAAGGCATCAGCAATGCACTAGTGCTGTGTAAAACCATCTGCCTTCCAATCGCATTGAATTTTTTAAAGATTGAAATCAGATATTGGGTGACAAAATGTAGGTATCGTATACTGGAGTTTCACAATTTTTATAGCTCTAAAGCAAAAAAAAAAAAAAATCTCCAAAGGACTAATTGTTCCAGAGAATCTATGCCTACCAGTGTCTCTCATTTTAAGAACTGGAGCTTTATAAGGTACTACCAGATATCTATAAATGGGGATCACTGTGCTACAGTGGCCACAACACTGGAGTTGCACTTTGGATTTATTATCCATACATTATGTATATAATATGATGTTTGTCATCCAAAGAAGACTTGGGGGCATTACAAACTGGCCCAAAGGGCTGGCCTGCAGGTGGAGTTGTGGCAGAGCAGCCTCATGCTGGCCACCCCAACCCCAACCCAATTCCGTCCTGACACCGTGCAGCCATTTGCACTGTGCATGGAGTCAGGAAGCCCTCCTGGCACAGCATGCAGATACGCTGCACTGAAAGGATGTGGAAGAGCTGCAGCACTGGCTCTTAGGGTGGTCTTTTGCCACCCCTAAAAGGAGCGGCAAAAGGAAAGATTGGGGGCGCAGTGTGGGGTTGCCATAGCCCCGATCCACCGCTAGCAGGGGTGGCCCAGAACCACTCGTCTGCGTAGCCCCTTATAATTCACTTTAACCATGACTCATAGTTGAGGAAAGTTTCACTGCCTCACGTTTGGAAATTGCAGCTTTCTTCACAGGATTTAAGTGAGGAGAAACAGCACCAGGATTGTAATAATAAAGAATACAACTGCAAAGGCAAAAGGACATGAACATCTAGCATTTTTTTCAAGTAAGTACTCACTGCTACACCCTCTCACATGTCCCATAGACTTCACCAATTTTTTTTTATACCTGTGTTCCTGGAAGAGAGAACCAGAAAAGAGTAGTAAACACTTAAAAAGTATATTACAATACAATATAATAGCACAATTGATGAATTACAATATAATAATATAAACACTACTTACCCCTTGTGGTGATTCCTTTATCTGGATAGCTTATGGAGAAATGCACCAGATTTTGGAAACACTGTCTGCGTCCCTCCAAGTCCAAACTGATTATGTGGATGAGGATTTTACTCATTTGTATCCCATCTTTCTCCCAATAATGCCTCCCAAAGGCAACTAACAATGTATTTAAAACAATACAATTCAATACAAGGGTATTATTAAAAATTATACCAAATCTTAATGAAAATATAAATGCCGTATTTTCCGGCGTATAAGACGACCCGGCTTAAAAGACGACCCCCCATTTTCCCAGTCAAAATATAGAGTTTTAGCACCTCTATCCTCCCTATAAGACGACCCCCCCACTTTAACCACAGATTTTGCAGGTTAAAAAGTAGTCTTATACGTAGGAAAATAAGGTAATTGATTTTTTTAAAAAATGATCAAACAATTCATAAAAATTAAAACATTAAAATTCACTAAAGGACTCTCTACAAACCTTAAAAACAACACTGCACAACATTAAAACACCACCCCAGTCAGTTTCTAAAAGCATGATAGCATAAAAACATTTTGATTTGCTGATAAAAGGACAACAAGAATGGAGTCGTCCTGGCCTCTCTGGGGAGGGTGTTCCAAAGTCTGAGAGCAGCCACCAAGAATGCCCTTGTTCCCACCAAACAAGCCTGAAAAGGTGTCGGGACAGAGTGAAGGGCCTTTCCAGATTATTTTAGAGCTCTAATGGGCTCAGAAAAGGAGCTAACCCAGCCATAAGTCAAATGTTTATAAGTCAAAACCGGCAGTTTGAATTGAATCTAGAGGTGGAACAGCAGCCACAAAGGAGTTGTATGTTCCCAATAGCCAGCCCCAGCTAACAACCTCATTGGGGCCAACTGAAGTTTTTGAATACTTTTCAAAGACAGTCCTACATAGGGCACATGAAAGTAATCCAAACAGGATGTAACCAAGGCATGTACCACTGTGGCCAGATTTGACCTCTTCAGGAACAGTGCAAAAGCACTCTTAGGGGCTATGCAGACAGACAGCTATGAGCTGCCCCTGCTAGCGGCAGATCAGGGCCGTAGCAACCCCACACCGCAGCCCTGATCCTTCCTTTTGCCATCCCTAAAAGAGTAGCAAAATGCCGCTCCTTTTAGGGGCAGCAAAGGGCTGCCCTAAGAACTGGCACCACAGCTCTTCCGTGACCTTTCGGTGCAGCATGTCTACATGCTGTGCCGGGAGGGTATCCTGATGCCGCGCGCCATGTGTACAGGCACATGGCGTCAGGATGATGTCAGGCTGGGGTTGGGACAGCCAGTGTGTGGATGCCTCGACCCAACTCCACTCCCAAGCCGGCCCTTTAGGCCGGTCTGCAGTGCTCCTTAGTCACTGCAGAAATCTGGGGCTCCTGAATCCAGGAGTACCCCCAAACAGCAAGCCTAAGTTTTCAGGGGATTGTAACCACATATAACACAGGCTGAGCCTCTGTTCTTAGATCTGTCTTTCAACTGATGATGAGTACCTCTGACATTCATTCATAGAACTTTATAGAAGCCAAATGCCCTCTTAATAAGAACAGCTATTACATATGCTGATTTTGTATACAATCCTCTTATCCAACATGGCTTCATTTTTAAAATACTACAATGTCCAGAAAGCAAATACAAAACTCAGGCTGCTGCCACACTGCAGAATTAATACAGTTTGACACCACTTTTAACTATCATGGCTCCATCCTATGGAATCCTGGGATTTGTAGTTTGTTGTGGCTGAGTTCCATAGCATTGAGCCACAGCAGCTAAAGCAGTGTCAAACTGTATTAGTTCTGCAGTGTAGATGCAGCCTCAGATGTCTCTTGCCTTTTAGTGACAAGCCAACTGATATAGGCTACTGAGCGTTGCCATTAGATAACTAATGCAAAGATGCTAAAACATTCCACAGTTCTCCACATCTCACAAGGAAGGAAATGCCCAAAACAGTGAATCATGAATGGTATAGCAATGCTGATAACATATGTCCATGCCAAAGCTTGGAAACCTGACTACAATTCCCAGAATCTCCAATTCAGCATAGCAGATGGTGATGTTGGCTGATGGATTCTGGGAGCTCAAATCCAAAAAGTCAATCTTCACAGCTCCATTCCATAACATATTTAGAATGCAGTTCTATATATATTAATACATATGGATATATCCGACTGAACTCAATAGACCAGGGGTAGGCAACCTTTCCCCTTTAAGGGCCGAGGGACTTCAGCTCCCAGAATCCCAGGAGTTATTGGCCAACATGGGACTATTGGCCAACATGGCTGAGGCTTCTGGGAGCTGAAGTCCCTCGGCCCTTAAAGGGGAAAGGTTGCCTACCCCTGCAATAGACCATACCTCTGATGAGACATGCATATAACCATACTTGACAGGTCTTAAAAGTGACATTTGCAGCCACAGTACTGCCCTCCTGTTATTTAATCTAAGTGACAAGCACATGGAAAGCATATAGACCAATATGGAAGATCACTCAAAGTACAAGTTGTTGGTTATTACCTTTAAAGCCCTAAATGGCTTAGGTCCAAGTTTTATCAGAGACCGCCTCCTCCCGTATAATCCTCCCTGCGCGCTCCGGTC
>JAIPUX010001880.1:37833427-37847238 GCA_020142125.1 Phrynosoma platyrhinos | reverse complement strand
TCCACTTTATTATCGTTTTCTGGCCCACGTGTGATAACGTCCTATGACTTGCTCTAGGTCACCCAGTGGTTTCCATGGCTGACGGGGATTCAAACACTGGTCTCTAGAGTTGTAGTCCATTGCTCAAACCACTACAACACATTGGCTCTCCAAAATTTAGTACTGGGAAGAATATGGATGGATTCCTACACCGCAAAAAGAAGAGCAGTTGAACATGTTTCAAAACTTTTTTATCCAGTAATATTAATATGTATGCATGAAATGAAACAAGCAAGCCAAGTAAGCTTTACCTAAGTAAAGTCAAACATTTTGATCTTTCTAGAGGCCACTTAAAATTTATTCCAAAATTCATCCAGGGATTTTTTTTTTACTCCCTATCACCAACATCTATTTTTCTTATAATTTCTATTTTGGTTGCCAAATTTCTATATCTATGCTTTTTTTTAAAAAAAAAAAACCATTCTGGAGATAGCTGGTGCATCAGACTAATCTGCTTTCCCCTTGATCTCTGTTCTGCTGTTCACACATGCTCAGTATGGGTTCTGGAGCATCTGCTGTTTACCTTACCTTTTGTGGGTAAGGCACACACAGCTACAGTAGGATTGACTAAAGCAGAATCACAATCTTTTGCAGCTTAGATTTTTTTTGCATTTCTTACTGCAGACATGTTGCTGCAATCTGATTCTGAGAGTCTTCATCCCTCCAGCATTCCTTCACTATCCTTCTAATACAGATATTGCTTTTTAAAAAGCCTTCTAGCTAGACAAGGTGGAAAAGATGAAGTAGGGGAGTGTAAAAATACTTTGTAAAAAGGAGCTTCTTTATTAGCATTTTTTGTTAAGTGAGATATGCTGTATTGGTATTTAAATGTTTCCTTTTCTACCCCCTTCCCACTGCATGATAAACACTACACCTTCTAATAGCTTCAGGAGAAGAAGAAGAAAGAGGTGGAACTCTATTTGACATCTGGATAGAAACAGAAGGGAATGTGCTGCAATTCTATTTCTTGTCTATGGCTGCATCCGTGTTGCAGAATTAATCCAGTCTGACATAACTTTAACTGCCAGGGCTCAATGCTATGGCATTCTGGAAACTGTATTTTGTTGTGGCACCAGAGTTCTCTGATAAAGGCGGCTAAAATGTCTCACAAAACTGCAGTTCCCAGATTTCCATAGCATTGAACCATATCAGTTAAAGTGGTGTCAAACTGGGTTATTTCTGCAGTGCGGATGCAGCTTCTAGTTAAACTACAAACATTCCATTAAAAAAAGAATTAAAGAACAAAAAGAAATAATATAAGGTCAGCCAATAAGAGTTAGGTTGTATTCATGTGTCTGCTCAGGAACAGTCTGATCTTCTGCATGCTTACTTAGAAGTATATTCCATGTTGTCCATACTTTGGTGTTTGTTCTGATGCATGTGTACATAGGATTGTAAACTAAATTAGGCATTAACCAATTTTTACAGATAAATTACAATGAAGCAATGGCATGGTTGCCCCTGGTTTCAGCATGTTTCTAAATAGGCCACAATGCTCCTTTAATTCACTGTGCAGAAAGCAGAAAACAAATGCTGGTATGACTGATAATATTTGAGATTAAATTCATTATGATAAGATGAATGGATTCAGTGGGTAAGAAAGGCACATAGCAGATCTGTGAAATATAACCAAACAACAACAACATATGAATAATAAGTATTTAGAAAGGTTGGTGCAAACAAGATTTGACAGCTGGGATGAAATCAATGTAAATAAAATAACTAATTATACATTATCCTCCCATTTGTCAGATAGCATAGCTTTAGCTTTTTGTTTTACCATAATCTATTAAGGGGTCCCTTTTGATGATGAGTGGGTCTCTTGGCTGCCAACCTCTAAATATGGATTGAAGATCTCTGCTGATAACAGTCTGCCTTTGAGTGACTGGAAGTTTCAGGCTAGGTACTTAACAGTGTACTCCTAAGCTTAATGGGGTTTACTCTGTAACAAGTGTGCCTAGAGATTGCACTACACTACAGGCAGTGATGTTGTAAACATATGTGAATATACTTTTCTTTATATGCATTTATATCCTTCCTTTTCTCAAGGGAGCTCAAATCAAGGTGGTGTATTTCCCCTTATCCTCATGACAGCCCTGTGAGGTAGGCTAATCACCCAAGTTTCATAGTTCAATTAGTACTAGAACAATTGTATGGGAATCGTGTGGCTTATACATGCAGCCCCTTGGGGTCCAGGTTAGTCACTAATGACTCCATCACCCAAGGCAGCCATTGATGACCCCCAAAACCCATAGCTTCCTCCAGTTTGGGGGCAAAACATGTTTTTCTGACAAAAGCCCATTACCCTCTGTTCCAAAATGTTCCCAAGTGCTTTAAAATGGTGTTTCAGAGAGCTCACCCCAAAACTGCAAGATCATCCCCCAAATGTTTGTTAGCTTGTCCATGGTTATGTAGTGCAATGCTCTATAGAAGAATAAAATTGTGCCAATCAGCTCTCTAGGCTCCAGAGCATGCCCTTGATACTAGAACATTTATTTCCTAAATCCTGGTCCAACTTCCTCTCAAACTCATCTGGGGCCCATTTACACTTCACAGTTAAAGTGCTATGGTTCCACTTTAACTGCCATGGCTGCTTCCTATGAAATCTTGGGGTTTGTATTGTGGGGAGGCACTAGAGGAATTCTCTGAGTGAAAATTATAAATGCTCTTACCTAAACAGCAAATCCTAGGATTCCATAGGATAGAACTATGGCAGTTGAAGTGTAAGAAAAGTACTATAATTATGTAGTGTGAATGGGTCCCTTTTGAGCAGGGATTTCAGAAAAAAGTCTTCTCCATCCAACTTTAACATTCTATCTCCTAATATGTTACACTATACACAGGTTCTTCTGACCACATCCTCAAACTTAGTTTTTATCTCCATATCTCCCCATAATTCCTAGTTTTCCAAATTTTTGTAGAAAGCTTGGTAGTGCTGAGAATGATGGAAGCTATAGCCAACTACTTCCACATACAATAGAAGCTTCTAGGTGACTGTTGAATGGATACTGATTGCCTGAGAACAAGGAAGAAACAGAACTAATTGAAAATTGTGTCAGGTGGCTTTTCGTTGGGAGTCAGCAACTTTTGCATGCCGATTCAGTGGTAGTTCGTCTGCATGAAGTTTAGATACTGATGTTTATGGTAACTTCCTGTTTATTTGTTTGTCCCACTTTCTTCTTGGGTCACATAGACATTCCTTTGTTCTCTGAGGTCACTTGATCTCTGCCTCCCTGCCTGCTTTCCATGAAGCATATAGTCAGAAAAGCTCTCTCCGGATGAGACATTCAATCTTTCCTAAAATCATGTAGTGCCCAATTTTTCTTTTTCTTCCTCAAAAAGGCATTTATGCACAAGTACTTGTGAGTAAAGCTACTTTTATAAATCTTATAAAGAAGAGTAGGGCCTTTACAGACTGCCAGAAATAATGCAGCTTGAGGCCACTTTAACTGTCCTGGCTCAGTGCTAGGGAATTATGGGAATTGTATTTTTTTTTCTGGGACATTGAGCCTCCTCTGTCAGAGAGTTCTGGTGCTACAATAAACTACAGTTCCCGTGATTCCTTAGCACTGAGCCAGGATAGTTAAGGTGGCCTCAAGCTGCATTATTTCTGGCAGTCTGTAAAGGCCCTAAGTTTGATTTCTTTCTCTGCTAGATAGTGTGTCTGGGGTGGAGTGGATCAGGAAACAGTTCAAACTTCTGTCTAGTGCATGAGATGCAACCATTCCTCCCCCTCCCCCACAAAAGTTGTGACAAAAAGAATAGACATAAACATAAATGGCAACATGCTGATTTGCTACATAATTATGAAACAAAACCAACACCAAGTGGAGGTTGGGACGAGACTCAAGAACAAACTGACAAGTGTACATGAGAGCAGGGGTGAAATACTCCTCACCTAACCGGAGTGAAACCTACATTCAGGTCACTCTGGCCAGGCCCACCAGCCAATGAACTCAAACCTAGTTTTAAATTCATTGGCTTCCCCCCAGGGCCACACCAAGATGTGCAGGACCCTGGGAAGAAGAAGCCAGCTACTGCCATTGCCAGAAGAGGCTCTCCATTCTGCTCCCCACTCTGATCCACAAATTCTTTGCATGGTGAATCATTCAATGTATTTTTCCCATACCATGCATAATTGCATTTACATGACTGATATCTTGCTCACACCAATGTGGTGATGTATGGGGTAGGAGTGACTAAACCTACCAAAGAGCCTTCAATCATAACATGGAATTTCGGGGGGGGGGGGAATCTATCAGTTTTTGCAGAGCTTTTCAAAACAGAATCCTATTAGAAATCTTTGGTTCCTGAATTATCTGTGTCCAAAGTTCTTCCTGTTCCTATTTGCTTGGCAATCTGAGGTTACCATTTGGGGAAAGCATTCAGTAAATCTGCAAGAAAAGAACAAAGCAGTAGGTTCTAGTGAATGCCGGGAGTCAGGAGGGAGTTACAGCAGGGATGAAAAGCTGTTTGTGGTGCTCGGAGGATTGCAGGGCCATCAGGGAGCCATCTGGGAAAAATCATTTTATTTATAACTTAAGTAATAGCACAAACCATGTAACAAATCGATTTGCTGGTGGATACTGGCTATTGTCTGTTTGTCCAGACAAACAGCATCCATTTTTAGTGGACTCCAATGCAGTAATAAGAAGAAAAGAACACACATTTTAATTATGTTTCTTGACAACTGGATAAATATTGAAGACACACTTTAAAAAGAAAAAAAGAAAAGAAAAAAATGAAGACTAACTTGCAGTTGAAAATATGTCATTAAAAGCTATGAGTGTGATTTTCTACTCTGCTGCTTGGGATATTAACCAAAATGATAAAGCATTTATTCTTTGAGGGAAAATAAGTGGAGGGAAATAAATGCTCAAGGTCTCAAGCCAGATATATTATTAGAATGATACTACACTGAGAAAGTTCAATGCCCTTCACTTGCTGCTTTCTGGTAGGCTGTGAGAAAAGTATGAGAATGACGAATTTTGGAAGTGATCTGGGAAAACATAAATGACAGATCTCTGCAAGGAAGTCAAAAGCTCCGTCAATCCTTTTTCTCCCCCTCTTAGTACAAATGACGCTTTGTTTTCTGAGTTTTTCTCTTTCGATGTGAACATGAGCAGCATGTCAGTTTCAGCTGCTGCAGACACTATATGGATTTGACAAGAAATGCAAGGAGGTGGGCTTTCATATCACAAATGATTCAAATTAATTTGTGCTTTCCTTCACTTGTTTCTTCCCTAATTCTACAAGCTTGACTTCATACCCAGTGAAACTTACATTTATTTGTAATCTCACTGCTGCTTACACTCTGCTGAACAATAAAAGAACAATAAAGTTAATAAAAAGCCCAAGTGATTGGAAATTGCTATGGGAATGGCAGTCCAGTATGAAAGCTATAAATTTACTTGTATACTCATGACATTGTCAGCTAATTTTTATGAAAAGCCCATCACAGAACATTGCTCCAAAACACTGTGATCACTTGCATGTCACACATCATACTTCCCCTGATAACAAAATAGGGAATGCATCATAAAACGATGCTTCGAACCACAAATTCATCATCAAATGCTCACTATATCCAGTAATGTTCTTTTCCTGACCCTGCCTTGCACCTGAGCTTTGAATCAATCATTTTCTTTCCTCTAACATTAAGGAATACCCAGTGGTCTTTTTGATGAAATTTAAAACAAACTAAGAGACCACAATCATGTAATGCCATTAGCTCTTTGGCTGGAACTGCACAGCTCCTATCTAGACAGTGTTCCAAACACTGGGTTGGATTGAGATTTAGTGGTGTGCAACTGGACTGGTACCAACAGGCTTACTCACTTTATCATCCTAAAGGTAGCCATTCCACCCCCTTGAAATGCTAATTAGAGATTTTGAGGTGTGGGAGAGGGCCCCCCTATAAATCTCTCCTGAATATATCCCTCCTGAATGGGGTAGTATTGTGTTGTGAGGTGTGGGAGAGGGCCCCCCTATAAATCTCCATCCAGTCAAATCTGGATAACCACCCTTTGTCTGCAACCACAAGTCATGCTATTCAGTAGGACTGTAACAACCTTGGCATGCTTGATGGGCTGCTATGGGGAGGAAGGAATGTGGACATCTGATCCCATTAGTCCACTTGCCCATGCCTAATTCTAGATCACAGGCAATATTTGCAAACTTAAATGTAATGCTGTTTTTGACATTTGTCTGTAACCGCCAGGTATGAAATCTACAAAGGGGGAACTCCTGCTGATGTATACTTCCCACTGGGTAGTGGCAGCTGGTGGCTTCCATGTCAGTGTACGATGGTGAATCCACACTGAATTTTAGTCCAAATGTTAAAGGTGCTATCCAGAGTCTATATTTATGTCTACAGCATGTGGCCTAATTTAGGGTCAAATCTGTTTCCTATTCCCTGATTTTTATACCCACCAAGCTTGATAAAGCATTCTGGAGAATTCAGAAGTCCGCTTTGGGGGCAGCTGAGCCTGTTCTAGTAAAGGTATTGTTCAGTTTCAGATTCCCGCCTGCCCCCATCCCCCTTGGAAGGTGACAAGCATGTTTGTTACTCAAAGGTGGAATGAAGATGCCTATAAGTAAATAAATAAATAAATAAAGGACCAGCACAGGCTAGAGGCCTCTAGGAAGTGTTTTTTCCTGCACTGGATGAATTCAGACCATCGCTTCTTCCTGGATGACACTGCATAGTAATGTTCAGTAAATACACAAATCCTTCCTCTATTGTTTCCCATGTTCTTGTGTAGTTGTAGCTCAAGAGTTTAGGATCAACACTGTACACGCCACTGCTACCGCTTTTTAAACCTGAAGGCCAAAATAGAACACATTTATAAAAAAAAGTCCCTTCTTAATTGCCTTTCCTTTCTGAATTTAAAAGGCACAAACAATGTAGGCTTTCATTATAGGGGAAGTGCTTTGGCACTCTAATCATGTTGGTTTCCCCTTTTCTGCAGCTTTGCTAGTTCTACAACATCTCTGAGAGACAATTGTTTGAAGAATGACATACAAATCCTGTAAGTAAGTAAAGGGTGATTGGGAGCTAAGGGAGTGGAGAGTCAATTAAGGGCAGTGAGTTTGAGATCACAGGCATGCTTGGGTCTAAAGGGACCCATGTATCCCCCAGAATTCTAAAGGCCATGGAAACCTTTGTGATGTGTGTTTGGAAAGTTCACAAGGCTGGCTATAAAGATAAAATGACATGAACTGCCCCATCCACACCTAAGGGTGATTTCATGACCTCTAAAAGTGCAACACATATTTATGTGTATTGTGTGGGTTGCACCATAAGGAACTGAATTCTGCAAGATAGGTTGTGATCTGGTGTAAGGAAATGCAACATTTGACAAGGCAATCTATCAGCTAGTTTCTTCTTTGCAAATATCTGAAAGTCCTGCACAAGAGCTCAGACACACTAGGGAGCAGCACTCTACCGCAGGACAACATTAAGGTAAGACCAAAGTTTCTCCATCCTCTGGGCTTTGACTTTCCAACTGGAATGATCTAGTTTGTTCATCAGATTGTTTCATGTCTCTAATTTTGCAATGTCATAATAAGGTTATCCTTGAAAGTCAAAGAGCAAATCTACTGTATAGATAACACAAGTTTGGGTTATACCACAGTATGTTTCCATTCAGAAAAAGAAAAGGTTAAGAGCAGTTCATTGTCATCTATATGGGATGGCTGGTTCAGCTGGAAATTGACTTTATTTTTCATTACAATAGGTTTGTCTCTACCTTTTGTAACAATGGCCTATCTCTTTTCTGTTGGATGTCCTGTATAAGATGGAAATTTTCATCCTGCTCTGCCAAACATAAATTGTCTATGCAAATCAAATGCCAGAGAATGATGATGGGAAAGTCATTGGTGTAGATATAAACAGTCTGTGTAGAATGACCTTTGAAGTACAAAAAGGGAATCAGAGGTTGCTAAAGAAAGGATACCCTTCCTATTACAATAGTCAGTCTCCATTGCATGGGGCAGTGAAATAAATCACATAGTGTTGCAAGAGCTGATGCCCAAATCACATGAATCTTCTCATAGAAAAGATACCATCTTCCTGGTCCTGCCATTAGGCAAAGAGAAGTGACCACCTCAGATACAGACATGAAAGGAGCAACAATGAGGTATCTGAAAAGAGCTATAGATGCTCCTCTGAACAACTCTTGCCAAGAAAACCCCATGATAGGGTCTCTTTAGGGTTTCCATAAGTCAGAAATGAAGGCACACAATAACAATATCAATAACAACAAATACTATACAGCCTGTTCTGTACTTTCTGTGCCATCATCTTGTCCTCAAGTGCAATGGAAGATGCAGTCCCATCACTAGTGTTGAAATAAGATTAATTGATCATTATAGTAGAATTGTGTGTATGCACGCACACACACACATGGTCCATTCTCTCATTTGTCTCAGGCAGTAAAATGTCTTGGCTCAGTCCTGAACTTGCAGTATTCATGAACCTAGTGTGATGGGACTACATCGTTAGGGAAAGAATTCTGATGTCAGTATATGTGAAAGAGAGAAATGGAAACCTTAGACAGCATAACATGTAACAACTGGGGATATTCCATAGTTTTGTGCTTTGATTACCGGTAGTTTGAAACTTCTGTTAGTTTATAAGGCCTCATAGCTAAACACAAGTTTGTATCCTTCCTAAATCTTGCTGGAGGAACTCTGCTGTGCATATATGGGACCCTAAATGAATAGCAGATTGCAAAGCCAATGGTTGAGTGATTGGAAGCCTGTGCTAGTATAAAAATAGTTGCACATTCATAGAGATTCCACACATATCCCCTAGTGCAATCAATCTTTTCACAAGCACATACGCAGCCTTTTGTCTGTTTTGACTTGTTTGGTGTAGAGTTAATTAAAATTGTGAGCTCAGGACCTTGGTGCCCATTACACAATGAGTTGCACATACAGTAGTGAATGAGCATTGGACTACAACTCTGGAGATCAGGATTCAGTTCCCTGCTCAGCCATGGAAATTTGGATGAGTCACACACTCTCAGCCCCAGAAATTGCCATGATAGGTTTGCCTTAGGCTTGCCATAAGCCAAAAACAATGTGAAGGCAAACAGCAATGACAAACAGTAGTGCATATGTATGTTATGCAGAAATGTATAGGCTTTGGCCTCCATGCACAGTGGGACCTTCACAAAGCTTTGAGACAAAGACCTGCTATAGAGACTTTGTTCCTATCTCACTTAACAATTTTCCATATTTTCCCCAAAAGCTAACACTTTGGTAATGTAATCCTACCTGTGCCTTCTCAGAAGTGAAACCAAAGTTTGGTAGCCACAGTCATGGTGGATGAGGGATTATGGGGTTTGGAGTCCCAAAAATAACATTTTTCAGGCTCTCAAAGGTAGTTGCAATCCTACACGCATTTACCTGGGGTAAGCCCCATTAAACCAGCAGACACAGTACTTCACACATAGGATTGTGCTGTAAGCCATGTAGATGAGGGTATTTTCTCTGACATCTGCCAGAACTGGAATCCCAAAGTGATGCATTTGATTTTTCTGCAGCATGCTGTGAACATGCTGTTAACAATGCATTTCCATCTACAGGATCTATTTTTTAAATAATAATAATAATAATAATAATAATAATAATAATAATAATAACAACAACAACAACATTAGTCCAGGAAAGGATTAACATTAAGTGTTAATGAAATCTCTTATTTGGCTTTTGAAATGGTTCCCTTTAGGATGAGTGCTCTTTATTCAACCTTTCAATGTCAGTTATCATTTTTAAAACAGCTTGACCTGGAAGCATAGAGCTAAAATTGTGGTGACTGTTAATGACAGTTTTATTGGATACTATGCTTATAGTTCACATTTTGAGGTCTGTATGTAATTGATCTTTCTACCCTACGAGAGAAACACTGCAATAAGTTGGTTGCAGCACCACATTATAGTATAGAGAAATAATAATGATGTCACCTTGAGATTCAAAGATCGTGGAATAGTAATAGTCTCCTAGCTCATTCTCCCAACTGCAATGACCTCTCCAGTACTAAATCTTAACAGTCTCAGCATTATTTTTGAATTATTCATGCTAGCCTTTTCCCTCACTACAAAATCAAGGAAAATGAATGCATCATGCTCTATCAGCTCCACAGGTATTTTTGGTTGTTTTTTTCTAAAATGTTATTTGGTTTTGCTAAAAAGAAAGAAACTGTACAGAAGTATAGGTCACATGTCTAGCTGAAGCAGGGGTAAAGGAAACAATCCCGCATGCAGAAAAGGGTGAAGCACTTTCTGTATTATACAATATTTATCTCTGTTTGAATCTGTATAAACTCCAGGATGCTGTGTTATGTCTTAATGGATTTTGTTTGTCTAGAAGCTTGAACGATAAATCAGAAAATTACCCAACACTTCTGAGTTGTCCTAATTGCATTTTGCTGTATTATTTTTATCTACCCTGAGCATATTTTGAGAGAAAGGAAATTTATCTGTTTGAATAGGTAGGCACATTTATTATTACACCTTAATTGCCGTTTTAAAAAAATCAGTGATATTAGGAGCAATGACATCTTGAACAAAGCTAAGTGCAGGAGAATAGAATTGTATAGCTCCAGCAATCAAAGGCAAAGAAAAAGCAATAGTCCAGAGTATATTTCATATCATTCTTTCTCTACAGAGTATCGGAGGTTAAAAAAAATAACTCTTGTTTGTTCTTAAAGTCCGTATGTTGACAACTCTTCTAGTTTATCCAGTCTAGATAATAAGAGGATACAGTTTTATCTGAGTGATGGATTTCATTAAAGAAAAAAGTGCACATGGGAATAAAATAAAATGCATGTAAATGTAAACTCAGGCAGGTATCCTGATTCATCTGTAGCTGGTGACCTTTAAGTTCATGATGAAAAACAAATGTCAAGCATTCAAAAGACAGGAGTATCCCTGGCTTTGCTGAGGATTTTGTATGCTATCGCACAGACTGTATTAATTTAGTCTGGCATCAATAACCTTGAAATCGGGATTTTGCACTAAAAATCCAGTTTTATGTTTATTCAGAAAGCAAAGATAAAAGGTGACTTTATTTAAGGGCCCTTCCATTGGGAACAGGGCAAACATAATGTAACATTACTGATCTCACCCCACCCCATCCTTACCTTGCCATTCAATGCCAGCTCCCATAGCAACAGATTTTATATGACTATCTGGAATCTGATGATCTTCAGGTTACTTTGCATAGAATTTTAATTACAGCCACAATAAGCTTGTGGTGGAATTCTATAATGCTATTGCAAATAAAGAGCCACAGAAGGGGGAAAATGTTTGTCAGAGATGGAGGACAGCTATTTTAATTGGCTTTGCAATTTTTATTTATAGATACAATATTTACTCAAGAAAATTTCTATACTGGAGAGATCCAACATACTAAAAATTTCTGTTTATGTCAAGTTTAACAATGTACAGAGTACTGATATTATCTCAAAATGGTCTAAAGTTGCCTTTCATCATCTTTGAAAGTAATCAACTCTAGGCCTTGTACATGAATGAGAGACACAGAAAGATCTCCGAGACTCTCTTTAGAAAAGGTGAATAGTGAAAGGAAACCAAAAGAAACTTGCAGTCATATCTGTTTGCCTTTCTGCACTTTCAAATCGATTAATAACAGTGTACTTGGGATCAAGAATTCTGAAACTTGAAGAATAATTACTTAATGAGGATGTATATTTTCATTTGTATTCTAAACACATACTGGAATTCATTCAAACTGAAGAGGAGTTAGAAATGCACACAGGGAAAAGAATGTTTTAAGATGTGTTTTCTTTTGTAGTTACATCTACATCTTTTCAATTTGTGCTGTTCCTTCTTTGTTCCAGATTTAAAAGGAACACTTTTCCTGTGATGAAGGCACTACTATATTTTAGAGGAAACAAAAAGGCACTCACATGTTGAAAAGAACGACAAGCGCACTAAAACCTCACTGGTTTTAGCCTAATTGAACAGCAACCAGGACTGCCTTTATGGCAATTCTCAATGCTATTAACATATATAGCAGAATATCCCAGCAGGTGGAAGGAAGTGTTTGACAAACAGACTAGAAAGAACTGTTGAATTGGGATGAACCAAGAAATTAAGTATGATTAGGCCATGCTTCCTTCTTATTATCACTACAAAATTGGGTCAATTATATTTTCACTTTCTCTAATCCTCTGTTTGCACCATCATCTTGCCCACACAAAATGTAACAAGCAGTTTTACAAATGGCTTAAAGGAGAAACACTGTGGGTTTTACAAGAAATTGTAGTATGACTTCAGTATTATAGTTTAAGACACAAACAACATTTTAAGAAAACTAATGGGGAAAAATTTGGTTAATATTGCGGAAATCCCAAACTGGAAGAATTAGCTGTAGTTTTATTATAATGCAGTGTGGTGATGCATAAACTCAGCCACAGCCACTGAGGTTTCTAAATTTCATTTCTTTCAATGGGACTGAAGCAGGCTAATTGTGTGCAGCCAGGACTAAAGCCAGCATGTTTTGAAATTGTGCAGAATCTCTCACTAACTTTAACTTGTGTGAGAGATAAATTTTCCCTTCTAGTGAGGCATGCACATGAAAGGGAACCACTATCAGTTTACAAAGAAGCAAAGTCTCAGTTTTTATCCAAATATCATTGGTCAGAGATAGCATTCTGATTTCCCTTTTGTCTCAGGAAGTCTGTCCTGGCAGCATGAACTGTTGAACTGTACAGATCCGTGGTGCAATCTTGAATTGGCAACAAGATGGGTGGGATGACCTAATAGGATTTGTTTCATCTTTTACTTGCATGGTTTTATTATATCCTGAATTTATGACATCAAGTGATTAGAGAGCATTTCAAAGTGTGTTGGGCATTGTGACAAAGGAGTAAAGAAAAAGAAACTAAAAACAATGTTTTATAGCATGGGAAAATGTGAGAATTGCACTCTGATATCAAATAGGATGTGCCAAATTCTTCATGTGTTTACCATAAAATATACTGGGGCAAAAAGTGTGCATTCATCTTATATCACATTAGCAACAAACAACAGCAACTTTGTTACTGAACCAGCTACGCCATGTGTATAAACATTTAAGCTTTGGCACTTTCCTATTCTTTCCTTGAAATACCATGTTGCTCAGTGGTAGATCCAGAATTTCCAGTCTACAAACAAAATGCATCATAAAAAGTTATCCCAGCAGACATACTATGTCAAACAACAAATTAAAAAAAAAAATTGGCCCACTCAGCATCACTGGCATCCACAAAAAGGAATCAAAATGGCATACCCTTCAACATTTCACAGGGGGTGGGGATGAAAAACAGAACACATGTAGCCAAACAACATCAGAAACAACATTGGTGTGGTCAAAATGGCAAAAGTTACTATGAGGAAAAACAAGCTAGGAGTGACTGCTGCGCTTTGCTTTTTCCTGAGCCTCCTGGGAAAGGCAACATTTGCCCCCATTCTTGCACCACTACCACCACTGAGGTAACTGACTATGAACTACTTTTTCACTTTGAACAGTTTGCAACAATTGAAGTAACCTGAGAATAAAGGGGGAAAGTGGGAGGAGGAGACAGAAAATTGGGATATTTTAAAAGCCAATGAAAAGTGGGTTGACAGAGAATTAATTGGAACTGTTGGAGAGTATGGCATGATGCCACTCATAAAGTGATGTGCCAATTCTATCTGTATTTTGAATCAATACATAGTCCTTGGAGGTTGGATATAGCCCTTGTGGGAGTATTGTGAGCATCC
>JAIPUX010001880.1:37802347-37820423 GCA_020142125.1 Phrynosoma platyrhinos | reverse complement strand
AAAAAAAAAGGAAAGTGGTCAGAGGCTACTTGTGGTACTTTGTAATGTTTGCACTTATTATTTTTACAAAAGTAGAGGCTATAAGTAGATGGAAGCACACTTTAACACTACAACAGTCAATCCACTGCCCTGTATCAGATCACCAGAGAAAGATGTTTTCTGTATCCCTAATATTCTTAGCTTAAAGACGTCTCTCCCAAATGTCTCTTCAAAACTGCCATCTCTTCTCTTTGCTTCTTTTCACAGAGATTGAGGGTGCATCTACACCAGGGGTAGACAACCTTTCCCCTTTAAGGGCCGAGGGACTTCAGCTTCCAGAATCCCAGGAGCTATTGGCCAACATGGGACTATTGGCCAACATGGCTGAGGCTTCTGGGAGCTGAAGTCTCTCGGCCCTTAAAGGGGAAAGGTTGCCTACCCCTGATCTACACCATAGAAATAATGCAGTTTGACACCACTTTAACTGTCAAGGCTCCAACCTACACAATCCTGAGATTTTTAGTTTTGTGAGGCACCAGCACACTTTGGCAGAAAAGGCTAAAGACCTGTAAAACTGCAATCCCCAGGATTCCATAGGATGGAGCTACAGCACTTAAAGTGGTGTCAAATTGCATTATTTCTACAGTGTAGATCAGGGATAGGCAACCTTTCCCCTTTAAGGGCTGAGGGACTTCAGCTCCCAGAATCCCAGGAGCTATTGGCCAACATGGGACTATTGGCCAACATGGCTGAGGCTTCTGGGAGATGAAGTCCCTCGGCCCTTAAAGGGGAAAGGTTGCCTACCCCTGGTGTAGATGCACCTTCAGAGCTCCTCCAAATGGCCAACTGTCCTGGTAGCTATCAGGCGAGTCTGTTTCTTCCTGTAGTGGCTGTTTTTGCTCACACACCCATTCCAGGCTCACATTCCCAAGTTTGGTCCTGTTCTAGTTTTGTCTTGGGGTGTGTATGTGTATGGGCATGCAAGTAAATCAGGAAAATATGGTATAAAAATAAGAAAGTGCTGCAATGCAAGGTCATCATATCTCCTGAAGGGATATGTTTCTGACCAGCCAGCCTAGTACATCCCAGGAGGCCCTGGAGGTTTGATTACAGTGTGGTGACATGACTGGTACCAGGTACCACTTGGGCCAAAATGTGGTAGGATATTAATCTTTCATCAGCTTAGAACTAGCAGGTTTTGTAATACAACAATCAATGTATGTTGGCACAACTTGACAGGCCGAGCTACATGCATTTTTCTGTTACTTTTGAAGCATGTCAGCCAATAAACAGATGGCACAGCACATGTGGGGAAATTGTTTGCAAAGACCATTGCAGCCATCATGCAACAGGTTCTGATTGTCTTTGGACCAGTGGACATAAAGAATGGCACTTTATTGGCAGGCATTGGTCAGAGGAGACATTATTTTGTTAAGAAGCAGAAATTTTCCTAATGTTACCATTAATGCTCAGTCTTCCTGCAAATAAATAACAACTGCTGTTTTTCTTTATGGTTCATATCTATTTCCAGATTTTGAAGGTTCACCAGTTTTTGTTTTGTTTTGTGGTGGAAATGACTGTGCTAATAAAACAATTCTGTCCCCCCCCATCCTAACCCACCCACCCCATAAAATCGAATTAAACCAGCAGAATAATTAAAATATCAAACTAAAACAATTCAATAACTTAAACCTAAACAAACAGTGGTGGCTGGGAGCAGCAGCCACCCAACTCTGTTAGGGCGGGAGAATTATTCTGGGAAGGCCTGCTGGAAGAGATCCGTCTTTACTGCTTTTTTAGAACAGTCAAAAGTGCTAATAAGACGGATCTCCTCAGGCAGGCCATTCCATAATCTTGGAGCGGCAACAGAAAAGGCCCTCTGGGAGGTCTGTGACAGTCTAGTTTTCATAGGCTGCAGCAGATTCCTTCCAGAGGACCACAGGGCATGGGGGGGGGGGTCGTACGGGAAGAGGAGGTCCATGAGATAAGATGGCCCCAAGCCATGTAGGGCTTTAAAGGTTAAAACCAACACCTTGTACTGTGCCCGGAAACTAATTGGCAGCCAGTGGAGAGATTTCAGCACAGATATCTGGCTCTGGATGCTTGGGTATTATGGAACACTGTTCATTCTAAACTCTAAACTTTTCTGTAGACATGGAACATTTTTTTAACCTGATAAACACTGGAGTTCCCACAGAATCAGAAAATAGCTCAGAAATCATTCAGTGCATTTTTTTAAAAAAATCATCAATGGGTTAAAATGATATTTAAAGTTCTTAGAACATTTCCATCATTGTAATTGTGTCAGCTAATAGAAATGGAAACATCAGTTTCAGACCAGCCATTATTTACCTCTCCACTATAATGTGACTGGGGCTGTTTCTGCACTCCCCCTTAATCTTGCCCCTCTGACCCATACCCTACCCAGTGTCCCTTTGGAGTTTTTTTTAATTTAATTTCATTTTCATTTTTTTACACAATTCCAGAGTTATGTTTATGTATAATATGATTTAAGTTATTAAAAAGAAAATAAAAGAAATAGGAAAAAATTAAATGGAAAAAAACCTACTTGGGAATAATGAGGAAGAGACATAGTGCCACCACAGCACTGCCAATATTGGAACGGCTACATCAGTGATGTCTCACACCTATGGGGTAATTAAAAAGAAGAGTGATTGGGAGCTGATTGATGGGTTTTCCCTGTCAATGAAAATAGATACTGAAATGACACTTCAGAGAAACAGCAGCTACAGGTTGGGGGTGATACCATGCAATAAATATTGCTAAAGACACTATTTACTGACTGTAATTGCATTTTAAAAGCCATGTGTAGTAATCTACTTTAAACATAATATTTTGTACTTGTTCAAAAGCTGCTAGCTTCATTAGCCCAAGAAGTTACATTTTATGCTAACACATTGCAATTGCAAGTTTTGATGGGTCACATTGTTTTGGGGATACCATGTAACTCCCACAGTGTTTATATGTTGTACTCTGCAGTAGCTTTTTCTTTTCACATTTCAGAATTGTAAAAGACCTGCCAAAAGGAGCTACTATCAAAAGACGAGACACTGAAAACATTCATACACATCTACACAGAAAATTGCATTTTCAAGACAAGAACCTCAATAGTTAAGGCTACATTTGGGACATCGCTATGACTGTCTTATTTTCTCATTATGCTGTCAAAGTTGGGATTCATGTCAGGTTTTGAAGCCATTCAAACAAAGGATACTTTCATAAACATCCATTTCATAAACTACAGCATATCTAATTCTTTTGAGTTCTGAATGCAGAGTTGAATGTAGAGCTTGTAGTCTATAGAGAATTTGCCTGGAAAACATAAAACAATCTACTAGGTAAGTTGGAAAGCTGTTGACATAGGAAATGGAAATGGAAATTTGCTAGTAGTCTCCTATATCCATAGTTTTATACTCTACTTTGCCTGATGTTTGCTGATTGGAGCAGTATATCTTGATGTTAGTATCCCATCTCAGAAATGTTCTTGACATTATCTACTTGGCAGTTTGAAAAATAGTATGAAACTCCCAATGCATTTGAGCACATGTTTCAAAACAGCAATTGCAATATCCATTTCCACTGATATAAGAGGAAAGTTTAGTGCCTGCTTCAGGAAGTTTTGTTCCTCTGACTACAATATATGCTTGATTTGTGGGATGGAAATTCTTACAACACAACCATGAAAAGATTACAATTCCTTACTCTTAATTTTCAGATACCTATTTATTCCCAGACAAAATTGTTCCCTACTCCCCAGGCCAAAACATGCATATATCAATGCCAGTAGGATTTATACTTTTAAAATGCCAGTCTGCATTCATTGTTTAGTGGAAAGCGTTTCCACAACATTATACTTTTCAAATTACTCTGGTAACTAATTACAGAGACACTGAGATAAACTGAAAGCCAAACGTACTTTAGTTTGGCACCTGTGACAATTGCCCTTCTGACACAAGTAGTAGTTTCAGGGGATTGTTGTTATTGGGATCAGCAGCATGGGGTGAAAGAAAAATTCTTGGCCTTCTTTACATACTATTATTATGTAAAAGGGAGGGGGAACTGTGTGTGTGTGTGTGTGTGTGTGTTTGTGTGTATACACTACAGCAGGGATCGGCAACCTTTGTTGCCTGGGGGCCAGGAGGGGGAGGAAATGGCGTGGGGGCCGTTGTGCGCATGCGTGTGCGCGTGGGGGCACCATTTTGGAAGATCCCAGAGAGCCTGCGCCGGGCAAATTTGCCCTGTGCATGCATGCTGGGGCCTTGCCAGGACCCAGGGAAGGCCCCACAGTGGCTGTGCGTGCGAATTTGCACAGCACAGCTGCCATGGGGCCTTCCAAAATGGCACCTGTGCTTGTGCGCATGCGAGCGCAAGTGCAGGCACCATTTTGGATGCCAAAATGGCACCTGTGCTTGTGCGTGGGGTGGCGGCAGCGGGAACGGCCACTGACTGGTCCCAAGGCCTCCGCTGGCCGCACCCAGCCCGTGGGCCATAGGTTGCCGACCCCTGCACTACAGCATATTAATTTTTTTAGTTCTAAATGCAGAATTGTAATCTACAGAGCAAGGTTTAGAGGTGAGGCTCTGGCAGGCCAGCTTGCCACGTGTGGTTGTTGCATCAATCAGAAACAACCTGATATGTGACAAGCTCTTCCTGTCTCCAAAGGCTTACATATGTTGTTGTTATGTGCCTTAAAGTCATTTCCAACTCATGGCAACCCTAAGGTGAAGCTATCATGGGGTTTGGCAGGATTTGTTCAGAGGAGGTTTGCCATTGCCTTCCCCTGATTCTATGAGATTTGCCCAAGGACATCCAGTGAGTATCAAGGCCAAGCAGGCATAGAGAGAGGGAGAGGGAGAGAAAGGCAGGCTTATATATACTGCAAGTTTAAGGGACCCTTACCAGATCTGACAAGTTGAATCTGAAATGCCCTGAGACTGCTTAATAAAGAGCATATACATTTGACTATAATTCACTTTTAGCTCCTTTTATTATGGGTCAGGAACTCATTGTGGGTTCTGAAGATCACAACACAGAACACTTTGGTAGTGCCATTGTGGGTTCTGAAGACCACAACACAGAACACTTTGGTAGTGCTTGGAAAGCCTAGGACTCTCCTTCTTCCCCTCGCTCCCTCCTTCCATCTTACTGGATTTTCCTTATTTTCCTCCTGGGTGCCCCAACATTATAAAGGGGAAGGTTTATGCCAGCATATACATAATGTGGGTCCAAGTAGCCTTGCTTCCTCATGTTTCCCTTGAGTCACTTGCTTTAGGCAAAGGAAAGAACAGTTAACGTTATGGTTTCATTATGCTTGTGGAATATTAAAACTTTTTAATTATTGGCTCAGCAAGGTTTACCATAACACAGCTTGGGCTCCTTGGACCTAACAGCACTGCAGTTGCACACATTATAACAAAAGCAGAAATACAGTGTTAAAGCCATTGTTCTTCAGCTGGCTGGTATAGTTATAGAATAACAGAATAATCATACTTTTGAAGATTTTTGCTCCTAAAATTGCAAATAGACACCATGTTCATAAATCTAATTTGCTTGAAATGACTTCTATGGTAACTATATATACAAGAGAAGGGCCTGGAAAAGTTACTGTTCTGAGATAAAACTTCCACAATCCCTCAGTTTAGCATGGTTCATATTCCACTAATAATGGCTAGCATATTCTGTGATCATTCTAGCACAGAAGAGGAAATTCCCCAAGCTCTACAAAAGACACATACAGATGTAAAAGAAGAAAGGTGATATATATGTGTGTCAGGCAAAACAGATCAAAATTTGAGGACTGTTCTTGGGAGCTTGTACTGTTTAAAATCTGGGGTTATAACAAAACATGATTGGTTTATTACAGTGGACTCTCAATAGTCATGGGCTTGCCCTCCATGAATTTAAGCATCTGCGGATGGCAAGCCCAGTTATTTTCAATGGGGGCATGTGCATGTGCATTAGTGTCTGCATGCGTATTGCACCCGCCATTGAGGACAATGGGATTCAAAGTCCCATGTTTTTTCTTATCCTTGCGGGGCGGTGGGGGTCCAGGATGGATCCCCCACATGTACGAAGGATGGACTCTACTAACATTTAGTTAGTATATTAATTCAACAATCTTAAAGGGATGATACCAAGATTATTTTGATAAGAAATTATTAAATGATCCCCTTAGGTCTTCTGAGCTCAACAAAGTAAACAGTTCTCTCTATCAAAATCATATCATGACACCAGTGGCATCACTAGGGTTGGTGTCACCCCAGTGCAATGACTCATGCTATCACTCTCCCAGGCTGCTTGGGAAACCCACAAGGCATCACCTTCACCAGCCAGGCTGCCTCTACCATGATGGGGATGTGGTACTGTTGTTGCCCAGCAGCCCATTCTGGGTCTGGTGTGGCTGCTCACCCAGTGACTACACCAGACCCAGAAGGCAGACCCTTTCTGTCAATGGCCACTGATGGCTGTGCAGAGCTGCTGCTGCCTGGCAACCCATTCTGGGTGTAATGCAACTGCTACATAAGTGAGAAAGGGGCACCTTTTCTCACTCACCCAGCAGCCGCACCAGAACTGGAAGAGACTGCTAGGCAGCAGCAGCACCCTAACCCCACAAGCAGTCACAGGTTATGGGCAGCAAAGGTGCCCTGGCTGGTTGAGGGGAGCAGATGATGAGAACTTGGGACAGATGGGGAGCATTTTGGGAGCAACCCTGAGGTGTCACCTGGTGCAGTCCACACTCCCACACTCCCTTAGTGAGGCTCCTGCATGACACAGTTTTTGATCTAGCACAGGAAAGACAGGATATGGTTCATCTGGACAACATCTTTGGAGGTCTGGCACAGGGATGGAGAATATGTAGCCCTCCAGATGGTGTTGCATTGGAGGTTCCATTTACTCTCACCATCATCTATACTGGTTAGGGCTACTGGCACTTCCACCCCAACACCATATTGTGAGACATCTCCTCCATTCCTTTCTAAACATTAAACCTCTTGATGATGAAGTGATGGATACAGTTTGAAAATAAATCACTCTAAACTGAATTTTAACTCCACCACTAACACATTTTCCTCCTCTTTATTTCTCTGCTTTCCCCAGCTATTCTATATACCTGTGGCAGGCAACCCAAGATAAATCCAAGAGTGTGTCACAAAGGCAGTGTTTTCAGGAACAGGAAATCATAAGTATACTCAGTTTAATCTTTGGAATTAACTTCAGCAAGGATTTTTTTTTAACAAAAAGAAAAAGAAATAAATCTAAAATCAACCTCCTTTAATATCCATCTCTTTGTTAAGAGTTTCTATTTAATACCAACCTGGAATCTGTTGGCATCAATCCCAGTCTTTGTTCTCATAAGGAAGTAAGCTTAGTGCTGTGGGGAATATTATGCCAAATGTGCTCCTGAACTTGGGGGAAATGACTGTTTTGTATTTTGAGCTCTCTTATGCTAAGTGAATTCTAAATTCTAGTGTTAATAATAAATAACCAGTGGCAGTTGGTATTTAAAATACAGAAGTGTGAAAAACAATCAAGTCTGATATAAAGGGCCAGTGTACAGCCCAAGATAACAATTTTACTTATCTTCCTACATGCCATACTGTATGGTTCTTCCTCAGCAAAATAATGGAAGCCTTCCCTCCTACTATTAGCCCAGCAATAACCTGGAATTTAAATATATTTTTATAATTTCTTGAAATTACACAGATGGATGGATTAACAAGGTTCTCTTTAAAGGAGCTAAAAGGCCCCCTATTAAAGTAAGGCATCCCTTTTCTTTTACAACTATGGCTCAATCCACCATAGCATTAAGAGAAATCACCTGGAAAATGTCATTTCTGTACAATCATATTCTATAGACCTATCAGTACGAACCCCTTAGTGAAGCTTCCTCTTGAGTAAATATGCATACAAAGAAGCATGATTAACCTTGTCAGAGAATTACCAAGGGCATCCTGAGAGTGAAAAACATAACCCTGGCTTACAGTAACAACCCATTTCTTGGTCACTTTATCTATGCCAAAATACACATTCAAAATTATGATTCTTTTTCTTTATTTATGTCTGTACGGAGATGATCTCCACCTGGGAACCAGATGAACAACCTTTTTCAGGCATTTTATTTTAATTTTTAGTGTTGTGTCCTGATAATTTTATAACATTAAAATGATGCATCATGTTTTATGGCATTTCTTCAGAGAGATATAACAGGAACTGATACTTGGCATCACTGCTATGTGTGAAGAGTGTCTTAATAGCAAGCTGATCCTTTCAATGTTGCTGCCCTGGAAGCTTTGCCAAATTAAGTCCATCACAAAAGAGCTGCCTGCACCGCTGATAGTGTTACGTATTTGAAGTGCCTCTACACCAGGGGTAGGCAACCTAATGCCCGGGGGCCGGATGCGGCCCCAAAAGGCCTTTGGACCGGCCCCAGGCCAGTCCTGCCGCCGCTGCCGCCACCCCCCCGCCTGCCATGATGATATTGATTATTGTTGTTATTACTTGTTCTTGGGGTTTTCTTGGCAAAATCTCCACAGGGGTTTTGCCATGGCTTTTCTGTGGCTGAGAGAGTGTATATTTTTAATTTTTTTTTTTAAAAAAAAAGTTTTTATTTTTATTTATTTATTTATTATTTTTGGTGCTTTGGCCCCCCAATTGTCTGAGGAACAGCAACCCGGCCCCCGGCTCAAAAAGGTTGCCTACCCCTGCTCTACACTATGCAGTTATAACAGTTTGATACGACTCCAACAGCCTATGGAATGCTAGGATTTGTAGTTTGGTGACGTATTTAGAATTTTCCACCAGCACTTAAACTGCTGCAATGGGCTAGAGCTTTCTAGCACTCTGCTAAACTAAAATCCTAGGATTACATACAATCAAACCATGGTATCAAACTACTATAACTTTGCCGTGTTGATATACCAATACTCTTAGATAGGACAATACATTGTAAAGCACATTTAATCTCAATTCAGGCTGACAGATGCACCTGATGTGCATCTCGATCTGGACCCAATAGTCACACATATCAAAACACAACTAACAGCCTTGTCTACTCAGAAGTAAGTTCCACTGAGTTTGACAGAACGTGCTTCTGAGTAAATGTGTTCAGGATTGCAGCCTAAGGCTGGACCGGGGCCAGTGTCATCATTCCTTTTGGGATGAAGTCTGTGCACAATCATAAACTGAGAAATGGCTCTCAGTGTGAAAGACAGCCCTGGAAGAGAAATATTGATAGCAAAACTTGCAGGGCTCAATAAAGTGAGCTTTTCCTGCTCAGAGTGAAGAAAGATATGCTGTGTATCCATGGTCTGTTGATGGAATACTTGATAAATCTTGTCCCCAAAATAAATAAAAAAATCAGCTAGAACAAGCCAATTTCACAGAGTGGTTCCCCCCCCCCCCCCGCGCCTGCCATCAACAGAATGAAGGGCTCAGTGTTAGCTTTCCACAACTTCCATTATCCAGGCAAAATGAACAAAGATATTTGTTTCTGTATTGGTATTATTTATTTCTTTATTTTGCCTGTTTATTTACTATTTTTGAAATTTTCTAAAGGAAATGAAAATTACCTAATTAATCTCCCATTCAATGTAAAGTCACTAGCTTTATCGATACAAAGAATAAAAATGGAAAGAACACAACCTATAAACCAAAAGTGGCAAAGGGCTTGAAGCATTTCTTTGATTAGAAAGGCCAGCTCTTGTGAATGACTATGCAGAATTAGATTGGAAAATGTATCAGCTGTTACATGATCTATGAGCTATTACTATTTCCCTTGGCTAAAAAAAAGAAAGAAAGAGCACTGTATCTTTCCCTTACAAGTGATAATAGTTTGATCCTAAGCATACAGTCCTAAATAGACAAATAAGGACTAAATCCTGCTGAAACAGCAAAGCTTTCTTCTGAGAAAACATGGCAGGATTGCACAGTAAATTTAGATTAACAGACCCAGCCTAGCCCAGTGGAATTATTGGCATTTTCTTCAGAGTCACTTAGGGGGCTGTACACAAGGCCAAAAAGTTCATTTATCCCCCAGGCCTGGCATCATCCAACAACCCCAGGTAGACCAGATGCCATTTGGGTGAATCTAGACCAGTGAAGACAAAACTTTTAAGGGACAAGTGCTCAAACTAAAAGGCCTTCTGGCACTGAATGTTACCCGGAGTTGCAGGCAAGATTTCAAGGGGGGGCGGGAATGAGGCTTATGGGTTCTGGGACTTCCACCCTTTGAGGGCAGTGTTAGCAACAGTGCATTTTTCTAAATTTTGGTGTGTGTATGAATTCCACATGGCCCCAGATACACTCTGCAGTGAACCCCAAGTGTCACCATGGCAAGGCAAATAGGTCATGCCCAGGTCACTTGCAAGACTGGAAAATCCCCAATCCCCAGAGCAAGGCAGATAGTGTGGAAGTTGTAAATGGACCACCATCACTTCCATAATCAGAAGGATGGGCGATAATGGCCTAGTTGTCTCACTTGATGGGCCAGCTAATGACTTAATCCTCTCCCATTTCCCCTTGGATATTGCCAGACCAGATTACCACACCCAGGCAGTCTCACACCTTTGCCCTGTAACTAGTTTTATCCCTTAAAAAACCCTAGATTTCTCCCCTCAATGTCCCTAGTCGAAGTTCAGGGGGATCCTGCGTCACTTTGTACTCTGATCTAGTTACTGTTCAACCCATGCTCTCGGAATGGTTGAGTTTCACACCACTTCACCCAATTGGATCCTGGAAAAAGCTTCATCTATAGTAAGTATCACCCATAGCTTTGCCTCTAAACCTTTTCCAAACTAACCCGATTTTCCGTGAGTGCATGCATGTATGTGATTGCTGTGTGATTTCCCCCTTTTAATAAATAATACTTTAATTGGAGAATTCTGTCTCTGCATCAATTCTTAGATCCACTGGACTCTTGGTATACACGTGAGAGACGGTAGTGCAAGGTCCTTGTAGCCAACCCCCTCTCAATTTGAGCTAAATAAAAATTCCCCATACTAAACTTTTGGCTACAGCAGGACTCCTTCCTCCCGCCCTCCCAGGCCTTCAGCTGCCTTTCCTGCCATAGGCTCACCACCACAGATCTAGACCAACTGACCCTTTTGCCCACTTTAAAATAATTGGTTGTTTGTGGCATTGTTTCTCAGAAATCCTGCCATGACAGCCAGTAGTACAGATAGCTGCACACCATTGTACCTGCCGCTGCTACCGTTCTACTTGAAGGGAGCACCTGGCTACATGGGTGAAGCCAACCTCCCCCCCATTTCTATTTACCTTTACAGGTTGTGACAGGAGTGATTGGTGAGTTGTCATTGTTGGTTCCACGGCACGTTGGTGGGTGAGCATTTGAACACCCACCTGTTGCCATGCTGGACCAGGTAAGTGCTGGAGCAGGAATGGGCTGGATCTGCAGGCAGAATACAGTGCGGTTGGCCAGCTGTATCCTGCCTATCCATTTGCACCCTTAGTATCACTTAACGCATGTTGATAACTACTTCTGAAGGTTCACCTCTGTTTCCCAACATATTTCCCTTGCAGCAAGAAGATTGCTTCTAGGGAAAATCTTCTAAAACTCCTCTTGGACCAACAGAACTAGTTTCACAATTCTCTAAAATCCTGACTTCATATGGCACCTTGTCAATTCCAGTAGGAAAGAAGTGCAGGGTGACCAGATGTCATAACCACAAAAGAGTACCGTGCACTGTAAAATGTAGAACATTCAAGAAAATGTAAGACATTACAAAACAAAAGCGTAAAAAACCTAATATAAATATAAATTCATGCTTCTCAGTCATGCTCAAAATGGAGGACATTCTGGAATTCCTCCTGGACAGAATGCAGAAATGTAAGACATGCCCTGGAAAAGGAGATTGTCTGGTCACCCTAAAGAAGTGGAGAACCATTTTGAGTCAAATTCCAGATCTAAAATGGCCTCATGGGACGCAATCCAGACATGGGTGGCATTAACAGTAAAGTGGGAGGGGAAAAAAGAAAAAAAAAGTCTTTTTCAAAATTTATTTTTTCAGCAATAAGCACCACAGTGTCCATTAAGGCCTGTTATTGTCATGGTTGTAGTACAGGACTATGATTTGGTACTCAGAATTATCTGTCCTCTCTAAAACAACTCACAGACTGTGTTGCTGCTGTTTTTGTTTTAAAATTAAATTGCAGGGCTTTTCTTGTCTATTTAGATTTAAAGCAGTTCTTTTGAGTCTGATTAGAAAGAGTTTTGTGGTCACACTCACCCCATTTTCACATCCTGTGGAATCCCATGGACTATACCTCCCCATTTTTGTTTTCAAACCTGTAATTAATTGGATTGTGGGGATGCAAATCATGAATTGGTTCATGCTTGCTTTTGGAAAAAAATTCATTACTATGAGATGGTGAGTTTTTTTCAGACAGTCTCTGAGCGACTTTACCCATACATGAGACTGATTTTTCTGCATTTCTGTAAATATATAAACTTACAAAGTAGAATGACTGCCTTGTCACCTGCATCATCACATAGAAAAGTGTTGAGTGGATTGTGTACATCTTTGTGATCAGACAATTGTTTTGCTCACAGTATATGCGTGTGTGTGTCTGTGTGTATGCTTAACTTTGAAAAGGGGAGAAACTGAGAAACAGTTATGCACAGAATGTGTATGCAAAGTTTTTAAAAAGTTATTTGGTCTCTTGCTCCCACAATGGAAGCACAAACTCTCACAAGGCCTTGAGGATGCTCAGCAGGCTGTCATGCCATGTCAAGAGAGTCCGTTTCCACCATTGGCGAAATTTCTTCACACATCCTTAGTTGATGCTTATGTCGTTTTGAAAAAAAAATGAAGAAAAAGGCTATTTTAAGTCTGCAAAAGTTCTGTCACCCCTCCCAGGTTTAAAATGGATACAAGTGCTGCCTGAAGGCTTTTGGGAATATGATTCTCCCACCAAGTATGTAGTAAGCGGAGCCCTCCCTCCATTACCATCCGATGTCATCTGGGGGAGAGACACTAAGTCCAGCACCACCCAGCCTAGAATAAGAAGAACCCTTACTTCTTAAGGATGGGTGGGATTCGGGATTTTATGTTTTGTTTAATGGAAATTGCAATGTTGCAAGTCGCCCCGATTGCTCTGCAGAGGGGTGGGATATAAATAAAAATTATTATTATTATTATTATTATTATTATTATTATTATTATTATTATTATTATTATTATTATTATTATTATTATTAAGTGGTGCCTAGTTTCATTGCAGCCACAGCTTGGATCCCTGCCCATACATGAAATCTTACAGCCTAACATATTTGTTATCTGGATAAAATGCTGCTCTGTGTTCCACAGATGAAATGTGAGATACAAATTTAGAAATAAATCAAGTTTATAACTTATTTTGAAAATGTAAATAGGCATTACTGAGTTGCTTTCTTCAGAACTTCTAACCATTGCTTTTGAGTGACACTGGGCCTTTGCAGACTGCCAGAAATAGTGCAAATTGAGTCCACTTTAAGGGTTAGGGTTAGTGCTAGGGAATCATGGGAATTGTGTTTTTTTCTGAAACATTGAGCCTTCTCTGTCAGAGAGCTCTGGTGCCACAATAAAATACAGTTCCCATGATTCCCTAGCACTAACCCTAACCCTAAAAGTGGACTCAATTTGCACTATTTCTGGCAGTCTGCAAAGGCCCACTGTCTCACTTGCATTTCACCTTGGATCCCACCCTTGGGGGAAATGCAGGGTATGAATTCAATAAGCAAATGAAATAAAATGGATTTCAGCTCCTTTGGTCTTTCTTTTCCACCCCTTGAATGCAGAGCTACCAGCTTTCGGTGGGCCTCTGTCACTGTGCTTTTAACTACAGCTTGATATAGAGGGTGCCATTCTAAAACATACCATGCTTTGCTTCATAAATTCAGAAATGATGTGATCATGAAGCAGTTTGAGCTCCTCCCTTTCATAACATTTAGTGACTGTAAACCATATCCTAATTATTAATGATTAGGAGAGGAAAAAATGGTTTAACCTGATCCTCCATGCAGTTTAAGTGTTTATGTAGAACCAGATGCTATTTGTGTGGTGAAATGAGGACTTTGTACAATTTCTCCATAATACCATTTGACCTAGACTGACCGCATGAACCTGAGCATTGTTCACACTATTAATTTATATGCCTATATATCAGTCAAAGACCAAATTTTCATGAAAGTTTCTTCTGAGTAGGCACAGAGTATCAAATCTGCACACTTTATCTAAAAGTAAGTTGCAAGTGATGGATTATATTCTGAGTTGTGAAAGAAGTGTTTCTAAATATTTTCAGGTCTGCTATTGTTAGGACAGCCTTTATACAAAGTGTTTATTTGCAGTTAAGCTGAAATGCACTACATTTTACATATTTATCATTAAACGGATAGTGTGCTTTACTATTCAGTGATTCAAATTATTTGCTAAATTTCAAAACTAATTGGTACAAACTACCTGGAGTTTTAATTATTGATTTGAAATATTGATTTACCAACTCAGTGTTTTTTAATGAAGCCAAGATTAACATGCCTTTTTACATTCAGCAAAAATTACGCTTGTCATTATTTTCAATTGTAGCAAAAATTAAATCTCCTGTACTGAATAAATTAATCATCAGGCTAAAATATAGATAGTCCTCAGCGAAGCTCTGCCCACGCCCATGTCTGTGTGCACAGACAATAATCTAACAAGCTCACAGCCCAAACCTATTCAGACAGGTACACAAAAACTACTGAAACTGATGGGCTAAAGTATGCACAGTGCTGCCCTATGTGCCCATTTTCCTGACTCTTCCCCTGCCTTTTTCATAAATATATCCCTATTTTGTTTTTTAAAAGGCAGAAATTGTGCTTTGTTGTTGTTAACCACCTATGAGTCAATCTGACCCATGGAGACCCTGTGGGTGAGACATCTCCAAGACTTCCAGTCTTCCATGGCTCTGCAAACTCATACCTGTGACCTCCTTAATAGAGTCCATCTATCTAGCATGTGGTCTTCCTCTCTTTCTACTTCCCTCCACCTCTCCTAGCATTATTGTTTTTCCAATGAATCCTCCCTTCTCATGATGTGGCCAAAGTATGACAGCTTCATTTTGGTCATCTTGGCTTCCAGGAAGGTTTCTGGCTTGATCTGCTCTAGGACCCATTTGTTTTTCCTTTTGGCTGTCCATTAGATCCTCAGCACTCTTCTCCAGAACCACATTCTCTCAAATGCACTGATTTTCTTCCTCTCATCTTTCTTCATTGTCCCGCTCTCATATCCATACATGGTAACGGAATACAATGGCTTGTATGATTCTAACTTTCATGATGAGTTGTATATCTTTGCTCTTTAAGGCCTTGTTTAGTTCTTCCATTGCTGGCCTTACCACTCCTAGTCTTCTTATTTCTTGACTGCAGTCACCATTCTGAACAAATGTCCAAGTTACAGGAACTCCTTGACTATTTTGATTTCTTTATTTCCTTATTGTCTAGGTTGAATTTGTGTAGATTTTCCATTGTCATTCTTTTTGTTTTCTTCTTAATGTTCAACAGTAAGCTTGTTTTTGCACTTTCTTCCTTGACCTTCCTTAGTAGTTGCTCTCGGTCTGTGATATTTTCTGCTAGTTGTATTGTGTCATCTGCATGCCTTCTTAGATTGTTGATGTTCCTTCTGTTCCTTGTCAGATTCTAAGCTGTTTTGAGCACAACGTCGTGTGAAAACCATACGCGCATTTGCGCTGAATAGGCTGGGTAATCATGGGTCTTATCTGTTTAAACTTCCATTTTTCCCGTGTGTGTATAGGGCATGGGTGAGTATGGAGAAGGAGAAAAAGCAATGTGTAGAAAGGAAATGTCCATAAATCTTGTGCTGCAGAAGTCTGCCTTCCCCAGCGCTTCTAATATTTGATAGCTTTAGTATACTCAGGAATTGAAGTTTTGTCTCTTTTGTAGGAAGAGTATACTTTTTTGTGCATTCTCTAATTTCAATTTAATAAGCATTGGACTACGCCCCAGGCTCATTTTTGTGGCCCAGACAGTAGCCAGAAAGGAAAGGAGATGGGAGAGAGAATGAATTGATCTCCTATCAGCCTCTGTGAAATGCATGGTAACAGTCATCTGCACATTAGAGGATAAACAATTGCCAGTCAACCACATTAGATAGCCTGAGAAGCACTGTCCTATAGGACAGGTGATCATGGAAAAGAAAGGTAAGCTTTCACCTCTCTTTCTTCAAGTACATTGCTTTCACCTGTCCCAGCTTGGCAGGTGCATTCCTGACTAATCCTTTGCTGTCCCACTTTCCTAGCTGCTTTTAAAATGCCCCAGTCTCTCCCTCTAATCTCCCCTTTGCCCTCAGCTTACTTCAGTTGCTGCAAAGGGTCTTTACAGACTGCTAGAAATAGTGCAACTTGAGTCCACTTGAACTGTCCTGGCTCAGTGCTAGGGAATCATGGGAATTGTATTTTTTTATGAGACATTGAGCCTTCTCTGTCAGAGAGCTCTGGTGCCACAATAAACTATAGTTCCCATGATACCCTAGCACTGATTCGGGGCAGTTAAAGTGACCTCAAGCTGCATTATTTCTGGCAGTCTGTAAAGGCCCTGAATTCAAAATACAAATGTAGTCTATCATCATCATCATTATTTTTTACCCACCACTCCCCCTAGATTGAGGCAAATCTACAAGTGACCTCCATCACTTAAAACACATTAATTAAAACATGCAACGGTTTAAAAGGACAAATAAGACATACACATTTTAAAACAAATGCATCTGAGGAAGCAGACTTAAGTCTATGAAAGCTCATGCTGCCAATGTCTTTCTTTCAGTTAGTTTCAAAGGTTTCTCTACATACATTTTAAAACAGTCTGGATTTAAAGTTCAACATCTTAATCCATAAGTTAAAAAAGTTCATAGTGCAAATTCACAGTTTGCACTGGAATAACTGGGTGGGTGAAAAGGAGAGAAAAGGGCAGGATCTTGCCCTTCACACAAAGCTTTGACTCCTTCTTACCAATTAATTAATAACCTCATAACAATTAATAACCACACTTTGATGTTGTTTCCCCAAAACTCTTCTCCAGTTCCACTTCTCAAATGAAACCATTGTTGTTGTTGTTGTTGTTATTATGTGCCTTCAAGTTGTTTCTGACTTATGGTGACCCTAATGTGAACGTATCATGGGGCTTTCTGGGGCTGAGAGTGTGTGACTCACCCAAGTTCACTCAATAGGTTTCCATGGCTGAGTGGGACTCGAACCCTCATTTCCAGAGTTGTAGTCCAATGCTGAAACCACTCTGCCACACTGGCTCTCACCCAGGCCTGTTCACTTGCATTTATTGGGAAGAACGCTCTCAAGAATACTCTGTAAAATGTTATTCAAACAAGTCAAATGTCCTCCTAATTTGTTGTTGTTGTGCGCCTTCAAGTCTTTCTCAACTTATGGTGACCCTAAGGCAAACTTATTAAGTTGGCAAGTTTCTTCAGAAGGGGTTTGCCATTGCCACCCTGAGGCTGAGAGAATGTGACTTGCCCAAGGTCACTCAGTGGGTTTTTATGTTTGAGCAGGGATTCGAACCCTGTTCTGCAATCACAGTCCAATGCTCAAGCCATTACACCACACTCCTTCTCATAAGAAAAGCTATTTAAATCTGCTGATTTTGTATACAATCCTCTCATTCAATAAGGCTTCTTTTTTAAAACACTAAAATGTCCTTTTTTGGGGATGGTTGTTGTTGTTGATGTTGTTGTTACGTTTTGTCCAGAAAGCAAACACAACACTCAGGCTGCTGCCACACTTCAGAATTATAATGCACACTTCAGAATTGACAGCTGGGATTTGTAGTTTATTATGGCACCAGAGCTCTTTGACAGAGAAGGCTAAATATCTCACAAACGACAATTCCCAGGATTCCATAGCATTGAGCCATGGCAATTATAAGTGGTGTCAAACTGCATTAATTCTGCAATGTAGATACACACACACACACATACACACACAGGCCTATCATGGGATTTTCTTGGTCAGATTTGTTCAGAGGAAGAAACTTTGCCCTGAGGTTGAGAGAGTGTGAGTTGCCCAGGGTCTCCCA
>JAIPUX010001880.1:37783362-37802247 GCA_020142125.1 Phrynosoma platyrhinos | reverse complement strand
ATATATATACCACCTCACTGAACCCCACTGGGAGACTGGGCAAGTCACACTCTCTCAGCCTCAGGGCAAAGTTTCTTCCTCTGAACAAATCTGGCCAAGAAAACCCCATGATAGGGTCGTCTTAGGGCCGCCATAAGTCGGGAAAGACTTGAAGTCACCCAACAGCAACACCTTAGATCAGGGGTAGGCAACCTTTCCCCTTTAAGGGCCGAGGGACTTCAGCTCCCAGAATCCCAGGAGCTATTGGCCAACATGGGACTATTGGCCAACATGGCTGAGGCTTCTGGGAGCTGAAGTCCCTCGGCCCTTAAAGGGGAAAGGTTGCCTACCCCTGGCTTACAAGAAACAGATATAAGAAAAGCGAAAGTACTCGGATTACAGCTGTGAAAAAGGCCTGCGCGCGGAGCATGCTGGGAGTTGTAGTCCGCCATCTTGGGAGCAGAAACGAGCGGCTATGAGAACTTCAACTACAAGTCCCACAAGGCTCCTGTGTAAGGTATTGCTCCTGTGTCTTCTTGGTATATTTGGAGAGCGGGGGATAAGAAATAACACCCGGTGAGTCAAGTGTATGTAAAAAGAAAAGAAAAGGTTATAGGCAGCAATACACCGAACTGAGTATGCAGAGGGACCTTGGCTGCATCCGCACTGCAGAAATAATCCCCTTTGAGACCACTTTAACTGCCATGGCTCAATGCTGTGGCATTCTGGGAATTCCATAGAGTTCTGGTGCCACAGCAAACTACTCAGAATCCCCAGAACATACAGTTTTATCTTTTTAAAATGTATTTTCTTCTTTTAATGCCTGACTGTTTTGACACTGTGTATTAATTTAATTCCTTTTTAATGCAGCCACATTTTAATGCGCCTCTTTTCTATGTTTTTAATTGTATAGTTTTTTTTTTTTTTAATATTGTGAGGTCCCAGCTCTGAGAAAAGAGCGGGATGCAAATAAATATAATAACAAAATAATAGCACCATAGCATTGAGCCATGGCAGTTAAAGTGGTGTCAAACCGGATTATTTCTGCAGTGCGGATGCAGCCCTCTTGAGGCTTAACTGCACGAAAGATGTCTTTAGCCTGAGCTTTTTTCGCATGTGTATAAGATGATGATAATAATAATAATAATAATAATAATAATAATAATAATAATATAAGCCTTGAGGAGAAGCAGAAGGTGTTTAGGTGTTTAAGATGGATACGAAACACAAATGAATTTCAAGTTTAGACCTGGATATATTTCCTATGTAGATGCAGATATGTGCTCTGGAGGTTTTCTTAAAATTTTGTTTTGTTTTTGCAAAGCAGAATGCTAGAAATGATAGTTTAGGCTTCCTGTCCTACTCCCAAGGGAGCTCCCTAAACACCTTCTGCTTCTCCTCAAGGCTTATAATTTTATAATTTATAATTTTCTTATAATTTTCTGAGCCAGGAGGCATGCCTGGACTCCACCAGCTGACCACAAAACAAGCCTTTTGACTTGTTCTTTCTCTGCTCCTAAAGGTCCAAAACACACTGCAGTGTCTTCTGGACCAGAGACTCCAAATCAGCTCTGAATGACTCCAGATGACTTCAGATAGTATGTGTATATATTTTATGTATTTTATGTATTCATATGCATTTGAGAATATGCTCATTTAATATGGCCATTGACCGCTATAAAACTGATTGATTGATTAACTCCAAATAATTCTTAACCCTAAATCAGGTCCAATGCAGTGCTTTCATTCATTCTTAGGGCCTTTGCAGACTGCCAGAAATAGTGCACATTAAATTGAGGCACTGCCCTGGCTCAGTGCTAGAGAATCATGGGAACTGTATTTTTTTTTTCTGGGACATTGAGCCTTCTCTGTCAGAGAGCTCTGGTGCCACAATAAATTACAGTTCCCATGATTCCCTAGCACTGAGCCAGGGCAGTGCCTCAACTTAAAGTGCACTATTTCTGGCAATCTGCTTAGGCCCTCAGTTTCCAGGTGAGCCCTGGTTTGAGGCCTTTGCATAGGCTGGGGAAGAAGAGTTGGCTTCTTTTAATAGAAGAGAGAAAAGGCTTGTGAAAGCAAAAGCTGGTAAGCTGAATCATTCAGAGAGTCTGTGGATAGCACTACCAGGCAGCGTCTACAGTGCAGAATTGATGCAGTTTGCCACCGCTTTAACAGTGAGACTTAGGGGGTGTGCAGACATGCGGCTCTGGGCCGCCCTGGGAAGCGGTGGATCAGGGCCACGGCTACCCCACGCGGCCCTGATCCTCCCTTTTGCCATCCCAAAAAGAGCAGCAAAATGCCACTCCCTTCAGGTGCGGCAAAAGGCTGCTCTAAGAGCCGGCATGTGGCTCTTCAGCATGCAACCTTAAAGTAATTTCTGACTTGCAGTAACCCTAAGGCTAACCTATGACAAGATTTTCTGGGACAAACATAATGTGACTCATCCAAGGTCACCAAATAGGTTTCCATGGCTGAGCGTGGATTTGAGCCCAGAGCTTGGAATTGTAGTCCAGTGCTCAAACCACTATGCAATGCTGCCTCTCACCCAGTCCTGATCACCTACGTTCGTTGGGAAGAATGCTTTGAAGAGAATTACTCGGGGCTGTTGCCAGGCTGCAAAATTGGCTCTGGTGTTCAGAAATGAGGATAGGAAACACTTATGTTAAACTTAAAGGCAGCTTGTGTAAGACATGATTGAAAATAACAGGAAAAAAAAAGGGGGGGGGAAGCTGGATACTAAGCAAAAATACACTGAAGTCTCCTGGGGGTTTGTTAATGATGGCCACTTATTTGCTACCTTTTCCTTTAGGCTAGTGCAGCAATAGAAAATTGACAAGGAGGATAGTGCCCAACCTATCATCCACACCACCCACTATGAGAGGATGGGTAGCCTTTGCAGACTGCCAGAAATAGTGCAAATTGAGTCCACTTTAACTGCCCTGGCTCAGTGCTAGGGAATCATGGGAACTGTAGTTTATTGTGGCACCAGAGCTCTCTGACAGAGAAGGCTCAGTGTCTCTGAAAAAAAATACAATTCCTATGATTCTCTAGCACTGAGCCAGGACAATTAAAGTGGACTCAATTTGCACTATTTCTGGCAGTCTGCAAAGGCCCAAAGAATGGTTTGTATGTCTGCACTACAGAAATAATATGATTTGAGACTGCTTTAACTGCCAGGGCTTCATACTATAGAATTATGGGATTTGTAATTTGTTGTGGCACTAGTACTCTCTACAGAGAAGACTAAATGCCCCCACAAAACTACAATTCCCAGAGTTTCATAACATGGAGCTGTGGCAGCTAAAGTGGTGTCAAACTGGATTATTTCAGCCATGTGGATGCAGCCTTGGCTTACTAAACCTGGTTCTTGTCCAGAAAGATGGGTTGTGCAAGCCACTAGACCATTCTGAGGGAAGAGAACAGGTGAGCATTTGGAGAGAGCAGTCACTGCCTTGCTGAAAGGCGGCGGAAAAAATAAATGGCAGTGTGGAGCCAGTAGCCTGAATCCTGTTCCCAGTTGTTCTCATTGAAGCAGTGAGTCTGTAGGTTGATTCACCATTTTATAACTGATTCGTTAGGCCTATTCTAGTTGCAGTTAATAGGATTTACACCAGTGGTTGTTCTTGCAAGAGGCAACTACTGCTTCCTCTCACTCTGCCTCTCTGGGTGGCACGACTGAGGCTGAACAGAGAAGCATGCAGGTAAGGAAAGAGGTTGCTCCAAGCTCTCCTGTTCATTTCTTCTGTGGCTGGGTAGCATGAGTGACATTTTTGCCGGCTTGTTCACATTCTATATGGTGCCGCATAGAGGAGTTCGTTGGTGTACCTTCAAAGACCCTAAGGTGGGGTTTTCTTGGCAAGTTTCTTCAGAGGGAGTTTGCCATTGTCATCCTCTGAGGCTGAGAGAGTATGATTTGCCCAAGGTCACCCAGTGGGTTTTCTTGGCTGACCCAAGATTTGAACCCTGGTCTGCAGAATCATAGTCCAGTGATCAAACCACTACACCATGCTGGCTCTCTGCATAGAGGAGTAGTCACTTGAATTGCTTCTCTGGTCTGCCCAGTGGTGGGGCACAAAACACCCTACAAAGGGAGGAGAGATAGAAGCTCCCTCTCACATGAGCTCAGCCTTTCTTTTTCTATCCGTAGTTAGTTGCTGTAGGCTGTATTTCAGAGAAAGACAATTGCAAATCTCTTCTTGAATATACCTTGCCTAAGAAAATCCTATGAAATTCATGGAGTTGGCAGAAGTCAATGCACAAACTGAGGTCACTTACACAAACACACATATGAAACACATAGGACTGGACTATCCAGATTTCTTGAAGGCAACAGAACCTTACTGATCTTGGAAATTAAACAGGATTAGACCAGGTTAGAATTTGGATGGGTGGCAGCCAAGGTGTTGTAGGCTACATTCAGAGGAAGGCAATGTCAAACCACCAGTGAGTGTTACTTGCCTAAGAAAATTATATGAAAGTCATGAAGTTGCCAGAAGTCAATGGGCATACATACCTTTAGTCAAGAGTGGGCAAGTGATAGTCCTGTGTATCTGATTGCTCATCTGCTGCTCTGCTTCCTTGCCTCTTTCTATGAGTAGTAAAGCCAGCTAATGTAAATAAATTTGAGTAGTACAGCAGAAAAGATAGGTGCTTGCCCCAACTAGAGGTGGCAAGAGAACAATTAGTTGTCTTATCATGCTTTGCCTGATGGCAAAGCTTTTGCCCCTATGACTGGATGGTACAGAGAAAAAGGAGCAAATGAACAAAAGGTTTGCTACTTATTTTATAGAATCATAGAGTTGGAAGAGACCACAAGGGCCATCCAGCCCAACCCCCTGCCATGCAGGAACACACAATCAAAGCATCCCTGACAGATGGCCATCCAGCCTCTGTTTAAAGATCTCCAAAGAAAGAGACTCCACCACTCTCTGAGCGAATGTATTCCACTGTCAAACAGCTCTTACCGTTACGAAGTTTCCTAATGTTGAGGTGGGATCTCTTTACTATTAACTCAGTCTGTGGAGTTGTGTGGAGGACTGAAGCAGTTGGGCACACTCCAACAAAAGTGAGTGAAAGAGGACAAGATTCATATATGAGTACAGTAGCCACTCCCAATGCATAGGGGATCCATTCTGGACCCCCCACGAAAATGATGGCCTGCAAATATTCAAGCCCCATTGAAAATAATGGTGCATGCCACCATTGTATCCGTTCCAGCTTGTCCCTCCCGTGAAGAGCGAGACTGTGGACTCAAAGTCTGCAAACAGGGAGAGACAATTGTATATGCTCTTATGTTGAACAGATGAGAAAATGAAACTGGAATAGTGGTTCATTGTGTCGAAGAGCTTCTACTCTCTTTCTGCCTCGTGGCAACAGCACTGTAGCTCAGAGAGGTTAAATGCCCACATTGCTTGCTTGCAAGTTTCCTTATATTCCATTCAGAACTCAAGAATAAAGGGTTATTCACATCTTTTGTTTTGCAAAAATTGCACTTTTGTTGCAATTTCCCAATTTGTTGTTTACACTATTTTTTTTAATCAGAACTGCATCTCTGTGCACCTCTGCAAGTTCTGTTGTTCACACATGTCAGCACTGCAAATAAAGATGGAGTCAATGATGTGGGTGTATTCGAAAGATGTTCAAGGCACACAGAATTTCATCCCGGTTTATCTTGGCTCTATCTGCATCAATTGTTCACAAAGCCAACAATGCAAATCTTGCAGGAAAACTTAAAAGCAAATAAAGAAACAAACAAAAACTTCAGATCGATTATCCTAGATTTTTTGGCAGCCCCCCCCCCCCCAACTTAATCAGATGCATTTGAAATTAATTTGAACAACACAGATTCAACCCACGTTCTACAAGGAGTATTTACGCCATCTGAATAATCTCTAAAAAAGATTTTGGGAGGCTTGCTGGTTGGGTGAGATAGTCTCTCCTCTCTTTTCCTTCTGCATAACAAGGAAGAAAGGCTTGTTTTCTCACTGTTTGGTTGCCTCTGCTTCCCTAACAGCTGTTTTGCTTTCAAAATAGAAATGGTTTTGTTAAGCAACCTTTTTCCAAATGCCCGAGGTGTCAAGGCTAGCATTTTCACTCAGCTTTCCACATTTTCTCTTTGAAACGGGCTGGAAAACTGTGCCCTTAAAGAGTATTTGGTTTTATTTCAATCACACCCCTCCTTTCGTTTCCCAGGCATGCTTCCTGTTGGTTTTCAGTTTGTTTGTTTTTCCTTCTTAGCTCTGCTGGTGTTGGTGATTTTGTAACATGCTGTGCATTTCTCTGGTGGAGGAAGGCAGTGTCAGGCTGGGGCATTCAGAAGATGGAACCCTCAAAAGGAGAGCTGTATTTAAAGATTGTCTCTGAAAGTTGACTCCTTAATAAAAAGGGCACAGCAGGATGGCTTAAGAAACAAACAAGCATAAATATGGTTGTCTCCCTTCCCTATTAACCTAGCAAGTTTTGTGGAACTGTCTTCAACCTGCCTCCCTCCCAAAAATTTTGTGATCAGTTTCACCTTTCCAGAATTGCCTCTTTTCATGAAGACTGGTTGCCCCTGAAACATATACTTTTCATGACATAGCTGTACAATTTTTTCATAGTTGCAAAGTAATAATTATGCACATAAAGTGATCACCATTATTTGGTGTGTTAGTATTCACCTCTCTCCCCAACCTTTACATAGTTATTTATGTACTTTATTTAGAATAGAAAAGTAAATACTGCTAACTGGCACAGTTACATGAATTTGTAATAGCCTTTATGTTTTCTGAAATAGTTGAGAAAGTGATAAATGAAAGGACTTCAGATTTGATGGACAGGTCAGCTGTAGTTGCATATTTTTGTTTCATATCTGCCCTGTTCACTCACAAAGCAGAGCTTCTTGCTTTTTCAGATCAGAAGGTTTCTTCAGGTGAAATTAAATGAACCCTTCCATTATCTTTTGCCTACCATTGCAATGGTGCTTCTTTCCTATCAAAGATCAAGTACTAGATATGAAGCAGTGTGTATGGAAGGTGGCACATGGAGTTGTTTGGTTTCTCTTATATACAGATTCCTTTCTAAACATTAGGGCTCCATTCAATACATATAAATCATATATATTTATATTATAAAAACCAAAATCTAAATCTCTGATTTCTGCCATCCTATCTACTTTCATAAGCTATAGTTTGTTTCTACAGTAAAGATTTTGAAACTAAAATTGGCTTATCTTACTCATTTTTTGGAAAAAAAGAAGAGGCAACAACAACAACTTTACAGTCTAACCAGGATACAGAAGTCAATAGGAACAAGTCACTGCGGAGTACTAGCAAAGTACTAGTCATCTCTGAAGTTTGGTTGTCTGATAGATTTCTGGCTTCTTGGGACTGAACATGTTTACATACATGTGATCTAGTTATGCTTCAGAATCGTTTGGAACATTGTAGTGTATTCGGGGGTGTATACTCAGGGAGAGAGCCAGTGTGGTCTAGTGGTTTGAGCATTGCACTATGACCCTGGAGACCAGGGCTTGAATCTCCCCTCAGCCATGCAGGCTAGCCAACTCTGCATAAAGGCATCCTAGCCCAATCAATCTCTATAGGCATAAAGTACATAATTGTGCTAAGTTTGAAGAAGTCAGATGTGTGGCCTTCATCAGCAGAAAATTTGGTCCCTCCATCTGCTCTCTTACATTAATCCTTATTTATACAAGTTGAGTATTCCTCATCCAAAAATCCACAGTCTGGATGCTGTAAAATCCAAAACTTTTTTCATGGGTGGCTACGGTAGTTGTCTGATGGTTCAGTTTACACAATCTTTGTTTCATGCACAAAGTACTAAAATATTGTATAAAATTACCTTCATATATTCCGGTGTATAAGATGACTGCGCATATAAGACGACCCCCACATTTTCCAGCTAAAATATAGAGTTTGGGAAACGAGAAAGTGTTGGGGGGAAGGAGTGCAAATATACTAAGTGATGCATTCTGGAGTATGTACAATTTGCAGCCAGGTAAGTGACCCTGGGCATGTCACACACTCTCAGCCTCAGAGGATGGTAATGACATCCCCATTTGAAGAAACATGCCAAGAAAACCCCACGATAAGGTTGCCTTAGGGTTGCCATAAGTCGGAAAGGACTTGAAGACACACAAGAACAACAAAAAAAGCCTGCAGTTGTTTCATAGGTAGTACATGGGAATAGGAGCCAGCATGGTGTAGTGGTTTGAGTGTTGGACTACAACTCTGGAAACCTGGGTTTGATTCCCCACTCTGCCATGAAACCCACTGAGTGAACTTGGACAAGTCACACACATTCAGCCTCGGGAAGGCAATGACTAACCTCCTCTGAACCAGTCTTGCCAAGAAAACCTCAGGATAGGGGTTCACTTCTCATCCGCTGCTGCTTCCTCCTCCTGTCTCATGCCACACTATGCCACCCCTTCCTCCCCCTTCCTCCTCCTCTAACCTGACTTCCTCTCTTCCTCCTCCTCCTGCCTGAAGCTGCGGCACCCCTTTTTCCTTCTCCTCCACCCGGCGTATAAGACGACCCCTGAGTTTGGAGAAGATTTTCCTGCGTTAAAAAGTATTCTTATACCTCAGAAAATACAGTATGTATATGGTATATATGAAATATAAATAAATTTCATGTTTAGACTTGGGTCCAACCTCCAAGATATCTCACAAGATATCTCCAAAATATCTCACTATATACGCAAATATTCCAAAATCCATTTTAAAAAAACACCTCGAAATACTTCTGCTCCCAAGTATTTTGGATAAGGGAGACTCAACCTGTATTTAGCATGTATTTTTGATTTGCTGTTGCCTGCTGTAAGTCTTCATATGGCTGGATGGAAATGTATAACATAACTTATCTTGACACTAATTTTTGTGAACTTTCAAGTGAGCATGCTTAGAAATTCAGTCTTAATATACACTGAGAAGGAAGGAGGATCAGATACTGAGGTACGTCCATCTAGAATTCATAGGTTTATATCTAGGAATGCTAATTCATCTCAAATGAGATGGTGGAGGGGTGAAGAAGGCTTGGAAAAAAAGCTGTTATGTAAGAGAATGTACAGTGTCTTTTCACTGTAATTTCTGTTTTTGGTATCCTTTACCCAGTTCTTTTAATGATTGCTTTATATTTTCTTGATGTATAAAGACTTAGAGGATAAAAACATAATTTTCTCTGTTTTACTAAAATTGATGGTTGAATTAATTAATTTATTTTGCCTGTTCTTAGTAACATGGCAAAACGAAAGATGTTACTTTGGATTTTTCCAAAGCAGTATCTTATGATTATTCATTGCCTTCATCTAGTAGCCAAAAGCTTTGAAGGTTTGGTCTGTTAAAATCACTGCACCTTTGCACACATTCCAACGTTCAGAATAGATACCTATTTTGGCATAGCTTACCAATTTGAATAGGTGTACTTATGAGCCAGCATCAACAACTTTTTATCTGCAGCCTGAATGATCCATGACAAGTTAATTACACCACTTATGCAGCAACTGCACAGATGCTCTATAGGAAGCAGCAGTAGTAGTTGTACTGTAACTTATGTTTCTGTGGCTACTTTATCTCCTGATAACTCCGTAATTAACTTGTCACCACTGTTTAATGCTTAACATATGTAGAGAATCATTTAATGGCATCACTAAAGCAATACTAGCCTGGAGGAGAAGCTCTTGCCCACTGGGAAGGCTATCAGGGATTGCTTAAACACAAAACACCCGGGCCTGACCTGGAAAGGCATTAGGAAGCTTGTTCATTAGGATACTTTGGGTAGAGTGTTTAAAAGCATTACTGATGCAGACACATCCAGTATGCAACTGAAAGCACAAACTTTATAATCACAGGGCCTTTGCAGACTGCCAGAAATAGTGCAAATTGAGTCCACTTTAAGGGTTAGGGTTAGGGTTAGGGAATCATGGGAACAGTATTTTATTGTGGCACCAGAGCTCTCTGACAGAGAAGGCTCAATGTCTCAGAGAAAAAACAACAACAATTCCCATGATTCCCTAGCACTAACCCTAACTCTTAAAGTGGACTCAATTTGCACTATTTCTGACAGTCTGCAAAGGCCCACAGTAATCTCAAGCTGCAAAGGACAGAAATATAATAATTGTATTTGACCAAGGGGCAGTTATCCTGTCCCCTATTACATGAGAGTAAATGCTATTTTGTTGTGTAATTTACCGTGGAATATACCTCTGAGTAGTCAGTTTGGCATAGTGGTTTGAATGTTAGATTGCGACTCTGGAGACCAGGGTTTGATTCCCAGCTTGAACATGAAACCCTCGCCAAGTCACATGCTCTCAACCTCAGGGGAAGGCAGTGGCAAATCTCCCCTGGATAAATCTTGCCAAGAAAACCCCATGATTCACCTTCGGGTTTCCAGAAGTTACAAAAGACTTGAGGGTACACAATACACACAGAGAGACGTGCATATGATTATGTTGTAAATGAATTATATAGTTCTGTAGAAATAGTTCTTGTTAACATTACTGTATATGTTACTGTACAGTTAAGAATTTGCTGTCTTGGAACAATATATAACTACTCCTTATACCACTCTGGAGACTACTAACATAAAAGATGACACCCTAATGCACATGTTGAATGTTAAAAACTCAGGTTATACAGTGGTGGTTTCTCTCAATTAGATCAGAGCTGAATCATAGTCTCGTGGGAAAAAAATATAGTTTTTTTTCCTGCGCCATTCTCAAGAGTAGTGAGCCATTCTGGTCATGATGCAGCTGTTTTATACTGAATTTCTGCTTCTTGCTGGAAAGAACTTGCTGTCCATTAACAATGATGCATTTGCATGTTCTGAAGAAACCAATAGAATGAACTGTATCATAGATGCGTAATCGGTATAAATTCTGAACTGTGTACTGTATTTGTGAATGCATCATGTACTTTTAAAGATTTCCCATGTTAGAATAATTTCCTGTTTGTAACACTTGTGCAGTCAGCAGACTATCCAATGCAGTCTGTATTGCCCATTCCCAGAAGTCGAAGGGTGAAACTGAATGCACGTTCTACCAATAGCACAACTCATAAAAGCAAGCACTTGTTAAATCTATTTGTTTTTATTATAGACATCGATCTGCCAGTCGCAATAATGCATTTATGGACATTTTTCTGCAAGCACAGCGCTGGTGGCAGTTTTTACTGACAAATTGAGTCATATGGACAGTAGTTCAAAATAAGCTTACTTTATTGACAAATTGTGCAGTTCTGTATTTCTCTGAATGTTCTTAAGATATCTGGACTGGCAAAGAGAATGTAGCGGAAATTCAGAACAACAGGTCTAATTTTTTGAAGGGTAGTATCTATAAAATTGGTGGAGTGACTAGCAATGTTTCTTAGTTATTTCTCTTGTTGCAAAGTTTTTAACTATAATGGGTTTTCAGGTGCCACATGAATGAGAATTATGTGGGAGATAATGGTGCCCAAAATTACATTCCATTTCTTTTAAGATACGTGCAGTAAATATGGTGCAGTCTTGCAGTGAAGTTTCTTAGGAAGTTCACAAGAGGATCCTCCAAAGCTAAAAGTACCTCTGAGGATTAGAGAGAATTTATAAGCTTGAGAATAGTCTTTAACAGTCAGAAAGCCCAATGCTTTTCAGTGTACGGTTACTCTGAAGGCCTTTTCAAGGAACTTTAGCCTTAAGAATATTTGTGGGCTGAAACAGGTCAGACTTTTTACCTAATAAAGATCATATGTTGTAAGGGGAAATGTATGAGGAGTGAATTTTCTCCTGTACCCCGTGAAACCTACTGGCAACAAAAAAGAAATGATGGTATTTCAGAAGTTAGTGTATTTAAATATCAGGTTATACAGTCAGCCCTCCACACCCACGGATTCTTTGTTCACGGACTGAAGCATCCACGACTTGAAAGTGTTAAAAAAATCCCCAAGAGCATAACTTGATTTTGCCATTTCATAAAAAGGGACACCATTTTACTATGTCATTGTATTCAGTGGGACTTGAGCATCCACAGATTTTGGCATTCATGGGGGGACCTGGAACCAAACTCAAGTGGATACCAAGGGCCAATGGTATTTAAAAAGTTGAATGAAAGAATGCACCAAGACTGAAGACATCAGGAAAATATCAATTTTCTCATTCTTGGAGATGGGAAAAATTACATTGCTCAGGTTACATCTTGTTCATTGTGCAGGGAGTGTGCATGCTTTCTCATTTCAACCAGTTCGTATTGGAGTGAATGATTGCTGTTTTGTACATCCGGGTGCTGACTAATCAGTTGCCATTATAATGGTGTGTAGGTTGACTTAATGTGGCTTAAATCAATCAGTGTAAAATGCAAGCAGTGACATCAGTACTATGTACATTCAGCAGCAATGTACTGCTCTAGTAGTTCAGTGACCTTGGATAACTTCTTTTAGTATGTGGGAAAGTTGTGGAGAAGCCCCCCTAAAAATATGTCATGATCATTTTTAGCATATAGCATGATCATTTAGCATATAAATAGTACCACTCCTCATTGTTGCTGTCAGTAGTGACCAACACACATAGTTCAGTGATAGATCTGTAATTTCCTGGTTTATTATCACTGGCCTGAAGAGATGGTGCCCTGTTTCCTACTTGCTTTCATACCTGTGGAGACAGCCTTTCTGGTAAATGTTTTCTTTACCTACCTAAGAGGGTTTTTTTTAAAGCCTAGTATTATCTATATCGATTTTCTCCCAGTGCAGGCAGTCCAATTGAAGATTTTGCATAACAGGGTAAACACAGATTTCAGAGAGTCAGAGATTTATGAGAGGTTAAAATGTTTTGCATGGAAGCCTGTTGGGTGACCTTGGGCAAGTCACACTCTCTTAGCTTCAGAGGATGGCAATGGCAAACTCCCTCTAAACAAATCTGCTTTAAAAAAAGCCTACGATAGGTTTGTCTTAGGTTGCCATAAGTTAGAAATGACTTGAAAGCATGCAGCAACAGTTTTAACTCATAAAGACCATTCCTAAGCTTTTTGAGACTTGTGCTCACTTTTTCCCTTGTGGATTTCATTGGATGGTCCAGTGAAATCTAAGTAATTTAAATCTGAACGGTATGCGTGTCAGAGCCATTGAGTCTTCCCAAATACCAGAAAATTGTAGTGTATGTCTAAGTAGTTGAAATAACATTTAAAGTCAGTGCAAGAGGCTTTTTAAAATACTGTAAATTTAACCACCTATCATTTAATCATTGTCAAATACTGTCAGTACAACACCATGGTTTTGTTATGGTGTCATTTGTTAACAAGGGAGAAATAAGGAATATTGTCCTATAGCCAAGCTGTGCACTTTACCTGCACCATAGATTTGGATAGACCTATCCACCTGCTATAACCTTACCTGTATTACTTTACATTGAAACATGTTGTCAGGTCAGGACCACCCATGACTCTATCTTGCTTGCTGCTAGAGAAACTAGGAAATATTATCCCATGTGACCCATGACTTTGCATTGCAAAGATGCTGTGAGGGATTTGACTTGGGTTTGGGGTCAATATTGAAAGAAGTCTTCAATAAATTTAGTGAGTTCCTGCTAAATGGAACATTTCAGCATCAGAATTAGACCTCCAGTGTAAATTGGGCATTAGATATTGGGTCAATATTGAAAGAAGTTTTCAATAAATTTAGTGAGTTCCTGCTAAATGGAACATTTCAGCATCCCAGAGTCTACACAGAACTAGGCCACCAATGTAGACATTTTAGCAAAGTTTCATATCAAGAGTCTAAAACACTTTCCTTTTCAGCCACCTGTAATGTCACATTTTTTTCCTTTTACAACCACAAACAGCTGGATCATAATAGCAGTTTGTATTTTGCCACTGATACAGTTCTTCTTCTTTTTTTACACAATGCAATGCCTGGAAGAAAAATGCATGCCATTTTGTTGTTGAAACATGAGGTAGGAAGCAACACATTCACAATCACTTGATTCTGACTAGGAAAGATCAAGCAGAAATACTAATGTCATGAGAGGCTAGGATGGAAGGATGTGATGCAGACAATTCACTGTGGGTCAGCCTAAGACATGATTTGGGAATTTCTAGGGCTGGAGAAGGATATAACAGACATAAGAGTGCTACAAAACTTTGCTAGAAACCTACATTATGTAGCATTCTTTACTACATAATATATAAAACATATAGAGAGGAACAGCATATATTCAGGACCTGATATAAGAGGAATCCTATCAAAATCAAAAAAGTGTGGAAGCCCCTTGACATTTTTGAGCTGAAGACATATGTTGTTTTATTGCTACTGGCTAGCTTATCTAATGGATGTCATGACGCTTTGGATAAACTGTAGTATCCAGGTTCAGGTGCTGCCACCATCAGAACAATGAAGAATATATTTTGTTCCTCACAAAGTGCTTAAAGTTTGACAGCTAGGGAACAAGAATTGTGTGTAGAGTCACTAATAAATTTGGGTTTTTTTAAGGATAGGTGCAATGTGTTGTTGAGCAACTTCTAATGAAGTCAGCTTGAATCTAACCACTGGTAAACATCCAAGTGGGTTCAGAGGTTAATGCCCATTTCAGCAATATATGCCAATAAATTAGTAGATATGGAAGGCAGTAGGAAAAGAAGAAGACTGCATTCCAGATGGATAGACTCAGGGCCTCAGCACACGGAGGCCCTGGAGCCGCCGCCGGACGGAGCGCCGCGGGGATGCAGCCTCCGCATCCCGGCGCTCCTGCGGCGGCTCTGGAAGGAGCGCTAAATCAGTGCTCCTTCCTCAAGACAGGGAAAGTGTGCCCTAAAAGCGGCGGGCGCACTTTCCCTGACTCAAACGCTGCGGCGCGTCCAGTCGCCGTGGCGTGAGGTCATCCCCGGAGCGCCGGCCGTGCGAAGGGCTGGCGACTCCGAGGGCGACCTCGGGAAGAGGAAGGGGCGCCGCTCGTGCGGCTGCCCCTCCTCTTCTGGGCCCGGAAGACGGCTCAATTAGCCGTCTGCCGAGGCCCTCAATCAAGAAAGCCACTTCACTGAGGGGGGGTTGCAGACTGCCAAAAATAGTGCAAATTGAGTCCACTTTAAGGGTTAGGGTTAGTACTAGGGAATCATGGGAACTGTAATTTATTGTGGCACCAGAGCTCTCTGACAGAGAAGGTTCAATGTCTCAGAAAAAAAACACAATTTCCATGATTCCCTAGCACTAACCCTAACCCTAAAAGTGGACTCAATTTGCACTATTTCTGGCAGTCTGCAACCCCCCTGAGTCTGCAAGACCTGAGCAGGATGGTAGATGATAGGGAGTCTCGGAGGTCTCTCGTGCATAGGGTTACCATAAGTCAAAGTTGACTTGATGGAAATTAATAGCAACAACCACCTAGTATTCATTGGTAGTCTCACATCGAAGTACTAACCAAGGCTGGCCCTACTGAATAAGTATCCCACTGTAAAGATGCTAATGCACAAACCTACTTATGACTAATCCCTTTTATTTACCTGCTTCTTAGAGCTTGGTAAGAGAATATCTCCCTTTTATGCAGCAGAATTAGTGAAATATTGTGGCCTTACCTGCTGCTAAGCTGCTGTAGTATAAAAAGTAAGGGTAGAAATAGGGTTTTTGTAGGAAAAGGCGCTTTATAGAATGCACATAATTGAAGTAACTGCAGATATGTGTGGGTTATGGATTGCTGCTTAAGCTCTTGCTCTCTGAAATCAGAGCTAGATGGCAGGAATGTTCTTGAATACTAAGGATAGGAAGATTGCGGCTATAATTATAGCAAATAAAACAGTCTTCGGTTAGTGGATGTACTTTGTTTTATATTGTGTCATTAATACTTAAAAATGTGAATTTGAATTCTTTTCAGTTATCTCCATTTAGTGGTTGTTGATAATTCCTTAGTGAGAGTCTCTAAGAATATGATTAACCCTGAAGGTCATTTTATAATGTAATTATTAATGATTGATTCTGTTTATCCTTGAAATCAATATAAAAAGCAAAATTGCTTGGCATATATTTGGGTTTGATTTCTTACCTTTGGTAAACAGGACAAACCAGTGTTGGCTTTTTATGTAATTTTAAAAATATAAAAACATGACTGAGATATCTAAAACTGTGCAGCTTAGTTTTTAAATAATTATGGCTATATGTGGTGGTTTTTACATGACATATGTTAATATGGCCAATAGTGTTAACATCTCCTGCCACTAACAGTTAGGGTGGGGATGTATAGTAATTGATCTTCCTGGGAGTGCTGTAATGTAAAAACAATTCAGGCTGTTTGAAGTATATTTTACAAGTGTGCATTGGGCTTTTGGGATGTTACATTGAAAAACCCAATTGTACAGTTACCATGGGAACCCAATTAGAATAGATTGGTTGGGGTTTTTTTTAGTCTTTTCATCTTGACCAAAAATCTAATGTACTTTAAATGTTTTCATATGGAATTTTATTCATAGTCGGGATTGATGTAATAATAGCTTTTATTAGAATGCTAAAGTCAGAAAGCACGAAGTATTCTGTATCAGGGCTTTCCTGCTCAATGCAGGAATATATTATTTCAGGATATATATATATATATATATATATATATATATAGTATGTTTCATTTTTATTGTGATATGCTTCCTTTTTATTGTCAAATACAGTGGTTTCTGAAAACCTGTTATGATTATTTAAAAAAGCTTGCATTCTCTGTTGTCTGGTATTCTATGCTGTTATCTTTTGGATGGAATATGTTGATTGTTTTCAAATATTTAAATGTTTTCACAAAGAAGAGAAAGGAAATTTTCACCCTGTCCAGAGAAGACAGGACTAGAAGCAGTGGGTTTAAATGACTGGCAAGCATAGTTTAGGATAAACATTAGTAAGATAAGTAATAATAGTTCAGCAGTGGAATGAGAAGCTTGGAGAAACTATAGGCTTGCCTTCTGGAGATTTTCAGTGCCTAGGTTGGAATGTTTATTTTACCTTTTCATAGCAGGAGGTGGGAATCCTTGTATATCTCCCTGTCTTTTGAAATCTGAAGTCCTGAACAGTGGGCCATCAGATGAAAGTATGAAACAAAACATGGAAGCAGAATCTCTGCAGATACCTGTGTTGTGAAAATCTGTGATGAGCAGGGATGATAGAAGTACAGTACACTTTTTAAAACAACTTTTTAATGTGCATTTTTAAAAATGTCTTTTAAATATTTCTTTTAGAGGTTGAAGGTGGATTCTGATTTCAGGCGTATCTACTGCTCTTTCTCTCATGCTGGGATCTCTCTTAGTGGCAAGCTAAGGCACTTCTAATGTCCAGCTGTGAAAGCAGAGCCGTAGATTGCTTTGGAACATATTCCAACATCATTCCTTGATCTACTAAGCAGAGAATGTGCTTGGCCTCAGCCGGCTTGCCAAATAACAGCACAGCTCTTGGAGCTGTGTCTGGCTGTGTGAATTGTTAAAGCATCCATGACATTTCATGCCAACCAAATGGCTGAGGAGAAATTATGACTCCTCACAGAGCAATGGTATCAGTTTTCTGAAACCAAGATTCCTTTTTTCTGTTTTCATAATGTCCTAAAGTCCTATATTCAGGGGTGGATATAACATACATTGCTCATAAATTTCTTTTTCCTGTGCTTACAAACCAGAACGAAGGTGGCAGATTATTCATTTACAGAGACAAGTGGATCCTGCAAGAAAATGTTCAAGATTCCATATGTTCTTATTCCAGGATATTCCATTCACTCTCCCCGTAGTATTCAATTCCATTGGACCACACAATGACCACACATTGTGTCTAATGAAATCTGCTTGGGTTTCATTGAAACTATTTGGGTAGCCTCCTTGCCCCTCCATAGGTTTTTTCTCTTGAACTTTCTTGGCACTTATGTCAACCTGGGAGCTCACCAAAGTGTATAAATATATCTTTGATCTATGGCGGTGGTGGTGTTAGGCCACACAATGCACTTGGCAAACTAAGCTTGATAACAGTATATATAAATCATGGGTGGGCCATGTGTGCTTTTATAAGTACTACTGGTCTCCTGCTCTCATCAGTTTGAACTATCATTGCCAGTGGCCAGAGATAACAGAAGCTGCAATACACTATCTGGAAGCTAAGTTGTACCTCATTCCTGATATCTGTGCATCTTGTTGTTATTAACTGCTGTCAAGTTGACTTTAACCTATAGTGACCCCATGAATGAGATACCTCAAAGTCACTCTATCATCAAGAGTGCTGCTAAGGTCTTGCAGATTCAGATTGCTTTCTTGGGTGAGACTATCTATCTGCAGTATGTTCCTTTGCTGGTTGTAGAGCATCCCCACACTTGGTTTAAATTTCTCTTTGATTTCTCAGATCCTGTGGAAAAGGTCGCTTTGTAGAAGGAATGTAGACTATTTGATTTCTGTATTGGCCATCAGGTGATGTCCATGAATAGTTGGCCCTCAGTATCTGCAGAGGATTGTTCGGGACACCCCCACAGATACCAAAATCCACAGATGCTCAAGTCTAATTGTCCTCAATGGTGTGGCCACACGGCCACACCACTATTAGAGACAATGATACAGTGGGCCCTTGGGGTTTGGTTCGAGGACCCCCCCCCATGGATAACTTAATCTATGGATGATCAAGTCCCATTAAATGCAATGGCATTGCAAAATTGTGTCCCTTATATAAAATGGCAAAATCAAGGCATGCTATTTGGAATTTATACTTTTTTTTTAATATTTTCACGACGTGGATGCTTGAATCTGTGGTTAAAAAAATCTGTGAATAAGGAGGGCTGACTGTACTTCATCAGCACTAGTGCGGATGTTTTCCTGCCTTCCTTCCTCCTTTCCGGCTCTCACCTGCTGCAGACGGATGGCAGAAGGTTGCCGCCGCTTCCTCCTGTTCCTCCCTCCTGTTCCTCCTGCCTCCTCTTCCTCCTCTTCCAACAGCCCTTGTCCTCCCTCCCTCC
>JAIPUX010001880.1:37773118-37783238 GCA_020142125.1 Phrynosoma platyrhinos | reverse complement strand
CCGTGGATGGCAAGTCCATGGATACCATGGGTGGACTGTATACAGTCACTTCTTGGGCTGAAGAATGTGCTTGCAGTGAATAAACTGTGGGTCTTGCAAAATTTAGTCAGTTGGTATCTTAATTTTTTGATCCAAGGCCAGATTTTCTTACAATCTCGTTCTGTTTTGTTTTGTAATTTTGCGTTCCAATCACCTGTGATTAACAAGAAATCCTGTTTTGGTGTATGATCAATTTTCTGCTTGACTCCAGCATAGAATCTTTCAATTCTGCCTCTTCTGCCTCTGTAGTTGGAGCATAAACTTGGATTATGATTATATTGATGGTTTTCTTATTTGTTCCAAAATCTTTAGATATAAATATAGATATATGCCAGCTCTCTTATAAAGTGGCTGTGGTGAGTGGGAGAACTTTCCGTACTGGTTGGAGAGTTGGCTGTCTGCATTAAGAAGTCGGAAGAGGCTGTCACTGTCACTTTGAGTTTATCTTGTGACTGAGGAGGCCAATATATGTATTTCAAGATGAGAGTAACCTAGGCAAGATATGGGAAATAATCTATTTCCTTTGTCTTACTGCAGGGGTAGGCAACCTTTCCCCTTAAAGGGCTGAGGGACTTCAGCTTCCAGAATCCCAGGAGCTATTGACCAACATGGGACTATTGGCCAACATGGCTGAGGCTTCTGGATTGTCTGGCAATAAGCGGGATACAAATAAACTTTATTATTATTATTCTGGGAGCTGAAGTCCCTCGGTCCTTAAAGGGGAAAGGTTGCCTACCCCTGTCTTACTGGGTCTTGCTATTCAAGAATAGCAAAGAAATCTTAGCGAATAAGAGGGGATGTTTGGAGAGGGACCACAGTAGAAAGGTTTGATGGTGGTATATTTTGCCTGGACACTTCAGTGTATTCTCGTGCTTATTCGTGGTCATGAGCAGAAGAGCTGGTGAGCTGGCGCTACATGCTTCATGGCAATACCTGTTGCATAATTGTTTCTAATTCTGTTTGTCTCCTCAGACTGCAGTTGCCTTTATGTCTCAGTGGTCAAACAGGTGCCTATGTGTTTTATACTTTTGGTTAATCAGTTTTCATTCTCAACATTTCAGAGAGCAGGCAAGAGTTCTCATGCTGTAATTTGAATATGGAATGGTTTTTTAGAAGATGAGCAATTCAGGCAGAAGGACTGTCTTTGATGTCTGGTTTTCCATGTAAAGAGTAAAGCTCTGCAGGAAATGTTTTACACTAACAAAGAAGTTTATTGCATGCTTAAAAAAACCTGACTTACCCCTGCTGTTTTCAAGTCTCTTACGGGATGCAGGCAGGTATTATCACACAGAAAATGCCGCCGATGTAGCCCCCGACTGCATCCTGCCTAAAACCTGCCTACAAGCCACACTCAGATGGCCAATTTGCAAAGTCAGGAGCTTTTCAACTTTGTAAATCGGCCATCTGAGCATAGCTTGTAGGCGGGTTTTAGGTGGGATGCAATTGGGTGCCAACATTTTGCATGCGATAATACCTGACTGCATCCTATAATAGACTTGAACATGGCAGGAGTAGGTCAGGCTTTTTTTGTAACGTGATAAACTCCTCAGACTATTTGGCCATATAACTCAAAAGAAATGCAAAACAGTTCTTCTGGTCATCTAAACAGTGGCTTCTACCTTCAACTGCAAAGCTTATGCTTTTGAAGAGGGTTGATAACTAACCCACTGCCCCTTGAGACATTTGGAGGAGCATTCCTTCTCAAAATACTCTGCTTTAGTGGCAGCTACATCCCCAATGGAGATGTAGCACCTCTTTGAGACCTATGTATTCTTCTAAATTCTGTACCATGTATTAAGTTCTATGCTTCTACTACTCCTTACTGTTGTATACTTGCACCAATAAGGAAAATCAGGAACACTGTATGTGAGTAAGCTCCCCAACTTGGCTGTGCTGACTCTCAAACAGATCACTGCCATAGATGTTCCAGTTATTACATTTACAGTATAGTAAATCAGGGTTGTGGTGCATTGAACCTGGAGATGACTTTCTAAGATAACCTAGAGAGGTGTTAAAACCATTTTCTCCCTCATTTCTGCATGCCATATTTGGGTTTAATGTCTGAATAACTTATAAAGGGAAGGAAAATGTCCCATCGAAGGAATTTGAAATGCTCAGGTGTTTCTCATAACCTGTTACCCAAGTATTTTAAAGTTCACAGACATTTGAATCTCATAGTTTATTATAGAACAATGGCTCCACTTCAAAAAATAAATGTTCCAAAAATTACTTGAATAGGTATTTTCCTATACCTCACTATAAGCTGGCCTCATCTGCATTCATCTAGAAGCACCTGCTACCTCCAGAATACATACTTACCCTGTGGGAAAGTAGGAAAGGAAGTGGATCTTAATGATATTCAAAATCATATTTTCTCTTCGATTAGTCAGAAAGGGTGAAAGGCAAAAAAAATCCTTCCCTGAGCCCACCTCTTCACTGGAGATTTGATTTCTGGTCATTTGACTTCTGATATTCCCACTTCCTATCAGCCTGCCTTTAAGTGCTGTGTTAGGGCACAGGGAATTTTTAAGACAATATTCTATTTCTTTTGGGCAAAGGTCTGGGGAAACAGAGTCATTTAAATGTTTTAATTTGATAAATAAGAATTTGAGGCCTTCGTTAGAGCAACATAACAAAATACGAAGTACAGTAACTTGATCGTTGGGCAGTGTTTAAATAGCATGACAGTTGATGACAATTAATTCCACCTCCCTTCCCTGGATGACCTGTCTTGAAATAATATGTAATTTTGGGATGTTATAGATTGTTTGCATTTTTGTTTTTGTTTTTAATGTTTGTTTTGTTTTATATGTCCTTGCATTTTTAAAAGGAAAAAGTACAGTAGTAGAAGAAAGTTATTAAATTATCAACTGTAATACACTGCTTATTGAGCATGAGGACAATTAGATTCCACATTAAAATTGTTGCTCACTTCTGCTATATTATTTTAACCTCTCTTTTTTCCCCACAGTGGCATGTGAAAAAAATCCAGAGAAGAGTGTGTGTTATGAGAAATAAATGCTGATCAATTTGTTATGTTGCAGAGTCAAAAAATTATTGATCTTAATGTGGGGTGCTAGAGCATTTTGACCTCTTTCAAAGTGTTAGATAGCATCATTCTGGCTGCTTGCTCTCAAAGGCAAATGGTGTACACTTGATACCTTCACCTTTAACTTACTACCACTTTAAAACATACATTAGGTGAGATGGAGACTTAAAATTAATAAAGACTTTTGGGGGAGAGCAAGTAAAATTGAAAAACAGTAGAGCCATGGTTGTATGACAACAGCACTTCTTGGCTACAGAAATTGAAATGAATTGGAATTAAAAGAAAACAAATATTGCAGTTTTATTACTGAAAATAATTTCTGTTCTTACAAAGTATGCTTCATTAAGCAATCACAAACAAAAAGTTCAATCAATTTTGAAAGCGATGTTCCTCCCTTCACCCCAGTTTATCTTTGAAATCTAGGTCTTGGCTGATTTTGCTACCTGTACTAAATTGGGTTAGCATGATTGAAAGGGGATATAATTTCTATTCAAGCTGCTCAAAGCTCTTTATTTTTAACACACATTTAACTAAAGCACTTGGGAGAAGTCCACTTCTTGTTAAGACTTCAACATCCCCACCCCTCTAATTAAGATCTGAGAATACTCCCTGTACACATGTCTGACTTAGCAAAGAAAGACCTCCAGCAAACAAAATGAAACTAAGCTTTGTAATCCTAATTATTGAGAAACCTTGTACAGATTATATTTGGGGGGTGGAGGGTATTTTATGGTACCAAAACTGCATGCTGGAAGGGTATGATCCACCAGTATGAGAGCCTTGGTTTCACATGTTGGTTTTTTTGCACATGCTTTTGTACTGTTGGCTCTCACTGGCCTTGCTAGATCAGTCTTTTAGGACATGGCTCGCATCTCACTTCCTTTGGATTACATTCTACTGAAATAACTGGACTGAAGTCCCAAGTGGTAACTTTTATGGTGTGTTAGTTACATCTACCTGTATTATTTGCCATGTGGAGAGAAAAATCTTACTTCTGTGCCTGTTCAGAAATCTAAAGAAGAAAGCAGTAGTAAAATGTTTACCATTATCTGCATGGACAATTTACATAATCTGATTTCCCAGTAAAAAGTTACTGGCTTTCCCAAATATGATTTTACATTGTTGTCACTTGAAAAATGTCTGTATTTATCCTTAGTAGAAAGTAAATACTGTTCAAGTTGAGTTTTAAAGAAGTGAGTGAGTTATAAACTGTAACTTTATCCTACATGTTTCTACTATGAAATTATTTCCTATATTTCATTTTCTTAGATTTCATGGAAGTATGCTTAAGATTTCAAAATTAAGTCCTTAGTTGTTTTTAGTTGGGAAAAAAATCTTAGTATCTAAATTTGTGTGATAGCCACAATAGCTTTATAGAAAAATATCTTAGCACTTCAGCTTCATGTTTGTTTTTCTTTTTACATAGTTCCTTGTATCTCAGTATATGTACTGTACATCTTGTTTAATCTAAGGAAGGAAACAAATATGGATAAGGAAAAAGAAGACCAGCATTTAGTAGTTCATGCACAGTATATTTTAAGCAATATTTTTGCAGGCTTTCGGATGTATCTTAAGCTATTCTGTTATCCTGTAGATCCATATTTTACAGGGAAAGTGATGAGAGAAGTCCTCATAATGTCATCTGTTGATTATGACTCATTACAGATGATAGATGACCTGGTGAACCTCAAAATTCCTGTTTGTTCATAAGACTAGAAAAATTCCCATCCACTGCTTTGTATTAAACATGCTTAAAATATACAGTCATTTGTGTGTGTGAGAGAGATTTCACGTTATAAGAGAATAAATAATAGAGCTCATTGCCATCTTTGTTAGCTGCTTTTATTAAATGTATGTTTTTTTTCCTAAGAAGTTTCATTTTTCCCCCATGTTTGTAGGCTAAACTGCTTCGTGGGCTTAACATGGCATCAAAACTGCATCAAAAAGTAAGTTTTGTGTGTGTGTGTATGGGGGAGGGCCCGAGCACATTTAGGTCCACACACAAAGTAATAATACTGGAGAAGAATTCACATAACATAGTTGGCATCTTTCCCCAGTGTCCAGCAGTCAGTGTTAAGAATCCAGTTGACAAGATTGATGCTGCATTGTAAATCTCAGCAGCTCTGTCATGGTTGGTAACAGGCAGCAGTGGCCCTTTCCGCATCACATATCTATCTTCCACAGAGCATAACCTAATTGAACGTTGCTGTATTTTTAGGGTTAACTGAGCAGTTTTCTGCCATTCTGTGACTTGATGAATATTCTTTAAAAAAAAAAATCCAAAAAAGAAGCACGATAAATAACCAATTTAACTTAGCATTTGAATGAGTGTTGTGGGTTTAGGGAAACAACATGAAATCAATTATTCCTTTGATAAATCTAAACTTCATAGAAAACTATATTTTATAAAATGTTTAGTTAAAATATAAGCTGTTGTTATTTCATTTATCATTTATCACACTTTTGTGGCAAGCTTTCTCTTTTCTCTTATTTTTTGTTGTGTGATTATTTTTGTACAGTGCAAGCTACATAATACCCTTCCCCAGCATAGATAAGCAGGTCTTCTTGTTTACTGGTATATGTTTTTTTTTCTAGCTCTGAAGAAAACTCAAGATATGGCCTCCTAATCAAAATTAAATAGTCTTAAGTAATAGCATGAATTTGTTTTTCTCCCAATTTCTTCTATTAATGTTCTCACATTATGGCCCTTGTGGTCTCTTCCAACTCTATGATTGTATGATTCTAAGTCCATCTTTATACAGTCTCAAATTATTTATCTTGTTTTCTAAATATCTACACATTTCTTATTTTGGGGATATGCAAATCAGGGCTAATCGAGTTCTCTGTAACTCCCATTCAGTTTTCTGGAACAACATAAGCAGTTGGCATCCGGAAATCTCTCTCAAAATGTCCCGTCCTCCCCCAGGTTTATTATCTGTGATAATTATGAGTTTTGGAAGTAGTTTATAGAAGTAGTTAATACGCATGAAGAAATCTAGAGTTATCAGTTTATAGCCAGATGATTATTGAGCATTCTGTTAACAGAACCCTGGTCATTAACAGTTTTGATACAGACACAGTGCTTCATTTTCATCCGTTTTGAATATATAAGCAGCCAGTGTATTATGCAAGGGTTCTGTTTCTGAACCTTTGTGTAATATGGCCTTTGAATACAATCTGGAGCACTTTTTCTCTTACCTGAAATGATTAAGTATTCTCTCTAGACATTTTCTAGGTCCTCCAGCAATACTCCCTGGTCAACATTCAGCAGAAGCATACCATAGAATTGCACTGGAGAATCTAGAAAATACCTAGAGAGAACATATTTTTTTAGATGTATGAAAGTGAACCTTTGTTATACGAAATCATGTAATATGCAAGCCACCTCTAAACTGGTGAAGGAAGATGTTTGTTCTGTATTTGCTAAACAAGCAATATACTGATCTATTGAAATTGCACTACTGTACTATTCCAATGGAAAAAAATCTCAGTACTGTCTGCCCCCAGTTCCTATCCTCATTTCTTCTGAACTGCTGTATTTGGTGGGACACTTCCAAGTTTTGAGTGCTACTTTTCTTAATAGTTATAGATAAGATAACATGAAGCTTTTGTAACAGGTTTTATTGTGACCTCATCTTACAAACTTGCCAGCATTGGGGCTAGGGAGGGAGATTAAAAAATTTTCTCTCTGTCTCTCATCATCATCATCATCATAATCATCATCATCATCAAAAATCAAAACCAGAATTGGATTTCTAGCCACCTCTATTTTTCACATTTTTTTAACCCTTCCATTCTTGAGCCTAGCATGTGCTGTTCCAGAGGTTGGGGACAAAAATTTGTTCCCCATTCCCATCAGAGTTTTCTGATATGTTTCACATTCTTCTCCATATAAGAGTTTTAAAAAATGATAATGTTGGCTCAGCCATTCCTGCTTCTATTTGCAAGAAAAGAGCCTCAGCTCGCCCTGTGCACTGAATTGTGGATACTGGAAGAGAGAGACAAATGAATAAGGAATAAACATGGCTTATGTATTTCCCTTTCTGATGGTATTTGAACACATTTTCATGACTACCGTATACTGTGTTGTATACATATGGATATCTCAGTGTCTATAAACACACAGAGATCTACATGTATGTAATATTTACTTCAGTGTAGGATCTTAAGATCACTGCAAATAGAATTTAGTTGATATACCAGTTACTGTAAAACTATTTGATTGACTGTTTTAAAAATGACTATGGAAACAGTTTTATTTGTTTACAAGCAGATGCTAAGTCTTTCTGTGGTTTAACTTAAAGGATAGTGTTAATAGTGTTGCCCATTCTGCTTGGATGAGGTTTTTTTTTTGTTATTCTCTAGTTTTGACTCCTCAGGTGTACCTATTTCAGTCTTATGGAGGATGATGGATGATGCAGGAAAGTTTCTTTTGAAGCACTTCTGATATTGTGCAATGCACTTGGGGGTCAGCTACACTTGACTGATGCATGATTTATCTGATGTCCCTGCCACTTTCTGAGATAAAGCTACTATTTTATCAAAAATGCCAGAAACTGTGACTTAGAATTTATATGCCTTCTTTTTTCAAATAATTGCTCTGATTGCTTTCCGGTATGGCAATAAAATGATAGAGGTAATTGCACACAAATGTGAGATAGCACCAAAATACAATAAAATTAACCTGAATTAGCTTGACTTGTCAATGAAGTATTTATGAAATGTATTTTTGCAATAAGGGAGCCCAATATTATAGCTGGAAGGTGAGTTATTGCCTTAATGTAATACAGTTTGAAATTTTAAAAAAGAGACTGTTACAGTTGAGGGTGATTGTGCCTTTGAAATTAAGTTGAAGTGATTCTTGTAATTGGCAGCAATAATGCATTGCCAAGGTAATATCTTTTATTGTGTTATGCCTAGTTGCATTATCTCTTAGTTTGTTTTGACTTGAGCTTCTCAAAGAATATAACAAACAGTTCTTTGAATTTTTGTGGATTTTGATAACAGAACATCCTGTGAAATATTATGCAGTTTTGATTATAAACCTTGCCACTTTGATTCATATCTAAAATACAGCTCCAGTTAAACCTGAGGGAAAATCCACACATTTTATATTTTTTAATCAGATTTTTTAGCTTCAGTGTTCCTGTATATGACAACAGAGAATGAAGCTTTGCAGGCATGGGTTAGCTCATATCTGCAGAAGAAACAAGATCCTGCTAAGCTATAATTGTTAAGTGTTATTAATGTAGCACAACCAATATGCAAATGTGGACAGGGTTATTCCACCCCCAACATCATTTGTGCAACATGGCTCTGTCCCCAGCATGGTCTACAGAGGGAGACCTTTCTATGTACAGTTGCATGTATGGATGCCTTCATATGATGCAGGGTCCCAAATTTCCTAGAACACTGCATGTACAATCATGTGCATCACAGCCTCCCCTACAGACATCCATGTTTTATGTGGACATCTAGAGGTAGGGCTATGCAATTAAACACTGGATAGGGCTACTCAACATAAACCTGTTCTTGCTGGTATGTTACTTGTGCTGCTTTTAACAATGCTTTAACAGGCTTAAGCAGTAAGCTAGATTACTCAGTAGAGAAGAGGACAGTTTTGGACTCTATGCAGTAGTTATATAATTCACTGTTAATGTCTTTTTTTTTTTAAATTAATTCTGTGGTAGGTATAATGGCCTCCAGGGCGAGGGAAAAACCTGTCCTTAAAAAGGCAAAGAATCACTACTCACATTGCATCAGGACTAGAAATGTGCTGCTGCTATGTAGATGAACAGCTGCCACAATTCAGTGTCTGCTCAACTTGGAGGTTGTGGTTAGGTGTAGAACATATAGACAGAAAATGCAAAAATGGCATAAAACTAACAGAAGTCCACTAATCATAGACTGTAACATTAACATTGCCCACATGCTGCCCAGATCACAAGGGAGATCTGATAAATTCATGATCAAAGACACTCATCACATGCTCTTGCATAACTACACACAGATCACACACAACAGTGCCATGCAGCCCCATTCCATCAGTAGCATAACCAGGAATCTCCCTACTCATTGAACCTCTTCTTCACTGTGCCTTCAGCTGACTGCTCCATACATCCATGCCAGCATCACTCATCCTTGTTATACCAACTCATGGGTACAACCACCTTCATCTGAGGTATAACTGTTTATCATGGAGCACAGAAATTTTCTTGAAGTAAGTAGGTTTAGGGCCCCTTGCAGGGGGAGGTCATCCTGTTCACTATCACCTGTTTTGTGGAATGTGGTCTCTTTGTCCTAAATTCTGTTGCTGGTTCCAACTAGCGTAGCCCAATTGAATCAACATAGATGTTGATTTACCATTCAGCAATAGATTTCTACTATAACTGAAACTAGCAATTAGATACAGACCTTTGTATGTGAAGTGTCCTTTCTCCCTACTCCCCATCACTGAAAACTCTTGTTGTGAGGTCTTAGGTATGCGTACCATGAAGACAGAGAGAGGGAACCTTATGTCCAGTCAATTAATTTATGGTCGCCAACTGTGGGAGTTGTATACCAGTGCTGCTATGATGTGATTGGGTGCTGATTTTACAGCGCCTTATGTGTTGTCTCATGACAGTGGGCTGAGTAATGAGTAATAGTGGGGCTGCTATTCTCTTACATATCTACTTAAGTTTATGGAAGAAGATTTACTGTGGAAGATTTGGACTTCATGTAAAGTGCTTTGAAGTAGGGTTGGCTGGCTTAAGCCAGGTTGGTTTAAACCAAATTACTTAATTTTTTTTTTGGAAGAATTGATTGTGTGTGTGTGTCACTCTGTGTGTGTATGTATACACTGGCTGTTACTACTATTTTCTCGTTACTGACTGTTTGAATTTCAACATTGCAACTTTTAACAGTTTATTGACAGTTGTTCATTGTTAGACCAGTATCCATTGTCAGTTGTTTCTTTTTAATCACTTTATTAGTGCATGAAATGCCATTCAGAAACAAATAGTTCAATTAACTAAAACAACTTGCTTTAAA
>JAIPUX010001880.1:37756337-37767358 GCA_020142125.1 Phrynosoma platyrhinos | reverse complement strand
TCTGCTGCCAGGAGACTTGGCTGCGAAGCCACTTGGGAGGTCCCAGGCTCTGCTGGAGGCTGTGCTGGAGCTGGCTTGTCCTCTGAGTCCTCCTCCAGGCAGGGCATGACACAGGCTTCTGCACCAATTAATGTTTGAGTATTTTCAAACAGTGAGAATTGTAGTGATCTATTTCTTCTCAGAAAGAAGATGGTGCAACAGGGTTATTTATTTATTTATTTATTTATTTATTTATAAGATTAATATCACAACCTTCAGTCTTTAAAGCAGCCTACAGTAGAATATTAAAAAAAGTAAAGGTTTCCCCTTGACATGAATGTCTAGTTGTAACCTAGGGGGTGATGCTCATCTTTGTTATTAAGTCTCCTAAGCTGAAGAGCCAGTGTTGTCCAAAAATGACTCCGGTGGTCATGTGGCCAGCATGACTGAATGAAATGCTGTTACCTTCCCACCAAAGTGGTACTTATGTATCTACTTGCATTTGCATGCTTTAAAACTGCTAGGTGGTGTGGAACCCTGGTGGCATAGTAATTTTGAATAAAGATTTTGTTGAATATATGCCACCAAACATATATTTCTGTAGTTTGGAAATTTGGCATTTTAAGCTTTGGAGACTGCTCAAAATACAATTAGGAATATTGTTGTGAAAGCAGTTTGACATGACAGTTCTAAAATATTGCTTGAATTAAGTCTAAATGAAATGTCTGGACTCATTTCAAGTAAATGTATTTCTGACTTAGGTGTCTGTCGTAAACAGATTTAACTAATATGTTTTGGATTCTGTGTGTTGAAGAGTTGACCTGCATTCTTCAGGTGACCAGAGATGACATAGTTTTCACAGTAGCACAGTTCCTCTGTCTTTACTTATTCTGCTTTCAAAATAAACAGCAATGGGATGGAACCCTTTCTTCTTTCATACTCTTGTCTAAATATAGCCAAAGGTTGTACACTATAACAGAATATTGATTTATTTCCCAGTATTTATAAATTGATTTTCCTGCTATAAAAGAACCCAAATCCAAGCAACATTTTGTCCAGCCAGATTACACAATAACCTGAAAGGTCTGGTTTCTGCACAGTGGATGTAAGTACATGACAGCTGTTGCCAAAATGACTGTTCAAAAGTAATAATGGGACACATTTATTCTTGACCATATTTTTAGTTACTTATAATTATAGTACTAAATCTTTGGAAGCATAGAATTTAAAGTTCCTCTGTTGTTCAGTGGGTGGGAAATTTCAATTATTTGGCTTAGATCTAGAGTTCCTATGAGTGGAAACCTTCTCACTGGTAGAAGATGGTGAAGCCATTTTTGCCAATGTGCCCTTCCTTGTGAAGTCCCCTGTGAACCTGTTCCAGGGCATTGAGGTACCCTATAGAAAAATGTGACAGGTGCCATGGCTTTAGGGTGAATTGGCAGAAGGAATTTGGCAAAAATGGCTTCCTCTGTATTTTGATCATAGCAGAGGAACTTGGGATCCAGTTCACTGTGTCAGTAGTGGTGATGATTAAACAATCACCACCACCTCAAATCAATGTACCTTTTTATTTTGGCACTGATGCTCTTAATTTTGACCATTACAATTTCTTCCACCTTTTGGAGTTAAATCTGACGAACAGTAGTATCAAAATGGCATGTGAGCCATATTGGATGTTTCAAGATTTACCTCTTATGACTTTGGAAGTGTGGTAAAAACATATCTTATTCATGGAAGAAGCATAGTCATTTAACAATGAAAGAATTGTTCATCATTAACCCAATTAGTTCCAAGTCTGTCTGTTTCTAGGATGAGCTACTGTAGTCCATTATTCTTCTTGGGCACTAATAAAGGCATCACTCTGTTATATTTCCTCTTGTGTATATATAAAGGTATGGAGATGTCTTTCTTTCTGTATAAGTATGAGTTGGTGCCTTTGGGGAACTGACATCATTCCAATCACATGTTTTGTCTTCTCTTATGGACTCCCACAAGAAATCTATATTCAGGTATTGCTCCTTAACAGCTGGGAAGGGATCACTAATCTCTCTCTCTCTCTCTTTCTCTCATATAACCAAATATATAGGGATTTAATCTCTTGAGCTGAGTCAACAGATAAAGATTATATTCAGGATATTTCAACTTTAATTAGTTTCTTCTCTTCTTGATATCCCTTAAAATCCATGATGGGATTTCAGCATGTTGTGCATTGTCTGCTGGGCATACTGTACTACTGAATGTCTTCCTTGATTCTTTGTGGAATCAGAAGAAGAAAGTTTCAGGTCTAGGTCATTTGTCAGCCACAACACACAGGTGAATATCAAGTTAAATGTTTAATGTTATAGATGTTTTCAAAGTTCCACTTTGCATATAACTAGGTTGAAATGTTGCCATTTCTAACATGTACTGATAGATGTCATACAAAAAATACAAGTGATATGGCCCAGAGGTTTAAAGTCCAAATGGGACAGATGACCCTGCTTAAGGAATTAAGAATTGGAAACTAGGGAGAATAAATTGGCAACATTTAGCAAACAGAGGTAAAGAGACCAGGAAAGTGAGCGTTGAAGAAAGCATCAGAGTAGGAGAGAACTTGGGTTTTTCAGAATTGCAAAGCCCCCCAAAAAGCACATAGGCAATAATGACAAAAACAATAGTGAGAATAGAACAAAGAATATTGATAGCAGATGGGGTCACTTAGAGAAAGGGGTATGAGTAGCATCCCTTTTTCTTTGGAGGAAAAAGGATCTTGGGTGCTAGTCTGCTTTTTAAATGTGGGTATTGTCAAAGATTGAGGTAATTTTTGAACACGAGGGCCATTTTGTGTTCTACCTTTGTAGTGATGTTGAAGTATCCCCCCTCATTTTCTTCCGTTTACCTTCTAATGGGAAAAATACAAATGCTGTATCTAGCCATTATCATGTTCAAAAATAAATCTGCCCCCAACCCAGTTACTATATGGTCTACCTTCACTTTTTAAAAAAGCCTAGTTGTGGCACAGTGATAGGTGTTTTCTGGATATGTACATCTGCAAAATTTATGAATTACTTGGCATTTTCCCAGTTTAGTATTGGATTATGCCATTTAAAGTTGTTAGTCTTTTTCATTCTGAGGTACATGAAAATACAGATATATCTAGGCATTACTTATTTAAAAGAAAATTTGATAGCAAGAAGTAGAAATAACATGGAAACAATAGGGATAGGTTTCTATAGTACAAACAAGAACAGCAGTACAAATTGTTCTGCAAACATTTTATTCAAAACTTAACAATATGCACATGTGAAATGAAACAACCAGATCAGATAAGCCTTGCATAAAACATTTTGGACATTTTAGGGACCACAGGAAGGCTTCTTCCAAAATGCATCCAGAGATTTTTCTTCCACCAGCCTCCACTTAAGATTTCCATTTTGGTGGCCAAATTTATAGATACATGCTTTTAAAAAAATGTTGAGGGGAGCTGATGAGGCAAGCTTATCTGTTCTCCCCCTTTCTCTCTGTTTTGCTGTTCTCCTATGCTCATTGAGGGAATCTGGAGGCAGCTTGCATGTTCTCTAATCTAGGCAGTCACAAATAGCTACTTTAGGTTTCCTTTTTTGTTCAGGCTTATTTTATTGTATTTTTATTGCAGACATGCTGCTGCAACTTAATACTGAAGATCTTTGTTTCCCTGGCCCTCCTATGCCACTTTCTCGATGCTTATGCAGCTAAGAAATTTCCAGCTAGATAGAGGATGAAGAGGAAATGGGGGTTGGTTGGTTGGTTGTAAAAAGCTGTAAAAAGTCTTGTCAGGAGCTTTGCTGAATAAGGTATGCCTGTATACTTTTGAAATTATGGTGAACATTTATGACTTTGAGCTCTTGGTATGCATTTGGTAACATGAACTGGGCCTAATTAACTAATTAGTGTATTTCTTTCAAATACGGTATTGATGTTGGAATGGAGATGAACCTTAAGATGTATCCAATCAGTGAAAGGGGGGAAATTGTAGTATTACTTTTCTTTGGACTTCTGAAAGATCTTAGAAAGAGCTGAAGGTGAAACATGTGCTTCATTTAGTTCATCTTTGGGATCTTCACTTTGCCCTCACAAAAAGTTTCCCTTCCAGGTAGATGACTCACAAATGCAATTAGGCTAGATTTTGTGCTTTCATTGTGATATAATTAACAGTTGATTCTAAAAGATCTATAGAAGGGTGGCTAGGTAAAGTCTTGCAAAAAAACATTAACATAATCTATTTCTTCTGTTTTAATCAGATGTTTTAAAAGTTATTGTGCTCATTAGCAGGTTACATTCCTGTGGTGTTTTAAAATGGCTAATTATCAAAGACTTTTTCATACTGTGATAGTAACTTTTTCTTCTTTTTCAAAAGATCTTTGAATTTAAGTAGTGGAGTATCATTTTTTTCAACAATGAATGTTTGAGGAAAATTGCACCAATTTAGATGCACAAATCTTTATAGAAACACTTCAGGCTAGCTTTGTTACATTAGATATTTCATTTCTCAGTCTAAAAACAGAATAAAGCATGCTTTTAATTATTTTTTTAAAGCTAGAGATAAAAATGGAGTATACTGTGTATACTCATGTATAAGTCTAGAAATTTTAGTAAAAATATGAGCCCCCCAAAACTGGGTAGACTTATCCATGAGCGTAAGTACTGTACCTTAACTCATATCAAAAACAGAACCATTTCCTTCTCTGAGTAGAGAACTTGGGAGAACCTAAAAGCACCAACCCCCTCTCTACTTTCTCTGCCACAGTGCCATTTTTTGCCTTTTTGAATGCCTGGGCAGGGAAATGGTGGTGGCAGCTCTTTGGTGCTTCCCCACAAAGGAGCACTGAGAGAGTAGAGGGGTTGGTACTTCGTTAAAGTTCTCCTGGGATGGACTAAGCTCTTGCTTTTCATCACTCTACTCAGAGCATGAAATTCCAGCTATGTTATTCCAGCGACAAGGAACTTGGCTTTGAAGGATTTGAATAAGACATTTGTCCACATTTGCCAGCTTTTATGGATTAAAGTTAGGCAAAGTTATCATTGGGGCTGCATCAGCACTGCAGAAATAATCCATTGACACCACTTTAACTACCATGGCTCAATGCCAAGGAATTCTGGAAATTGTAATTTGTTGTTGTTATCGATAATGGACATCTTCCTAATTTTGGTGTGTGAGTGTGTCTTATCTATGGCCCTGAACATATTCTGACTGCAAGTAGCCATGGGACTTATCCTACCTGGTCACGTAGCCAAGGCAACCATGGGCCCAAAGGTGAGAGACCACATACAAGGAAGAGAAGATCACATAAATTTAGGAACTTCAGTCAAAGAAACATTCACACTTCTGAGATAGGAAGGCTAGGATAATTTATGGGCTAGATTTTTTTCCCCTCCTAAACCAGAGAGGGCTAATTTACAACTTCATTCCTACCTTTGAAGCCATGTCTTGAGTGATCCCTTCCAATGCACATTTGGCCTTTGATGTTTCTTTGCCTCAAGATATTTAAGAACCTCACATTTCTTTGTTCAGGGGGCTAGATAGACTGCATGGGGACATTATGTCACTGTGAATTCTGACTAGTTCAGACTTGTGACCATCCATTCCAGCACTTCCCACAGCTGAGTCCAACACGAGTGTATCCCATTTGAACCATCTGGAGCAACTACGTTTAGAGTGAGTATTGTCATTAGTGGAGTTTCTTACTATTCCAATGCTAAATCCTATATTCCTGAGCTCGTGTATATTTGTGCGTGTCTGTGGGTGCTTGTGTGTTGTGTGATTCCACAAATAAAAGTACAGATCATTTAGAGAATTCTGCCTCTGTGGATTCCTATCTCCTTACTCTTGGTATACAGGTGGGAAATGGTCTCAGAGGACTGTTTTGTCGTGCAGTCCAGCAATTAATTGAGCTTATTAAGATTCCCCAAAAAGACTCATTGCTACATTGTAAGAGCAGAGCTCTCTGACGGGGAAGGCTAAGTGTCTCACAAAACTACAATTCCCAGAATTCCATAGTATTCAGTCACAGCAGTTAAAGCACTGTCAAACTGGATTATTTCTGCAGTGCGGATGCAGCTAAAGTTATTGACCAAGCCTGCCTGTGTACCTCCTTACTGCCAAAGTAAATTCTGCATCAAGGAACCAAAGATAAACTGAATTTTGTGCATGATTATTCATTTTTATTATTTTTCTTTATCAAATTCTGCATTATTTTTACTATTTTCAAAATTTGCTTCATTTATTTCATGGGGAGATAAAAGTACTCGTATACTTACTAAATATGTTTTTTCTTCTTCTTTCACTTGAAATTTTTAACATTTCTTCCCCATGCATTTTCAAGTTTACCTTTACAGTTGTAATAAATAAATTGCTACTTTAAAAATCAAATGTTTCATTCTTTAAGAATTGATTTCTACAAAATCTTGTGTAACAAGTGCTGGCATGAACAGAATATTTGGTGTGACTGTTTCCCTGAACTTGACACTCATTGATTTTAGTGCTTGATGTTTTTAAGAGAGACGAAAACTGAAAATTTAGATCACTTACTCTTCCATGGCAGTTTCAAAGTTATAGACTATAGTAGATTAGTGCATAAAACTATAATATTAAATTAATATGTACATGAACATATGAAATGCTGTTCCATTCCAGTGAGAGATTACTAGACTCTTGCCTTGACTCTTTCTAAGTGTTAACTAACAACAGCCATTTCTATAGACAACAGTCAGGGAGGGGAGGGAAAGGAAAGGAAACTGGGCAGTCTTAGTGGGAGGAATAACATCTTGGATAGTCAGTAGAAGGAATGGTCCATAGATGCTTCTACAGTAATGTATAGAGCAAGAGGAATAAGATGAACATGAACTCTTAACATGGCAAAACAAATATAATAGGCATCAGTGAAACCCAGTTGGACGAGACTCATGATTGGAATGTAGCAATAGAGAGGTGTAACCTATGTCAGAGAAATAGATCAAACAGGAAGAGAGGAGTAGTAGCACTATATATATGTCAGGGATATTTACACACATAAAGAGACCCGTGACTTAAATCCTGGAAACCAAGTGGAGAGCATTAAAGGATAGAGGAACAACAGGGATGCCATTGTGAGGTTCTACTGCAGACTTTCAACATCCTTGTTGAATTTAGCGCCCAGAACTGGACACAGTATTCCAGGTGAGGCCTGATTAAAGCAGAATAGAATGGGACTATTACTTCCATTGATGTAGACACCATACTTCTGTAGATGCAGCCCAGAATCGCATTGGCCTTTTTAGCCGCTGCATCACACTGGTGACTCAAGTTTAACTTGTGGTCTACTAGGACTCCTAGATCCTTTTCACACGTAGTCTCATTAATCCAGGTGTCCCCCATCTTATATCTATGCATTTCATTTTTTTTCTTAAGTGCAGTACCTTACATTTCTCCGTAATGAAATTCATTTTGTTAGCTTTGGTCCAGCTTTCTAATCTATTAAAGTCTTCTTGAATTTTCACCCTGTCCTCTGTAGTATTAGCTATTCCTCCTAATTTGGTGTCGTCTGCAAATTTGATAAGCATGCCCCCTATTCTTTCATCCAAGTAATTGATAAAGATTTTGAATAGCACTGGGCCCAGGACAGAACTCTGTGGCACCCCACTGGTCACTTCTCTCCTGGATGAAGAGGAGCCATTGTTGAGCACCCTTTGGGTTTGGTTGGTTAACGAATTACTAATTACTAATCCACCTAACAGTTGTATTGTCTAGCCCACATTTTACTATCTTGTTTGCAAGGATATCATGGAGGACCTTATCAAAAGCCTTACTGAAATCTAGATATGCTATGTCTACCGCATTCCCTTCATCTACCAAGTTGGTAATTTTATCAAAAAAAGAGATCAGATGAGTCTGGCATAACTTGTTTTTGAGAAATCCATGTTGACATTTTGTGATTATGGCATTTCCTTCTAAATGTTCACAGACTCACTGTTTAATGAGTGGTTCTAGAATCTTTCCCGGTATTGATGTCAGACTAACTGGGCGATAGTTGTTGGGATCCTCCTTTTTTCTCCTTTTTGAAGATGAGGACAATGATTGCCCTCCAGTCTGCTGGGACTTCTCCTATTCTCAGAAGTTCTCAAAGATTTTTGCCAGTGGCTCTGAGATTACATTTACTAGTCCTTTTAATAACCTTGGATGTAGTTAATCTGGTCGTATAGACTTAAATTCATTTAGATTAACCAGGTATTCCTGTACTGTCTCTTTACTTATTCTGTGCTGCAATTCTGCTATTGTGTCCTTTGCTCCATTTTCCTCAGATTGAGCACCCTTTTACTTTTGTGAGAAGACTGAGGCAAAGAAGGTGTTGAGTAGTTCTGCCTTTTCTCTGTTCCCCATTAGAATTTCCCCATCTTCTCTGTGCAGTGTCCCTACCATTTCCTTCTTTCTCCTGCTACGGACATACCCCCAAAAGCACTTTTTATTGTTCTTAACCTGTTTTTTCCATTTCTTATACAGTTGTCCCTCCCATTCGCGGACTTCAAGTCTGCAGTCTTGCTCTTCGTGGGAGGGACAAGAAGGTAGGGATAAAATGGTGGCGTGTGCTTGGACATGCACACCATTGTTTTCAATGGGGCTTGAATATTTATGAGCCACCATTTTCGGGGTGGTGGTGTCCGGAATGGATCACCCACAAATTGGGAGGGGCTACTGTACATGTTCCATTTAAAACTTAGCTCAGTTGTAACTCCCTTAGTCATCCAACTCAGTTTCTTGAGACACTTCCCATTTTTCCTTCTCATTGGAACAGTTTGAGATTGTGCCTTCAATAGCTCCCTTTTGAGAAACTCCCATCCATCCTGAACTCCTTTCTCCTTTAGTATTCCTGACCATGGGATCACTCCCACTGTTTTCCTAAGTTTATTGAAATCAGCTCTCCTAAAGTCTAGAATGTGTGTCTAACTATGCCTGGCTTCTCCTTTCCACTGTATAAGAAACTCCAGGAGAACATGATCACTTCCACCTAAGGATCTCACCACTTTCACCCCACTGACCAGGTCATCCCTGTTGGTTAGGATCAGATCTAAAATAGCTAAAATAGCCACTTTTTGGACAATGAAGTTGTCTTTGGGGCATGTGAAGAATTTACTAGACCTTGAGGTTTTGGCTGAGTTTGACTTCAGCAAATATCAGGATAGTTGAAAACATTCAGGGGTAACTGTGTTGGCCATTTAACAAATTCAAACAAAAATCCACCAGTGATACCTTTATTGGCCAACCAAAATGCACAATATATTTGTTGCAAGCTTTCAAAGCTCCATGGGCTTCTTCATCAGGCAAGATGTTACAAACCAAACAGGAAAAACCAATTGGAGATGTTAGTCAGATGCCTACATTTTGTTTCAGTCTTTAGTTAAGATGATATATGGTGGGGATGATATCTTTTGGATTTTAAATTTCCTGGATATTGAGAATCTCCCCATAGCCACATGGCCAGAAGGAGGAGGAGCCTGCCTGCAAAATATATCCTCCCCACCATATACTACCTTAATTCGTCTAGTGAGAGACCTGCTGTCTTAAGCTATCCTTCATCTGTCATCTGCCAGCAGCCAATGTGGAAACATACACATTTCCACCCATTGAATATTATGGACAAGAGTGTCCACATTTTATTCCCAAAGAATAACTGGAGTCGAACCCTTGAGGGTGGGAAGAGTCCTCTGTATGACCCCAGGGATTGAGTTTGCAAGTATGAGAGTGGAATCTTCTTTTGGTTTGATTTTGAGTTCCTGCATGGCAGGGGGTTGAATTGGATGGCCCTTGTGGTTTCTTCCAACTCTATGATTCTATGGCAGCGGTTGGCCCCTCGAGGCCTTTGAACCGGCACGTTGCTGATCGTGCTGCCGTTGTCGCCGCCGCGTGCACGCTGCCACTGCTACCGCCTTTCTAGCGTGCGCGCATGACGCGGGGTGCCATTTTGTATTCCAAAAATGCGCTCGCGCACACATGCGCATGATGGCAGGCACCATTTTGGAACACAAAATGGTGCCACGTCGTGCACATACGCTCGCAACGCGCGGCACTGTTTTGCGTTCCAAAATGGCGCCCACCATCATGCGCATGTGTGCATGAGTGCAGGCGCCATTTTGGAACACACAATGGCACCCAGCACGTGCGCACGTATGCGCACGACGCTGGACGAAGCTGGAGTAGTGCACATGCGTGCACGTATTTTTCCTCCCCTTCATCCCGCTGACGATCAGGGGACGGTGGAACCGCCCCCCCCCCAAAAAAAAGGTATGCTGACCTCTGTGCTATGGTAACTTAGCTGCAAGTCATTTTGAACTTTAAAAATAAAATTGGTGTTTTGAACTGGGGCTGGAAGTGACTAGAAAGGTAATATGAAGATGATTGATTGATTAGGCAAAAAGATTTTATTTAAAATTTTATTCAAAGTTTTTTATTCAAAAACCTGAAATGACAAGCACCATATTTGAGTATGCATTTCCTGTCCTGTCCTTTGCAGGAGAATATGTCTCTTCTCAGGTAGGATTTGTTGCAATAAATATGTCACCTAAGATGAAAAACAGTATGCTTTTTTTCTTCAAAACTTTCATTTGAAAATGTGTGGGTGCAAATGACTGAAACATATTGTTTCCTATGTTTTCCTATGTATTTTTACTCAGACTTAAGTCCATTGTATTCAGTAAGGCTTACATTGTGAGTACACTGCACGCAAAATGGCAGCCTAGGATTTCATTCAGTTTAATTGCAGAATTATAATGCAGATTATAATGATAGGGCAGCTTGTGAATTGATGTGTTTATTTGCTTGTTGCTTTTAAAAGGGAAAAAAATAGATGACATTCTGAACTTTGTGATTTTTGGATAGAATACAAAATAGTTGGCCCACCTGGAATAAGTTACTATGCACATAGAAGTAAAATTGCCAAGAAATTTTTAGTACATATGAAAAACCATTCACTTATTGCAGTTCTTTGTTGCAGGGATTCAAAGAAACTATTACAGTGGTACCTCTACTTACGAATGCTTCATCTTACGAAAAA
>JAIPUX010001880.1:37744344-37756237 GCA_020142125.1 Phrynosoma platyrhinos | reverse complement strand
ATTAATTTCGTAAGTAGAGGTACCACTGTACATTGAAATAGAATTCAAAACTAGACTAAAGTGTGGAAATACTAAAACATGTCAATAATATTTTAAGCATTTCAGTTCTATATTTTAGTTATAATTACAATGAAGATGACTCTCCCAAGGCATATTACAGTATATTGATTTACAGTGCCCCCCTCTTCTGTCTGTTGGGCTTTTAAAAAACAAAATTTTCACATTGTTTTTGGCAAGTATTGTAACTAATATTTTTAGTCAGAGAAACTTTAGTGACCACTGAGAATTATTATGCATATCTTTGTTCTATAATGCAAGTAAGTAAGTATGCTGAGAGATTTTGTCTCTGCTGTATATGTTCTTTTCTTTTTTAGCCGTGTGTGTGTGTGTGTGTGTCTGCATGCTTAATGTGAATAAACTTTCTGTCTTTCTTTTTGTAGCAGCTTGATGAAGGCATTGCAGATCACTGCTGTCAAAGTGATGCTGCCCTTGAGCAATACAAATTTTGTCCAGAAATTCAGCTTTTGCAGCTCAGAGTTTTAGGCAACATACACACTATTTGTTCTTGGAGTCTAGAAGTTGACAATTTCATATGCAGAAAGAAGCTGTTAAAGATGCAGGGGTAAAGCCAGTCATGCAGGGGTAAAACCTAATATGGATAGACCAATATGCACATTCCATTGATTCAATGGATCTGTTCTAGTTGAAGTAACAATTAGATTTAGCCCATACACTTCAGTATCCATGCACTTGTAGACTGCCTCCTTGATTTCAGTGTAGGAAGCAGCTCATACATTTCCTCTTGAATGAGACAAAGAAAAGAAATAGCTTCAAACGTATGGTAGACCCAAGCTATTAAAGACTTTAGGGGTTGAAAAGACTAACAAGATCCCTGTTTTGTCCAACTCATCTTCCAAGAGGCTGATGTGCAAACAGATATCATTGCTTTGGTCCAAGAAGAGTGGACATGTGCTATCAAGGTTGCCAGCTGACTCCTTCATTGGGTCCTTATTGGGATGACTCAAACTGCTTTTCACCAGCAGCACCCCCACATCCCCTCCAGCTTGCTTCCAGCTCAGATTACCAGTTCTCACGCATGGCTGCTAGTATGCCTGAGATTGAACTCAAGAAGGTTCAAGAAGGAGAAGACATGAGGTCCAAGAGGGAGAATGCAGTGACAATGGACCACGGTTTGAAACCATCCTCTCCTTTTGAAGGCTCACACATTTGCTTCAAGATGACACTTAATTGGGTGCATTCTCATTTCCTGTTCAAAAATATAAGGGATTGGAAAAAAGTGCCATTGTAGCACTTCCCCCATCTAGTTAACAGGGAAGTCTGGTCTTAGACTCACACTTTAAGCAGAAGGAACAATACAGCAGACACTATACTGGGCCATGGATTTTGTCAGTGAAAACATGGACACATCATTCAATTTAGTTGTCAGTCAAAGTGGACCCTGTAAAAGCCTGCTTGAGTTTTAAGATCTTTAGGGCAGGTTTTCACTTAGGACTTTATCACACAAGCCTGCTGTTCCTTGCTAGTTTAAGAATGGAAACATAACAGTTTGGCATCATTTCTTATCACACTTTAGCACTTTGGCAATCCATGGCCTGTTTTCACACCACACTGCCAAACAACTCCTTCCAGAAGGAAGGGTGGTAATGGGTTATTGCAGTTGCCAACTACCTCCCAAAGTCAGCTGCTACGTGAATGTGCACATAGCCAGCTTTAGAAGATAGTTGGCAGCTGCAATATATCCTACTTTCTTCCTCCCACATCAGAGGGTACATTTACACAGCAGCCCTGTGCATGTGATTACAACTGCCAACTGCCTCCTGAGCTGTGTGAATGTAAACAGAGTGGCTGGTTTTAGAAAGCTGTTGGCAGCTGCAATCACCCAAGGGGGAGTGGGAAGAGGGGAAAAGAAACAGAAACACATCCATTCACACCAGTTGATTGGCTGAGAAGTGGAACTGCAGCCGAAGAGACCTATAACATGAAGACAGTAGTGAGAGCCTATTGATGGGTTTTGCCCGTCAATGAAAAGGCACACTACTGTAACGAATGTAAGGCAGCAGCAGGACAGACATGGCATCCTGTGATAAGTACCAACCAAAGACACTTTTATCCTGTTAAAATCCAGGTTTTTTAGCCTTGTGTGGTAATGTCCTTGGTCCTTTTCACAGCGACATTTTGTCAAGAGAGCCCTCTTAGTACCTGCTTCTTGCCTGTGAACCTCCTCCCATGGGAAACTTGGTTGGCCCTCTCTCTGCTCTCTTTCTGCTGGCAGGCAAGGTCTTTTTGTTTAGTGTCTTTAACTCAATGGCAGAAGTGTCTTTGAATTGTGTGTGCTGTGCTTCCCCCCTTTTAAAAATGTGTTTTAACTTTGTGCTTTTAATAGATTGTTTGTTTAGTTTTTAATAATTTTGCTTAAAGATTTTAGCTATACTTTGTTATAATGTGAAAGTAATTTTGTGTCCTATGCTGAGGAAAAAAAACATATACGAATTAAATAGGTAAAGTAAATAGGTTAAATGAAGGACTTTGTCTACAGGACTTTATATCATAGGATCTCAAAGTGGTAGTGTAATGTGCTTCCCGAGGCAGATGTTTCCATACAGGAATTAATGACAACCACTTTGACTATTGCCCCATTTTCTACTGTGGAAATAATGGAAATGTTTTTGATACAATGGCCTCTTAGCTACCAGGAAAAGGTACTTGGGAAGGACTATTGCCATTTGGTGTGATTTATATGTGTTTTTATTCGTCTTGATTTCATGTATATATATTGTTTACTTTCTCATGTGCCCATAGAATGTTTTGTGAACATTCGCTTTAATGTTTGCATTAAAAGTTGTATTAACTCCCCCCAATTCTGCCATTGTCTGAAAAAGTTCCATCTGTTAAGACTGCATTTTAAATGAACTCCAGAGTTTGTAAGAAATGAATACAAAGAGTATTTTTTGCTTCTGTTTGTAACAAGTGTACATTTGTTACGTCTTCTTCTTATTGCTATTTATTAAGGTACACACACACACACAAAATGAGTGGGAATAAAGTTACTTCATTGGTGTAACAAACAACAATTTCCAGTTATTTTTACAGCAAATTTTAAGGGGGGAGGGGAGAATTAAAACTTTTTCAACCTCTTATCAGTCTTAAGGTGTCGCTCAAGAGAATAATGAAAACTGCTGCTACCAAAATCAAGAAGCCAAGTAATGAATTACCTTTCTAGAAAACATTGTAACATGTAGTGACAGTTGCTTCCTTTTTAAACAGTGCAATGAATAACAGGAATGAATTAGTTTTAAAAAGTAATTTCTCAGTTACTTTTGATTGAGAGAATGGTAGGGACTGGAGAAGGAAGGAGCCATGAATACAAAGTGTTTTAAGCACTGCATAGTTCCTTTGCAATTTTGTGCCGTTGCTATCTCAACTGTACTGTAGAGGAGACCTAAGACCTAAAGCCATTAAATTGAAATTGAACTTTTCCTCCCCTTTTAAGTCCTAGTCAATTATAATAACATATCATTCTGAAGTATTTACTGTAACATAAAGGCCTATAAATGCAAAATTAAATACTGACAATATTTAATCATATGGAAAGTATATTTTAGTACTGGAAATATTGGCTGCATTTAGACTGAATTACAGTAGAAAGAGTAAAAGGTGGAGTTTTTATGTTAAGTTATCAAGCCCAATGATGGCTCATAGGCTTGAGATGCCTAATTTAGGACATAAAATGCACTGCTGGAACAGAGCCTTACCTACCATCTGAACCTTGGGTTAGTAATTTCAGTGCAACATCTGCATTTTTGTATTATCTCTCTCTGTTGGGTAGAGAACCTTAGCCCTCGAAGGGGAACAGTGCTGTCAAAGCACAGGCTTCTTCAAAGTCACAGGAGCAAGTCAGGAGAATGAAGCTCTTCTGTACAGAACAGAAAGTCATAAATCATCCTAATATTCTGACTGATAAATCTTCTGAAATGAACACCTTTTTGATACTCATTCATTATTAATGACAGAGAAGACTTAATTCTGTTGGCTAACAGTGGTGCTCCAGTTTTACACAAAGCATTTAGTCATAATAACGAGCTGTGAATTCGTTTGGGATATCAGAACTGTAGCTACAAAATATGAATTCTTTTTTGCTGGAAGACCAATTTAAAACTAATTTCTTTTGTACCTAATAAAGTTTAAAATTACGTAACACCAAAACACAAATATTTTGGAATGAGAGTGAAGGTGGGGTTCATACATTACCTAATCAAAGTTCCTCAAACAGTCCATTTTTATAAACCCAGAATAATAATAAAAAAGGTTTTTATTTGAATTAGGGTTGTTCTAAAAGGATCCATATTTAACAGAAGTTAAACAAATTTTAACAGAATGTGTTATATTGCCAATTTTGAAATAGTAAATTTAGCAGTTTGATATAGCTTAGTATTATAAAAGCAAATTTTGACATACTTTCAAGGTTTGCCTCTTCTTTTAAAAATTATGTTGTTGCTTTTGTGTGCCTTCATGTCATTTCCAGCTTATAGTGGCCCTAAGGCTATCATGGGGTTTTCTTGGCAAGGTTTATTCAGAGTGGTTTTGCCTTTGTCTTCCTCTGAGGCTGAGAGAGTGTGACTTGCCCTAGGTCACCCAGTTAGTTTCTGTGGCCAGGCTGAGATTCAGACCCTGGTTTCCAGAGTCATGGTCACTCAAGCCATTACACCACACTGGCTCTTCAAATCCATAAATTGTTGTTCTGTTCACGTATCGAATACATATGAAATGCTAAAATAGTACCTGAACAATTAAATTTTAACTATACCTATCCAATACTGTGAAGCTGTTGTTCTTTTGGCTTGTCCTGAAGGAAAGGAAAAATGTGAGTTAAATATGAGTCCCATTTTAATAAAGCTGCTATATAATTTCTGCTTAGAATTTTTTTTCAGGGACCGAGGTCTGCAATTAAATAAACAACAAATCTAAGGGATTCACCAGTATAGAAAGTGACATCACAGTTGAACCAAGCTTACACATTCACCCTCAACTCTATAATTGTGAAATAGAGTGCAAAGCCACAGCTAATTGGCAGTCTAAATCAGTTCCAGGAAAAAGAGAGTACTAAAAGTTCACAAGCGGATCTTTACATTCACAACATACAGATGAACTTTCCAGGTCAACACTTCAGTCACTCTATAGATTACTTAACTTCTTTTTCCTGAGGATCTGGACTGCAACTGAGCACAGAGATATTCGCTCTTCTAGTCCCATTGATTTCAATGGGTTTTAAGCTTACATGTTTAGACAATGTTGACTTTCAATAAAAATATCTTTGTATACCATCTCCTTCAGTAGCTGCCTTGCTTAGACACAACTGTCTTGTTTTGGGTGGTGGTGGTTGCTATTGCTTTCCTTCATCACTGAGATAGTGTGACTTGCCCAAGGTCACCCAATGGGTTTCTGTGGATGAGCAGGGATTCAAACCCTTGTCACCAGAGTCATAGAATCATAGAGTTGGAAGAGACCACAAGGACCATCCAGTCCAACCCCCTGCCATGCAGGAACTCAAAATCAAAGCATCCCTAACAGATGGCCATCAGCCTCTGTTTAAAGACCTCCAAAGAAGAAGACTCCACCACCCTCTTAGGGAGTGTGTTCCACTGTCGAACAGCCCTTATTGGCAGGAAGCTACAGGAAAAGAGGTGGAATCTCTTTTCCTGTAGCTTGCATCCATTGCTCCAAGTCCTGTTTTCCAGAGCAGAAGAAAACAAGCTAGTGTTGTCCTCAATATGACATCCCTTCAAATATTTAAAGAGGGCTATCATATCCCCAAAGAGTCCTAGTCACAACCCCTAAACCACCCATAAACCATCTTGGTTCTTTCACACTTAATGGAATACAGTGTTAAAATTCAGAAATACATTAATTTTCCATATTAAGTACATGAAATAACAGACAAGCTCAGGATATGGAAAAGTCTTTGGATGGAAAATTATCTTTCCAAGAAACCCCCCCCCCCCCCACTGCAACACACACACTATAATGCTTAAACTACCTTATGCAGTGAACAGGACATAACAAGAAGCCAATCCTTTACATAGGAAAGAATTCCATAACTGGTATAATTACGGAGAAGGCTCTTTTTGCTTGTCTCCAACAACTAGACCTTCATCATAGTTGGGACATAGATAATATCCTTCACAGTTCTTATGATAAGAACCAACTAATATAGCACTTCCCAATAGTCACATATTCTTGCAGATCAGTTGATTAGACAAATTTCATGGAAAAGGCTAGGTTCCACTACATCTTTTTGGAAGATGGAGTCAAGGGTCCAAAACACACTGCAGAAATAATCCAGTATGGGACCACTTTAACTGCCTTGGCTCAATGCTAAATAATTCTGAGAACTGTAGTTTTGTGAGACATTTAGCCTTCCCTGTCAGAGAAGAGTGTCACAATAAAGATAATTCCCAGGATTCCCTAGCACTTAGTGGTCTCAAACTGAATTATTTCTGCAGTGTGTTTTGGACCTATGCCAATGTATTTAATGGGACTTGGGTATCCATGGATTTTGCTACCCATGGGAGGGGGGAGTCCTGGAACCAAACCTAAGCGGTTACCAAGGGCCCCTTGTTTTCCCTAGTAGATTTTAGATGTATGACTGCAAGCTATGCACTGCAGGGAAAGGTGCCATTTGAGTGGTGAAGGCATTAAACTGATTTTAATTTTAAATTAATTTAAATTAATTAAAAAACCATTTAAAAACCGAATAACCCCTTGTGCATAGCCAAAAGTCCTCTTAGAACACAAAGGAAGTTTCAGGTGTTTGGGTTTTATGGTCATGGAGCTACAGCACTGACAGAGTTACACATCTTTTATTATTATAGACTGAGCGTGGTAGCTTATATTCCTATGACATTTTAAGAGTGAAATGTTAAGATGCAATTGAGTGCTGATTAGATGTAAACACCTGGTGTAATAGATGTATAATTATATAGGAATGGTGGCAGATGGATATGTAATTGTCTCAGTGTTTGATGCATGCTGGAAAGAATGAAATACATAGTTATAATAAGTTTTAAGCCTTTAAAGGATAACTGGTTGCAAATGATGTTAATGTTGGAATGATTGTCAGCCATGTTTTCATTTCCCAGCATTCCCTAGCCCTGAGCTAGTGCAGTTAAAATAGTCTCAAATTGGAATTATTTCTGCAGTGTGGCTTGGACTTCTGTCTCTAAAGGTATCCTGACACCCATCAACCCCACCCCCAGAGAATACGCACACACACACCACAAGTTTGGAAACTTTGGAAAATTGTTATTCCAAAGGCAGTGCGGCTGTTGATTACCTAAGCATTACCTATTGTGTGGCCCTCCAGATAGTGCCGAACTGCATCTCCAAGCATATCTCATTGCTGATTGTGCTTGCTATGGCTGCTGGGACTTACAACAAATCTTGAGGCCTGAAAAATATAAGCAGAAGTTCCTGGGTGAAAGTATAAGTGGCACAACAATGGATGCTGCTTAATCGGTGACATAAAAGTTAAGGTTCTAACTATATCCATATACTTTTCAGGACCTTGCACTGACAGATCATTCCTTGTTTTGTTTTGTAAGTAACTTTCTATTCATACTTCCTGTTTTATTAGTACATGGAATTAATTCAGAATTGATAATACAATCATTAGAATGCAGTCATTTCAGTTTCTTCCTTGCAACAGGTTGCAAATTTGTAAAATGATTGCAGGATTAACCTAACTTTAGTGTACTACAGAGAGTGAGTTTCCGGGATGGTATGACACATTTTAAGTTGGTGCTTGCCAAGACATAACAGTTTAAAAGCTGACATTTGTGCTCAACACCATACTGCCACAGTCCTTACTGCTTCATGACAAACTGTCACTCTGCAGTACTATGTCTAGTTGGTAGCTGTAAAATTACCTTGTTTTATGTTGCAGAGGTTAGTATACTGTTGACAGTGCTCAGGAGTAAGACATGTCTGTGCCACATGTGTATGATGGTAGCTAAAAAGTGTCAGTTCATGAATTTGATTAAAAAAACAAGATGCCAGATAAACCCATGATATGTGCCTTTCTCATTATTTGAGGTGCACACTTGTTGTATCATACTTTCGTACTATATCATAAATGTATGTTCTACCAACATCCCAAATCGTAACCATTTATTTCATGCGTTTAAGTGTGATATGACCTAGCTGTACAAACATAAACTCCTTTCAGTCATAGAATGTTTTAGGCAATCTGGATTTAATTTCTAATTTGAACAAACCCCCCTGATGGGGTGTTCTGGCATTGGTCACAAGTGCTCAGGCTTATGTATTTGTTTGTGAAACGGAGATAAGTACTAGTAGAGTTCATAAACTTTTGAGAGAGTGAATAAAGCAAAGACAGCAAAATGTGTTGTATAATAAATTGTTGTATAATAAAGTGCTGGTTTGTGTTATAAATATGCAAAGGGACTTTATGTTGAAGACATGAATCACTGACAGTGGCTTGTATATGAACATGCAAGTACACTAAGATCTTCAGTGGAAGACTTTCTCTTGTTTCCAACCACCGTCACAGGCTCACTTGGTGAGGATACGAGAACCTTCTTAGTTTTTGTTAATAATAATAATAGTTTTAGTTTTAGTTTTAAAGCGTTTTAAACTTTAAATTTTAACAATGTAATTTTTAAATTGTTTTAATTGTTTAATTGTTTTTTAAACTTTGTATTTTTGATGTTTTATACTGTTTTAACTTGGACTGTTTTAGTTTTGTTAGCCACCCTGAGTCCCTGTATTGGGAGGAAGATGGGATATACATGAACATAATAACAGCAGCAGCAACAACAACAACAACAACAACAACATGGCTGCTCCTACCCTCTAGCACACCCTTTTGCAGGAGGGTAGGCTGCCCCCTTCCCTGCTTTCCTTTCGCCAACAGGCAAAAACCTCTATATTGAAGCATGCTTTAAATATGTACCAGGGAGACTTTTTATTGAGGTGTTTATTTTATTTATTTTTAGATTTATATAATTTTAGGGATTATGTTTTAGGAATATGTTAAACAGCAAAATGTGCCCCAAGTGTGCCTCTAACAGACTAATATCCAGGGTGTTTTAATTGTGACGATTTTAAGTGTTTTTAAAATTGCATGGGTAGATTTTAATTGATTGCCTTCTTTGAGCTGCCTAGGTCCCACTGCAGAAGAAAGGTGGCATATTGAATAAATATATAGCAGTGATACTACAGAATAGTCCCAAGTATTCTCTTTTCTGATGGAATTAACCTGTGGCAGAATGTTTTAGGCACAGGTTGTACAACAGAAAAGGAAATTGTTCATTTTGGCTAAGAGACAAACTTTTCCCATGTACTGTAGATTTGTGCCGACAGGTTGAGGAAACTTGAATGAGAAAAAGTTCCAGTAAGAAGATTTTAAAGTCAGGCATTCTTTTAAAAAAAGGGCAGAGTAAGGATGATCCAGGGAGTGGATACAGAGGGTGGTAAAGAAGACAAGAGTCTATGATGGGGAGAAGCTTTGAGAAAACTTTGCTATAGTTCTACGCGCAGGAGAGAGGACATTAGGAAGAAAATGAAAAACACAAGACAAGTAAGATATTTCATAGTCCTTTTAATGATTAAAGGAAACGAGACAAAACATGCAACAGGTTTAAAATCATGTATCTGAGGCAAATCTAGCTTCAGGCCTGGTAATGGCTCAGAGACCGAGCTGGCTGCTTTAGGGGACGTTTATGCTGGAAGCTGGACAAGGAGAGTATTGCAGGGGCTACAGTCTTTCTTGGAGGGATGAGCTTAGAAGATGATACTGGGAGTTTCTTCTTCAGCACCCTAACTGTTGGTCTGTGGGTCTCTCAGGGCTCCCTTGCTGTTTAACATAGTCCTAAAACCACTTTGAGTGGTTGTGTCCTTTCCATCTAAGTTGGACAAGTTGTTTTGGTCTGTGATCAGTAATGGTCTGGATATGGGTGAACAAACTGAAGTTTAATCCAGATAAGACAGAGATCCTCCTAGTCACTAAAAGGGCTGCTTCAGTCTGTACTGGATGTACAGTAGTCTCAGTTTTGCAGTGTGGATTTATTCTTGGATTCAGCTCTGACCCCAGGTTTTGGCAATAGTTGGGAGTACCTTTGCACAGTTTAACTAGTATACCATCTGTGATCATCATCATTATTATTTATGGTGTAAAAAGTTCCTGCCAGTAGTTCTCACACTCCTGTCATAACAATGAGACAGAGACAGAGCAATTGCTCTTACTTGATAGGTGATAGATTAGTGAGATGGTTCTGAGATTTGAATTTGACTGTCCTAGGCCCAAAAGATCTCTGACAGTGTTTCTAGTGTGCCTGATAGTGCAGTAGTCAAATGCCTGTACTGCAGCCACTCACTCACAAACCACAAGGTTGTGAGTTCAATAACAGCCGGGGCTCAGGGTCGACTCAGCCTTGCATCTTTCCGAGGTCACTCAAATGAGTGCCCAGCTTGTTGGGCACAATTTGCTTACAAACCGCTTAGAGACTGCTTAGTGTGGTATGAAGCAGTATATAAATGAAGCTGCTATTGCTATTGCTATTGCTTTGTGATCTGGAGGGCACCACGTTGGGGTAGGCTGATTGTTGTGGTCTTTCTAATCTCTGTGCAACATCATTGACTGAGTAAAAGCCAAGTTTGGCTCTCAGTAGACTAAATTGAATTGTGATACTGACAAGAATTAGTGCCAAGATTTTTAAAGTAAGTATGAAGTGCTAGAGGTTGATTTATGACTAGCACAGAGCAGGATTTACTGCTTCTGCTGTTAGCACAGAGAAATCCTGATAAGTTAGTTCAGATCATTATTATTTAAATACCTATTCAGGTTAAAAGGGAGGATGAAACAAAATTCATTTCATTTTTCAATTGATCTGCAAATAGCCATGAAAATCAATTTCTTTTCTGTGTCCAATTAAAATCAACCATTTCCCTTGCTTCTGGTAAATTCAGCCAAAATTAAGCTTGATCTTAAAGGCAGCATGTGATTAGGATCACCCTTTCTGTCAGGCAATGGATCAGTATTTGAATATAGTTGCCACCAGACCCTGGGCATGCCATACTGGCTTTGTAATTTCAACAGTGTGTGAAGCCAAGAGAAATGCCCTTAAGGGTATGCCACACTTCCATTTCATCATTACAGCGTTCAAAATATTGGCTGTTGTGTAATTGCTGTGAAATCCAGTTATGCAAACTCTAGCTTCTTTCCAAGCTAGAATCTTTACAATGGTGAAAGAAGCCAGAATTGTAAGGATTTATTTCATAGGGTTTTTTTTTAAATGTTTGCACTGAGTAAGTAAATCAGAGGGGTATATTGGACAGGATTTTGCAAGAACTCCTTTGGTGTGTGAAGTAGGCAGGCTTCTTTTGGAGTCTGGACATCTGTTAACATACAGGATCCAGCACTTTTTATAGTAGTAAGAGGGTTGCCCTGTGAGAGTGGGTCATTCTCTTCTTCAGCCTTTCTCACACAGTGGAAACCCCCTGTTTTATTGGTACCTTGTTGACATTTTGATGTGGTCCAATAGATTTGTCTAATGTGGATCAGTAGATTTGTTTTGAATTTCTATACTTCTCACTTAGCCTCATGATTATATGTCTTAGGGGTTTGATGCTATTTCACAATGTAATCAATTTCGCTGTGTAATTAATTTTACTAGGTGGATAATTATGTTATTACTTTGCTGCCAAGGTTTTGTTTTTTTGTTTTTTAAATTGCTGCTATTTGCTGATGTCTTAACTATGATTAACCTCAGTTGTGTCCAGCACAGGCTAGTGACAAAGAGCTTGATAACAGCTGAGTATATATATATATATATATATATATATATATATATATATA
>JAIPUX010001880.1:37716284-37728308 GCA_020142125.1 Phrynosoma platyrhinos | reverse complement strand
AGGTGCCGGCTCAGGGTGAAGGGAGCAGCATTTTGCTGCTCTTTTAGGGGCGGCAAAAAGATTGGGGCCACGGCATGGGGTTGCTGCAGACCTGATCCGCCTCTAGCAGGGCAGCCCAGAGGCACAACATGTCTGCATAGGCCCTGAGAGAAAGAAGTTGGTAGCTGATAACATAAGCATAATATACACCTGATGAAGAAGACTTAAATCTACAAAAGTTTATGCTATCAACTTTTTTCATTCAAATAGTATCAAAGGTGTTACAAGACACTTTTGCATACTGATGCAGATGAACACAGTGATGCCTTTGGATTCTATCAACTTTCTGCGTGTTGTACATGAAATGTTTTTATATATTAAAAAAAGTGAAGAAAAGTTGCTTAAATATGTTTATTATATATGTGAGCATTAAAAATGTTGATTTGAACATAAATCTTGGAGGACACTACCTTCTGCCTTATCACTGTTGGCTTATTCTTCATGAGAACAGTGCCAGGAAGTGATCCTGATTTGCAGAGATGTTTTAAAACCTTTCCAATAAACTTGTTTCGGTGGAGGCTTCGTCTGCTTGTCTGTTGAGCCTGGCCTCTCTTCCTCTTAGATTTGTTACTAGTTGCAATTTCTCTTGGTCATGGTTGGGATCTTCTATCAGCTAGTTGCAATTTCTGTTGGTCACATGTGTTCTCTGCTTGCAAGCAAATATTGCTTGTAACTCTTGAAGTTGTTCAGGCGCTCTCTGTTTATGCAGATATCCTCTGGGTTTTAAAATTATCTGTGTGTGAAATGGAGGATATATTTGGGAGTATGACAGCATGTCTTTCAGAAATGTGTTGGCCTGTCTTTTTTTTTGAAATAGTGTTTTCTAAAGGTTAGCAAGGAGTGGCAATGGCAAACTGAGTAACTAGATATATTTGGATGTGAACAAAATCTTAAATGTTTTTAAAAGGTTGTCCTCTTGAGTGTAATATAAAAAGTGAAGAACATGCAACGTAATAATGCAAAATTCTAATAATTCCTGAAGGTACATTGCATTGCATTTTGTCCACCTTCTAACATTAGTTTAAATTTTGAAAAATTAAAAAAAGAGTCCAGAAGATACTGAGATTTCAGTTCTTTATAAATCAGTGACAGTGCGTGTTGATTAGTCATTTTGTTGAAATGTTCATACTTTGGAAAAGCTAATACTGTATTGAGCAAATTAGCAATATCCAGAAATGATCTTGAATCAACAGTACTTATTTCAGTACTTCTTTTGTTCATATATCTTCTCTCTAGAAGATTTCATTTAGAAACATCTTGTTAAAACTACTGTACCTGAAAAGTTTTCTCACTCAAAACATTATAGTGCATTCCAGAATGTCAAGAGTGGTCAAGTCCATATATGATTGGAATGCAACTCTAACCATTCTTTACTATTATCTGTGATGGCTAGGACTGATCGATGGCTAGGATTGATAGTAATTGCAGTCCCACATCATCTGGAGGGCCACAGTTACCGTATTCCTGCATTATAGAATGGTAGCCTGCAGTTAGGGATTACAGAATATTTGTGGTCATGATGTAAATTCAGGTTTCCCTTTGCTTTTCAGTGTCTATCCATATGCACCCCTTGTTTGCTTAATCTCCTGCAGAGTTTTACTTGGAATTCCCTCTTTTCATCTTGTTCTACTCTCCCTCTTCTAACCATTGTTTCCCACCCTCCTCAGTTTTTTGAGCTTCTGGCTTTCTCATACCCATGATTACTTACTGCAATGGGTTCCAGCCTTGTCTCCTGTTCCTGAGTAGGAGAAAGGACCCCCAAATTCTATCTTCTGCCATCACCACTAATTCACCCCATGTTGACTCAGTAACTTAGTGGGAGTTACTGAAAAGTTTGACTTACCCTTTTTCCACTTCTGACTCTGCAGAGATTTTCCTCTCCCTCTCATAGGAGATAGAAATCTTGTACATAATCACACACACACACAAGCAAAGGCACATGTAGAGTGTGTGAAAAAGAGGAAAATCTTTTTTTAAAAAGCTTTTGTTCTAAACAACCAATCTTACATTAGTGAAAAGGTACATGAAGGCACCTTCCTTCAGACAATCGAAGTAGTTGCAAAATAATAGACAGCCTAAGGGGGGGGTTGCAGACTGCCAGAAATAGTGCAAATTGAGTCCACTTTTAGGGTTAGGGAATCATGGGAACTGTAGTTTATTGTGGCACCAGAGCTCTCTGACAGAGAAGGCTCAATGTCTCAGAAAAAAAAACCAGTTCCCATGATTCCCTAGCACTAACCCTAACCCTAAAAGTGGACTGAATTTGCACTATTTCTGGCAGTCTGCGACCCCCCTAAGTCATATTCAGCTGAGGTTTGAAGAAACATAAGCTCGGCCGTAACTAGCTCACTATTCCTGCTCTGCTTATGATCAGACAGTGTTCTAGATGTTTGTATGTTCAACAGAAGCTGGGAGTCTGGACCCCATTTGTCCAATCTAGCTCCCTTAGGGACAGTGAAGTAGGCAGCACCTCTCCGTCAGTCCCCAATTCTTCCAGTGGGTTCTTCTTTTGTTTTGTGGTAACATGATTTATAACTTCTCATCTTGGAAGTACCTAGAAGCTTCCACACTTCTGCCCAAACCTCATTGGGAGATTGTTTCTTGTGATCTCTGTTGCTCCTAAGTGATGCTTGCCCCTAATAATTGCAAGATCAAACCATCATATTATTAACCCTTTATTCACCTGAAGGAGAGACTATACACCTCAGCTGTTCTGCTCAGGGAGAACATACTATATGAGAGATAATGGGAGAATCTATTATCACATTCTCATACTAGGCTCCTCCTTCTTTCACCCTCTTTCTGCACCCGTCTCCTCTTCCCCTCTGTCAGATTAAAGTAACTCAATTGTTTGCTACCAGAGGCTTCCCCACCAGCACACTATTCATCGATGGATAGCTAGCATTAAGTGAAGTATTTTTATTTATTTTTTGGTAAAGTGTTATTTGGTGTAAGTGTTGCAGAACAAAACATAAATTGTTCTTGAGTGTCTGCTTTTAGGAGCAATTTTTTCTTACGTGGCATACAGCTGATTAATGGAGATGCTTAGTGACTCAGTTACACCAATTCTTTTCATTCATATTTTTTATTTTATTTTATTTTATTTTATTTTTATCCTGCCTTCTCCCCAATTGAGACCCAAGGTAGCTAACAACATGTATAAAACACATTAAAACAAAAATTAAAGTAGTACAATTAAAAAATATAAAAATTAAAAATATAAAATTTAAAACAGAGTTTTAATAAATCTAAAACTAACCCCCCATCTCCCAAAGAAACCAAGCCTGCAGGATTTTAAAAGGCTTGTTTAAATAATTCATTGCCATTCCCTCAAATACTTTACTTGAACATTCCCATGTTTAGTAGCTAAATGAGGCTGCTGAAATCCACAGATGATAAGTCTGCGGATACAGAGGGTGTGGACTGTAGATGATTTCCATTTTTAGAGTTAGGCCAGAATCTCCCTTTTCCGTAATAAATTTGTTTTTATGGACTCACATTATGTCACTTTCTATTTGTATTCTGACTCTATCATAGCCAATTGGATTTTATCAGAGTCTCCATATCACCATTTTTATGTGTCTTTGATGCACTGATTTCTGTGTTATTGTAGCTTGTAGATATTAAGCTTTCTTATATTCCCCAATTTACTGCTAGTTTGTGTTCTGTTGTTGCTGTTGTTGTTTCATTTATGGTCTTTAAGGTTCTTTCCTCAGTCCTACCCAGCAGGACAGCAATGGTGAGCATCCTCTATGTATTGTTTGCTCAAGAAAACCCCATGAAATTTGTGGGGTCTCCATAGATAAACAGATGACTTGACGTCCCATGATGATGAGAATGATTTGTAGAATCATGATATCATAGCATCCTGGTCTTCTCTGATGTTGGAAGCTAATAAGGGTTAATATTTGGAGAGAGACCAGCTCTTTAGATAGAATTGGATAGACTCCTTCCTGAAAGCCTATATAGCTTATCTGGGAATTGGTCTTAGGATAAATAGACATGGATTGCTTGTCCTGTAAATTTTATAAATAGCACACTGTATACAGTAGCCCTTCCCAATTTGCGGGGGATCTGTTCCGGATCCCCAGTGAAAATGGCAGCTTGCAAATATTTGAGCCCCATTGAAAAGTAATCACATCACATGATGGGGTTGTTCTTCTTGCCTCACATACTAGAAAAGAACAGTGTAGAAGTGGCAGTGCATGGTGCTTTTAAAAGAAAGAAAAAAAGGAAAGAAGGAAGCCAGAAGAACAATTCTATTGGTAGCTTTATTACAAGAGATTTCTTATGGGAAGATGGGTTTTAAGGCTCAGTAGAATATGCCACAAATAGTTGCTGATAGGTTCATTCTTGCATGTTCATCCACTGCTCTTTGTCTCTGTTGTGCAATATACAGTGGAACAAGACTAAACATTATAGAATACAATACAGATTGAGTATCTCCTATCTGGAACTCCAGAATCTGAAATACTCCAAAATCTAAAATTGTCCACATGAGTGGCTGAGATAGTGACATGTTTGCTTTCTGATGGTTCACTGTACATAAACTTTGTTCTATGCACAAAGGCTATGTGGATAAGGTGTGCACAAAACATAAATGATTTTCATGTTCAGTCTTGGGTCCCATCTCCAAGATATCTCTTTATGCAAATACAAATATTCTAAAATACAAAAAACTCTTTTCAAAGCACTTCTGGTCCCAAGCATTTCAGATAAGGGAGACTCAACCTGTATTATTTTGTAAATTATATGCTCATTGTAGACCCAAAACAGTGGAATAAGGGGGGTTATTGACCATAGCTGTTGAAACTTCTTGTGTGTACACACCAGTCAACTGGCTGTGGATTCCTGGTCTACTGAACACAGACTTTGCATGTTCAACTCAACACACTCATACTATTAGAGACCTTTGGGGCCAGGAAGTGAAAGTGTTCAATAAATAGCCTCTGTATTATGGGCCATACATATTCATGATAGCATAAATAGTGGTACATGGAAGTTTCAGTCATCAAAAGAATAGGTAGGTGTATTGGTGTGGAGATATTTTTGAGCATTTATTAGAATTGAGTACACCTTAGTTTAGCTGTTTTGTCTAATTGTGATTGTTAAAATGTCTCCTTTAAGGTTAATATGAATTAGATGGCTTTATATAGTTTATACTTGTGATAAAAGTCTTCCAACAATGAATAAAGATTAAAATGTTTTTGCATGCATAGCGATTAACCATTTCATTAGCACTTCCAAACTTTCCAAGCTCTAAACTTGAAAGAGGGTTGAATATTGACCTAATTTGTCTTTTGAAAGGACACAGGGTTTTAGACGAATGCTTCTGCTATTGAAATGGACAAATGCAGGTACTATTTCTTGGATAGTCTGCATAGAGGTCTGATGTGCTATAAGATTTACTGTGCATTACCTTAGCCATCATTCCCATAAGTATTAATTTTAACTTCACTAATAAGAAACTGAACAAAAGTGGAATTATGAGTTCAGTAGTATTCCATGAAAGGTCAGTTGTTAAAAAGGCAGAGTGTGACATTCTGTGAAAAAGGTGCCTTCATTAATCATTCTGATAGAAGAGCATAGGATATTCTTGACCAATACCAGTGAACCTTACAATATAATGTTTCAGGAAGTGGTGTTTAATTCTTTGTATCGAAACACACACACCAGGGGTTATTTGGATAAATACTGAGTACTCTTTTTTCTTTAATATTATAGCTCATATACTTTGTTTGGCAATTTTAAATCTACTAAATAAAGAACAAAGCATATTTTATACATTCTATAACTATCAAGTAATGAAGGTATTATAGAAGTTAGATTATTGTTAGGAATGTTAGGTTACAGGTGGCAGGATATAGCCTACTAATTGCTTATACTATAAGATGCAAAATGAAATCTAATCTTTGTGTGTGTGGTCTTGCTTAAAGCAATTTTTTTATGAAATAGTAAGCAATTAATTCTTTATGAAACTACCAGTGTAACTCTCTAATTTACTTGCCCACTGTGAAATATGACTGGTTTGTTTGTGTTTGTTTTTTGTACCAATAACAATTTTAAAGTTCAATACAAATTATATAAATTATTAAATACAATTCTAGTGGTACATTAATCATCTGAACATCTTTACTGTGACTGTTTCTGGCAGTCTATGTTCACCAAGATGCCCATTAAAGCATAGTATCGTATACTGGTGTCCATTACAGTAACGCCTTTAGTTAAGTAACTGCTGTCAGATTTAATTCAAGACAACAAACGCAGCTAAGGGAGATCAGCACCAGGCTTTGCCTCTTGAAAGCAATCAGTTTTTCAGTGTGACAAGCAAACAGTACAAATTGCAAAGTCTGCAGTAGTTGTGATTATTTTTCCTTAATGTCATAATTTTGCATAATGGCTGTTGTGCTACATTGACTAGGTCCATGGGTTGCTTAACATAAGTGATTGCACTTGTTTATGATTATAAACTTCTTCCACTAGAAATACTGTATGAATTGCATGTAAATTATTAGTTTAAGATTTCTACTTCATTAGCCACATTATACACATTAGAGTCATTGTCTAAGAGTTAGTAATATTTGTAATGAGCTGTATAATATGTGCCTTTTAACAAAATTTGAAAACAGATGGAATATTTTTGCAACAGTTTATCATGGAAAATGAACCCTAGCAAAATATTTTAACAATGGCTTTATTCCTGAAATTGTGGCATTGTACTCTGTCACAGAGCCACTTATGGCAAAAGGAAAACAGTAAGAGTTTTCGGTGCTATCTAATGACTATCCAGGAGGGAGCAGGAGAAAACTAGTTTGATGCACCTAGGAAGGATACTTTTTATTTCTTTTTAAAGTTGAAACAGGTGTTCAGGAATATGTGGTAACCACATAAATACTTGCCATGTTTGATGCTGTGATGATGATTGTGTCCTGAAAAAGAGGAGGCTCTATGGCACATAAAACTGTAGAACTCCAGCCTGGTTTATTGTGGCCATGCTGTGGTCCCCCAAAGTTACTTTTCCAAACGGTCACTGGGATTCTCTGGGCCTTTACAGACTGCCAGAAATAGTGCAAATTGAGGCCACTTTAACTGTCCTGGTTCAGTGCTAAGGAATCTCTGGCAGAGAAGGCTCAATGTCTCAGAAATAATACAATTCCCATGATTTCCTAGCACTGAGCCAGGACAGTTAAAGTGGACTCAATTTGCACTATTTCTAGCAGTCTGCAAAGGCTGCTACTTTACAAAATATCCTACTTACTTAAAGCAGCTATATGTTTACAGAAAGGAACACTTTACAGAAAGGAACACTGCCTGGATTGGTTTTTCAATAGGCGGGGTATTAAATAAAATTTATTATTTTATTATTATTATTTACAGAAAGAGTCTGCAAAGATTTTTTCCCCCTAGGTTCCAAGGATAACCTCATCTGTTAACCTGTGAAAAGTTGGTCTTTTGTACTGAGCAGTCAGTCAGTCAGTCAGTCCAGATCGCTATTTTCCCAAATCCTCTTAACTGGAGGCTTCTGAAAAACCTTTTCCTGTCTGTGTAATAGTCACTGTATTATGATGCTCTTTCCTGATCATTGCTGATACTGTGAACACACCAAACTAAGAGTCACATTTGAAAGCAACAACAACAAAATATTTCTATAGCTTTCAAAAATATGTGTTTGATTTCACCCCTTAAAAACCAGAGAGTTAAATCCAACATTAGCCCTACCTAGAGTAGACACATTGAAATCAATTGGATTTAAGTTATTTAAGATTAACAAGTCAGGGGGTCTTCTCTTAGATGAGCAAACAGTTGATTGGCTCCAGTATCGTCATATGAAAGGTGTTAGAGCATGTAAGGTAGGCAAAACATTTACAAAAATGTAAAGAAGAGAACTTGTGACTTAAAGTTAGACAAAGAAGAGAGATTATATAAATGGTGAATTAGTTATTCTGTGAAGGCTTTTGAGTAGGTCTCCAAAAAGTGAAATTATTAATAGGTATTTACTGATCATCTTTAAGGTATAGAGGTTTAATAAATGGAATGAACATGGGTAGCCATGGTAAGAAATTAACTTTGCTTCTACTGATAAGTTATATATCCTGAAGATTTTGGATAAGCCATGCCACTGTTGAAGTCAGTGGCAAAAAGTCAATTGACATTTGTAGTCTTCACTGCAGAACATTTTTTTAAATTATTACTATTATGCAAAAGATGGACTGCTTTATAAAATTTTGTAGCTTTTTTAGAAACTGAATTTGTATGTCCTCAGTTATTCTTGCTTGTCCTATTTAATCCAATATTAATAGTAAAGTAAAAATATTTCTATCCATCTTTCATATCTGAAGCAAGATAAAAGATTAAGGAGGACAGGTAAAAAAAGGCAAGTAGATCTCTAACATGAATGGGACTGAAAGAGTTTCCCCTCCCCACCCCATATTCCCTCCTGGCCATTGGAAAAGGGCAGAAATTTCCTAGACTGTGCAAATTAAGGCTGCATCTACACTGCAGAATTAACACTGCCTCAGTGTTATGGAATTCTGAGATGTGTAGTTTTGTAAAACATTTAGCCTGTTCTGTCATAGAACTCTGGTGCCACAGCAAACTACAAATCCCAGGGTTCCATAGCATGGAGCCATGACAGTTAAAGTGGTGTCGAACTGCATTAATTCTGTAGTGTGATAGCAGCCATAGGTAGATATCATGGATTAATTTAGCACATTGGAGGTGATGCAAAACTCTTGTGCAAGACCCATGCTTCTTTTCCTTCTGTACTCTTAAGGGTTGAGTGTGAAACCAGTATTGTTAATACTAAAGTGGATTAAACTTTGGTATCAGACTGTTTTAATCTGATGCAAATGAGATGAAAAAATTATTGGGGAAAATGTTGTCTGGTATTAAGACTAGGAATGTGATGCGATTATGTAAAACTGTGATTTGAATCCTGAAAATTGAAAGCCCCTTCCCAAAGACCTGGCAAAGACAGATATGGAGAGAGAATATAAGTTCAGATAATGTACAGATGGCCATGGACTATTTAAATAATATACAGGGTTGGATTTCCCCCCCTGATGTAGAATTATAACATGTTGGAACCACATCTGGCTGATTTGGCTTTCTGCATCTTGAAGAAAGCTTTTACTGTCCCTTTTCAGGAAATGCGTTCAGCATATTTGGATGGTAAATTTGTCAAATTCCTGTCAATGAAAGGCTGTGCATTTGCTGCCTGCATTCAGTGGAAGATGTTATCCATCATAACTGTATTGCCTGTTGTACTCAGTATCTAGGTTTCATTCTGGGATCTTTGCTGGATTTTACAGGCTTAATGATTTTGACAGGATTGTGTTTCTATTTTTATATATATATATATACATATATATATTTGGTTATCAGTTAAAATACCTAATACAGGGGTAGGCAACCTTTCCCCTTTAAGGGCCGAGGGACTTCAGCTCCCAGAAGCCTCAGCCATGTTGGCCAATAGTCCCATGTTGTCCAATAGCTCCTGGGATTCTGGGAGCTGAAGTCCCTCAAGTCCCTCAGCCCTTAAAGGGGAAAGGTTGTCTATCCCTGACCTAATATATCAGGTTATTTTGTATGCATATGTACAGCAGAAATTTAGACAGAAGTTTGTTAAAGAGAACTTTATGCTATGCTCTGGAGATTTGCTGATCTAATACCATATATTTTGAATTTAATTGACAATGTGACCTTTCATTTGTTACCGTACTGCTTTCTTTCCAGTGACCTATTGTTGTGAATAAATATAGTTATTTATTCACTGGTCAGATACATCCAGGTGATCTAACTTAGTTTTTAAAGGCAAAAGTCACCAAAGACATTGGATATGCAAAATTGTACATCATTCTGAGATGGTTATCATGAAAATCTGTAACAGAAACTCCCTCCTCGCTCTGAATTCTGTAAAGCAGACTTACTTCCATTGATAAACAGAATTACACTGAAATTAGTTTGGTTATGGCCAAGTGCTGGCTTGCTTAGTTTTTATCCCAGGATTGGACCAAATGTGTGTATGTATGTGTGTGTATATGCCTTCAAGTTGCCTGTTGACATCTGGCAACTCTGTGAATTTCATAGGGTATCTTTAGGCGAAGAATACTCGGAAGTAGTTTTTCCAGTTCCTTCCTCTGAAATACAGTTGGCCCTCCACATTTGTGGCTTTGACTTTCGCAGATTTGATTATTTGCAGATTTGATTAATATGTTTTCTCTAGGAATCTTAAGTCCTCCCACGCAACTCTGCTAGAAGTTGACCAAGGAGTTGTGCTGGAGAACCTAGAAATTCCTAGATAGAACACTTCTCTGGGCATTTGTAGGTCCTCCAGCATGATTCTGTGATCAGCCTCTGGAAGATGTTTTTTTATTTGCGGTTTTTCCACTTTCATGGGGGTCAACCACCCCTAACCCCAACAAATATGGAGGGACCACTGTACAGCCTACAGCATCTGGTATTCGTTGGTGGTCTCCCATCCAAGTACTAACCTGGGCTGACCCTGCTTATTGTCTAAGATCAGATAGGCTCTGGTCCCTTTAGGGTATTTAGGCCTAGGACCAAATGAGGCTGTCCTATTTATTTCTGTAATATTTTTGGTAATAAATTTAATGGTTTTACTAAATATGCCTAGTTCCCTTGTTGATATTTTTGTATTGCTGAACCTGACATTTGAGAATGAGGCAATTGACCATTTTGAGACACATATAATGTATATCTTTGTTTTGGTTCTTGTTTGCTCACACATTGCCCCAATGATTTGCATCGATAGCGAAGAATTTATGCTTATGAAGAAAGTATATGGACTCAGCTGTGTCCCTGAATTGGGAGAAAGATACCTTGACATCAGTAAAGTCAGATCCAGTGGGTAAAAATGAGAGGCTCTCCCCTCTAAAGTGAGGCAAATGTGGTTAGCTATTGAACAAATAAAAAAGGAAAATACATTGAAGTCCAGATGCAGTATGTTTGTAGTAATAAAAGCAGTAGTACAGATTTACTGGTGTAGAAGTTTTAACTGTAATACTGTGGAATGGTAGGTTATTTTGTGTTCAAGAGCTACATTTATCACAAAAATGATGATATACAAATCACTTCCATATCACAAAATGTTCTTGGTCAAAATTGGCTTGAGGCAAGTGATATCTTCGAGTAAACAGTATATGAAGACCATATCTTAAAATGATAGATCACCTAATTTTGTTCTGACAGAGGTTTTTGCCGCAACAAACATCTGTCACTGAAATACCAATTCAGAGATACGGAAGCCAAATTGTAGAGGTTTTCTAGTATTTGTCATTCCTTTACTTAAGAATGCTACTGATAGTTCTGTATCTAAAATTGCAAACAGTTCCCCATTCTTTAAAAAAAAAGGAGGAAGAAGATTCTTAAATGAAGTGTCTTTCAGCACTAATTAACCATTTTTGGAAGGTATTGGCTCTGTTTCATTCTATACGTAGTTTTATACTGTTTCCATACACCCAGAGTTGTAAATGAACACTATTAAATCCCCCCCCTTTTTTTATTATAACAGTTTTGCATTTGTGAGGAGGATCTTCAGGTTAAGAGTATGTCACACACATAAAAAGAATTAAATAGCTGAACTCTTTGCATGGTACATTTTTGAGCATTTTTATGGCCATGATTATACTTCAAAACAATGCCTCCAGTGTCTGGATTCTCACTATTTGCTTGCAAATATAGCTGGGATGGGGATACAACATTCACTACATATCCAAAGGAAAGAATGGGAATTGTCACAGCCTTCTGAATATCCAAGAAGCATTACTGTTATACTCACAAGTCTACAAATTCAAATACTTTTAGAAGCTTATAATAAGTAATGTTAAATTGCTGATTATAAACAAAGGTGAGGGAAAAATAGCTTAAGTGCTTACAAAACAAAACAATGTCCTGTTTCACACACAGATTCAAAAGTGAAGTACCGTATTTTTCGGCATATAAGACGCATTTTTTCTTCCCCAA
>JAIPUX010001880.1:37675434-37688913 GCA_020142125.1 Phrynosoma platyrhinos | reverse complement strand
TCCATGTATTTTTAAAATATATGCTCAGTAATGAAAACTATCCTGGATAAATAAATGTACATGTTTTTAAGTAACAAGTGTTGTACTTGTTAATCCAGTGGGTGATGGTTATGGCAAATCTCAGAAAAGTGTATATAATCATCATCATCATCTTGTTTGTTTTCATGTGGTTTATTATTGTATTTACCTTTCTCTCACTCCTGCAGTCAATTACAATAACATCTTCTCTATAATCTTCCTATAGTCAATCTGCATATATTCTTCCTTCCTATAGTCAATGAAATAAAAGATGTTTCTTTCTGAAATTACCCAGAGGAGGCGAAACTACAACTTACTAGCAGTATTGCCAATCTGAGATATGCAGCATATTGCAGTGATTTAAAAACAAACAGTTATAATGTCATGTTAGCTCCTGATAGAGTTTGCTGTGGGTAAGTGAGGGTTTTTTCTCATTGGGACCATTTCTCTTCCGAGAGCTAACTGCATTCTTGTCTTATGTCCAATGCCACGTATGTGTTAGCATGTCTTCCCTTTTAGCTGTGTTCAGAATGGTGCTGAAGGTGAGAGTCTCTCATTGAACACTTCTTTTTGTATTAGAAATTGTGGCTAGTTTGTTCATTAATTTATTTCTTTCAAATGCCATGTCAGCCCTCTCTAGGAATTCACAATGCCAGTAGTTCTTAGACAGCTTTTCACCATGGTCCAGTGAAAGTTTCTGATGAAATTACAGGTGCAGGGAAATGCAGAATTAGAAATCTGATGTTGCAGTACTTGTGAAGCTGTAGCTTTGTTGATGACAGGACAATTCCATTTTTGACAGTTTAATTTACTGTTGCCAGTGGACAAGAGCAAAAGGAGAATGTGGGGTTAGCCACCTGCCCCATTGTAGTGTGCCTCACATGCTAGGTTGCAAAATCATGACTCTTTCAACCTGTCGTGCTCAAATGAGAAGGTTTTCAGCTGGGAAAATGGAATATATCAGTGCATGTAATATTGCTTGACCTCATAAAACAAAAGGAAAAATTGCAGATTCTGACAGCCATTATGAATCTTGTACCAGCATCCAAACGACTCTGAGCTCAGTACAGTACATGTTTATAATAGAAAAAAACAGCATTGCCACGTTGGCTTACAATATGGAGCAAAAAATGACTTGTCAGTAATTTGTTCCAAGATGTTAAAGAGGCTGTTGAATTTACTAGTATATACACAGAAGAATGTTTAGCCTAGAGCAGAATGCAGAAATAGTCTATATGCCAAGGTATGTTGGAGTTATTCATAGTATTACATTGTAAGAGGAAACAAAAAGTAGAACCTATCCTAAGCTTCTCATTGTAAGATGCATCTGTAAAATCTGTAAACTGTTCTTCCTCTTTCAAGAAATGATGAATATTCTGCATGAGCAAAATGGATACAATTTCACTGCAATTTCAAATCAACTTTATGGATGGAGTCTATGAAAGCAAGCATAATATCCACATCTGACTTTTGGTCTCTTTTTTGTGAATTCAGTGTTATTTTTTGTATTTACTCTTGGATGCACTTTGGAACAACAACAATAACAAATGAATATTTCAAAGTGTTCATAACATATTTAGGGACTGGCTTTAATGCTAGCCTGCAACATAGGGACCATCTGTCTGTTTTTGTTTTAGACTTACCTAAATGGCTATCCTTTTTTTTATTCGTGTCTTTGGGGTGCTTTCAGAAGTTTAAAACTCTGTTGTGTAGCCCTCTCAACTGAGCTTGACTGGTGGAAATAACCAGAATTAGTATATTCATAAATACTATATCCCAGTAACAGTGTGTGCTAGTAAGAATGCTGAGAACAACCACTTATTCATTCTCAGTCAGTGCCTAGAAATTGACCCTCTATTTGTCCACAGGATCAGTTTCAGGCATCAAAACCAGACTCGCCCCCCCCCATGTGCATCCGTGAAGATTCAAAGATCTGGGCAGTACGACACACACACACACACACACACACACACACACACACACACACACACACACCATATCCACAGGAACAGTACCTGCAGTTTCACTCACCCATGTCTGACAAAATATGGTCTCTCTAGGCACCTGGAGGTCCTCTGGAACAACTCTGTAGTCAACTTCCATTGCAAATATAGTATTTGCTATTATCCACGATTTTCACTATAAATCTGAGAACATATCTCCCACCGATGTGGGGATAATACTGTACTATTTTCATTAATTAGTACAAAAATGGTGGAAGTACCACTGGAGTCAGGACACACAATTATCTGCAGGTCAAAAACAAAGCTTGGAAAAGTTGCATTTTTGGATTACATTTTCCAGGATTTGATGCCTTGGAAACACACTGGAGACTCACTGTTATGCAAGTTTTACTTTTTCAAAGCTCATTCAGGGAGCTGGAGGTGACAGTGAGGCAACTGTTGCTTAAATTCTTGGTTTCTAGGAAAGTCCTCAGAGCCAAGATAATATGGGACTGGTGGCTTGGATAGTCAATCTTTATATATTGCATTGATTCTGTGACCCTCTCATCCCCTGGAAGCAAGGTATAGGTGGCTTGAAACAGGCAGCTTCCTTCTGGTACCACATTTCCTTCCTTTTCTTGCTGCCATCCCATTTTCATTTTGCCACTGCTGCCTTTGTTTTCTAGAGGTGTAAATACACTAGTAGAGGATCTGCCTCGTCAGTGTCTTTGCTCTCTTGAAGAATTATTCTGAGAACTATGGTTAAAAGGTTAACTTTCCCAAGTTCTTGTGGAGACCATAGTATATTAGTGACAACCACAGCAAATTTCTTGTTTGAATTACTGGATAAGCAAAGATATATCTCTATTAATCGTTGGGGTTTTATTAAAAGCATTTATAATATTTTAATGAAATAGTCATTAATCATTCATTGATGGAGTAAACTGCAGTAAATAATATCACTTAAGCAATATCAGTATGAATTTGATTAAAAGAATGTTATATAATTAACTGTCACTGTAAATCTGGGAACATATCTCAGATTTTGATTTTGATTTTGGCAAGAACTATGCATTTGATGCATACTCCTGTTTTAGCATAATATTGTCGATACTGATTTACAGATATAATGTTCTTTGCATTCCAATTTTGTGCATTTTTGTTTGAAACCAAGTGTTATAGATTTCAGCGCCACCTAGCACCTGGCATCTTAGCTTTCATCTCTTCTCACAGAGCAGTAAATATGTCTCTTCAAAATATAATTTGCAGCCATACCATTTTATATTCTGATTATATGGTGGCCTGGTAGCATATGCTTGGCTATGTTGTTTAAGCCAAACTTATTTGTGATTATGTTTTTAACTTCCTAGAAATGCCAGTGCAAATAGCTGTAGGAATGTAAAAATTTTAGAGAAACTTGAAATTCACATGTTGCCATATCAGATATTGTTGCAATAAAATTTAATATATGTGTCATCTTATTCACTTGGAAATGCAAGGCGTTATCTGTCTGCATTCCAGGGTTTTAAATTGTTATCCAAGCAAGCGAAAGGAATATTTGTTTCTAGACATCAGTGTTTTCAGATCAGGTTGGCTCATAAAGAGTATTGAGAAAGATACTCTTCTAAATCTTTGGGGAACAGAGGCTGTTCTTGCCTTGGCTAATTGGGATGGCTTATGTGTGAGCAGGTTATCCTCTCATACCGGCTGCAATAGTGATATTTACCTATCTCTTCTTTTTCAAAGGGAGCCTAATACACAACAGTGTTTCTTGGCTGCTTTGTTTGCTGGAACTTAAGTGCACTTGAATTAAATTGCAGCTCATGAATGCAGTGATAGTGCCAGCATGCTGAAATAAAGCAAAGTCGGGATTATCAGTCACAATTATCTGTGAGCTGTCAGGAATCTAAAAGTGCCTGAAAATAATTCCATAATTCCAAAAAGATGTCCCCATTTGGCCAAACCATCCTGCTTCAAGCCAAGGTACCCTGATTCTCCCAAATCTGCATCTTTATGATTTCATTCTTTAATGTATTATTTTTGTGAAAATTTGTAAGAGTGCCCAACCTTCCAAGGTAGCTTGTGGCACGTGGTGTGCACATCATTCCTCTCTTGTGTTTTTGTGTATGCATGTCACCACCTGCATTGTTAGCCCAGCCAAGAGTTATGCAGGTCTTTCCCTGTTCATAAGGCCATATAAAAATCGCACTTACATCCTGGAGCAAAGAAAAACAGCCAGCTATCCCTCCACCATTTACTCCTATCAGTTCCTCTCTCACCTTCTGAAAATTAACTGAGTTAAGTGTGACTCAGAGGGTCCAGGTAATTTTGGAAATTAGCTTAGCATTTGAAGAAGGTGCAAATGCAAAACTTAACCCAGATCAATAAACCAATTAAATAATTTTATTAGAAACAAAAACAGGATGGTGAAAGGGAGCCTTGTCAAACTTTCCTTCAATTTACTGGCCAACCAATGGTACATTAACCAGGACCCACAAGAAATTCTTAAAAGTGGAAATGCAACCACCTTTTCTTGTTCCTAGCAAGCCTGAGCTGGGGAAGCCCAGACCTTGCAAAATGTCCTTGAAACTTCTTAACCAAAAATGTCAAATCTCTTTTCCAAAAGTCCCATGCTAAAACAATATTCTCAATTAAATAGCAATGATAAAACAGCCAGGTGTTGGATTTAGAACTAGGCTTTTACTAATTATGCACACATCCATGAATCCCATTGTATTCTGTTACAAGGTAAAATAGTAGAGTGTACACAGAATAATTAAGACAAAAGCAGAACTATTTAGGAATCCATACAGCAACCTAAATAAGAAAACTAAATACCTTCACAGTCATATGTATCAATCAGAGACATAAATATAGACTCCCTAGCAAAACAGAATTCTAGACCCTAGTGTCTCCATAGACAAAATGAAGGATCCAAAAGAATAATAGTACATAAAGGCTATATTCAATTTTTATAGGAAAAACTGGCCATAATTCAGATGAGCACAATTTGCTGATTAAGACTTGCAGGCCCAATTTCTGGCATTTTGGCATCTAAACAGATTCTTTCCAGAATTTTTTTTTCACTAAGTATTAAGACCATTGAACATCATTGAACCTCTCACAAATAAGAGACAATGCAGGGTTGTTGATGTTTTTTAACAAAGTAGCTTCTCAAAGAGCATAGTACACAACACAAACTGATACAAAATGGAAACTTATAGGAAGACATAAAAATAAACAAGGATTTCTTTACAGTGGCCATGCAGAATAAGAGGAGAATACAAAAGCTAAATGAGTGATGTGAGGCTACCTAAAATCCTACACTAAATTATGAATTTCACTTGTTTCATGCAAGAGTGCACTTGTTGGCTTTGGTTGAATATCCTGTATTGGTGAAGAAAAGGGGCACCTCCAGAAAGGCATTTTGCTAGCCCCCGCTACAAGTGATTTTGAGTGACAACAGTTAGTTCTTCAACCAGTGGGTAGAGATCTACATAGCTATGAAATGCAAGGAAGACAACAGTTAATGTCATTATCTTGGGAAAGGGATGAGTAGATAAGGAACAAACTAATCGTTTCATCATGTCACATTGCTCAGTACATCTCAGGAACTAAGGGGTGGGACCTGATGAGATGGTTTGCAGATACAATAATAATAATAATAATAATTTTTATTTATATCCCGCCCCTCTGCTAGGCAATCGGGGCGGCGTACAGTATTTCAAAACACAAGCTGTGGTTCCAGTCACTGCGGGAAAGTTGAAATAATAGCTTTATTTATATTATTGCATAATATATACAAAAAGTTTCATAAAGTATACTTCCCTATCCTGAGAGACAATAACCTGTACATTGTCTGACATGATAGAGCAGGGGTAGGCAACCTTTCCCCTTTAAGGGCCGAGGGACTTCAGCTCCCAGAATCCCAGGAGCTATTGGCCAACATGGGACTATTGGCCAATATGGCTGAGGCTTCTGGAAGCTGAAGTCCCTCGGCCCTTAAAGGGGACAGGTTGCCTATCTCTGTGATAGAGTATTAATTTCCAACCAGGTGAACCTAATATGTAAGCATAAACTTAGAAAGGGTATGCAATTGAAAAAAAATCAATTATATTCTTAGCAGATTAAATAGCTACTCTTTATTGAAAGCTGAGAGTTTGCTGGTCTTTTTGTTTAATTTGATCCCATGAAGTAAAGGAGATGATTGCTTAGTGTCCTGTTTAATTCAGGTTTCAAAGATGATTGAATTAATGTTTTTCACTGGAGTTCTCCCCCCCCCCCTTTTTTTTCCCCTTTTATGAAAATTCTTATTGAAATTTTATGCTTCATATTACAAAGAGAAATAGCAATGTCTAGTAACAATAACATCATAATGCAACATCCCAAAAGAAAAAAGAACAAAAACAAAACAACAAACAAAAACAAAACAACAATTAGCAACATCCAACTTTACATTTCAGTGTTGTATAATGAAGAGTCCCATTCAAAAAGGATTTCTTTAAAATTTCAGCAGGGAAGGTGGATGACCCCACAGAGAAGCCTCTGTAATGGCATACATGAGAAAATTAAACCATATGTGTTCAAAAATGTCTTTTGTCTGCAAACCTCTGAGTTCATTTAAATTATAAGTAAGCTTCTCGACCAATACAGTTGACCAGACCCTGTCTAGCCATAAATATGTGTACAGGTCACTAAGCATCTTCCAGGTGTGGACTATTTCCATACATGTCACCAAAAGTAAAAAGTGTATTAGTTCCTTGTGGTGCAAATTAGCATTTCATCCCTGATGAAACATAAGAGACATAAAAAGTGTAAGGCGCCACACCATTTAATATTCTGATCTCTTATGTTAACCATCAACTGAATGAATTCATTCCAGAACTTAATAATTCTTGGATAGCCAGAAGTGCTTTAAGGTTATCTCTATTGCTACTTCTCCTCCAGCACAAAGGAGAGACATCATGGGTGATCTTTGTAAGCTTGTCTGGAGTCCAATGCCATCTGTGGACTAATTTTAATGTGCATTCCTTATTGCTAGAAGGGATGGAGTTGTAGGGAAGGAAGGACCAAATTTTACACCATTACTTATCTGTGATTGCTGAGCCAAAGTCTGTTTCCCAGGCAAATTTTGATTTCCCCCCATTTAGTTTACCATAATTTCTTTCCATTATAAAGCAGGAAAGCTAAGCTCTTAACATGAGCACCAAATGTAACAAACTGGGTGAGTGGTTGTGGAAGGGCATGGTGCTGTAACCCGCCCCGATTGCCACGCAGAGGGACGGCTATAAATAACAATTTATTATTATTATTATTATTATTATTATTATTATTATTATTATTATTATTATTATACATTGGCAAACAAGCTTATCTTCTATAATTGTATAGAAGAGCTGCAATTTTTTAACCTGTTACATAAATCATTGATGCTCATGGGTGCACTATTAACAGGCAAGTCACTGACTGCCCTGAAGTTGGCTTTCTTGAAAGTTCTGAGCTGTTGATGTGTGAAATTATGAGGAAATGGGAATGTGAAAAAAAAGTTTGCATGAAAGATGGTCTTCCTACCATATAATTTATCCATTATTTCCAGACAGTTGAAGGTTGGTTTAGAAAGGGATTTTGAATTTTGTTCAAAGCTCTTATTTAGTTTCTGAAAGAAAAGTCCTATGTCCAACCCATGCTTGGAGTCCAGTTCCATACGAATTAGAGTTCTTAAGTAACTGTATTGAACAAACTCTTCATTTGGTATGGAATTGGTTTTAGTAGTTTAAACTGTTTCTGCTATAAACATTGTGATTTTTATAAATTGCTTTGAGTTAACTTTATAAAGAATAAGATTTTTATATAGTTAAAATAAGCCTGAATATATACCAGTTTGATGGCAGTTGGTTTCTGTCACAAGAAAGCAATCTTCATTGTATTTTTCCTTGCTGCTGAGTAGAAGTAGTACAAAAATGTTCTTGTACAATAGGCTTTTTCCCTTCTTCTTTGGCCTAAGTAAAGACAACAGTCCTTTGTATAGAAATACTGGTTCATATATCTCTTATGAAAATGCTACTGCCTTTTCTAATCTCATAAAACAGAGTGCACTGTAAGAATGTTGAATAATAGCATGTAGGATAGACTGGTGAAAACTAACTCCAGGAGCACTTCAAGTTTGCTGTCTGCTTAAATGTAAGTTATTTCTTAGTTTAAGCCATGTTGTATAGCTGTCATGTAAATGAACATTCAAAGTTGGTTTTGATGTGCACATTTGGTTTAATGTGAAGGTAACATGAAACTAGTGATACTTTCTTTGAATGTTATGCTCATTACACTTGGCCCTTCATATCTATGGGAGCTTCATTCTCAACTCTCTCCACCCCCACCCACCCCACAGATGGCAAATATTGTGGGACCTCAAGTCCCATTCTTCTTAATGGTGGCACAGCATGCATGTGGATGTGTTGGTTTGGTTGTGTGCCCATGGCATCATGGAGGAGAATGGATCAGGGCCACATGGATGCTCCAACCCACAGATGGCAAGCCTGTGGATAGAAAGGATTGACTGCATATTGCTTAATTTTTCTGGGAAAGGTAGAAGATTCTGGATTATTTTGCTATGGTACAGAATGCTTTCATTGTCCATATATTCTTGGTTGCTTTATTCTGCCATCCTATGTGTCTTTCAAAGTACTAGGAAGCTGCTGTTTAAGCTTTGTCCATTGGCTTACAATATCACATAGGTTGCAGCCCCCCCCCCCCCCATGCTATTTAAATCTATATGAAACTTCTAGGACAGTGTGGCTAGTCCAAGAGAGTAGGGCTAGGACACAACTCATTTCCTTAATGCTGAGACTGATCCCTGACTTTTGGAGAAAGTGGTGCATGAAAATGACATTGCTGGCACATAGTGCATATCTACAGCACTGACTGGAATTCAGAACTGGCTGAAGAAAGGACCACAAGGGTTTCTGCTGAAGATATTTGGAGCCATAGAAAAGGAGCCCTGATGGCACATTGGTTAAATGCAGGTACTGCAGCCACAACATTGTGAGTTCAGTCCCAGAGGGCTCTAGGTTGACTCAGCCTTCCATCCTTTTGTCGGTCAGTACCCAGCTTGTTGGGGGCAGTTGGCTTACATATTGTAAACTGCTTAGGGAATGCTGAGTCCACTATGAAGTGGAATAGAAATGTAAATGCTATAGCTATTACTAAAAGTTGCTCTTCACAGCCAGAACCATACTGAGGAAGATGCTGACGCATGTAGGGTTAGAGAAGCATGAGTGTGAGGCTGTAGTGAAGGGGACTGTGGTGTGATTGAGCATATAGAATAAAGAAACCTTAACTATCATGCTTACCTATATAAGGCCACAATCTGTAAAGAAATAGGACTATGCATGCAAAATAACTAAAAGCCCATCAAATGAACTGAGGTTCTGAATTTTTAAAAAACAAAACAGCAGACCTTAGATGTATTTGGTTCATTTTGAGTATAGAAGTGAAAAATGGAAGCTTCTGCTTCCTTGTGGGTGGACACACACCCTGCCTCGGGGAAGTATTTTGAAGATTCGGGTACAGCAATATTGGTCTGCTGTCTCTCTTGCATTCATCTTTATAGATTCAATTCAGACACAACAGGGAATCATGGTTTTCAGCTCCAAGAGAACACAATGGAAGCCTCTGGCTATCATGTCCCATATCCCTCATGCTGAAGGCAAGGAAATGCAAAAGGGAAGGGAAATCTTTTTTTTTTTTTTTTTGTAATTTAAAACAAAATATTTTTGTTGTATATGAATGTGAGAATCCATACTTTGTTCGAGTTGGGATCTGAAACTAAAATTTTATTCTAGTTTGTCCTAACTAACTTTGACTTGCACAGAGTGTGGTTATTAGGAGAATAACGGGAAAAGGAAGCTTTGAATCTCTTCTCTCCTCTCTTCTGAATGGTGGTGGTGGGGAGGGGAGTGTGTGAGCTGAAGGCATTTCATGATGCATTCCCATTCTGGGGCCACAGAGGCACCACACAGTGACTTCTACTCAAGTGGAGTCTCACATCTGTCATTCCAGTTACACCTACCAAGCAGGTTGGGTGACTTGTTTGCTGCTGGGTCACTAGTACCTGGATTCAGACTCTACTGGGACCAAGCCACTTCATCTCTAACCAATAGAGTAGGGACCATTGCTTGCCAATCTGTGTGATCTGTGTGTGTGTTGCTCAAGTGAAACCTCACTTGCTGCTGAGCCTACAAAAGCAACCTGTATGTTAAAAAAAATCCAACCAAATAACCAAGGTGTTTGTGTATTCCAACAATTTATCTTTGTACAAACAAGGCAACAGAAAGTGGTGAGAGTCCAGAAATTTGCTTCTCTTTGCAATCTGTAAGATAGTAATATTGAATGAAAATTTAATAATGCAGTAATAGTGCATGATAAAAATGCAGCTATAGTCTGTGGCCATCAGTGTATCACAAGCAAACTGACTGTAGCCAATAGAAAATAAAATGGCATCACTTTACTTATTTTGCTTTTTGGGTAATACATAAAAATGTGGAAGAAATGGTACAGGAAATAATGGAGATGTTTTAAGTAGAATCTGTGGTCAGTAGCCTTCTTCAGATGTGTGCAATCCTAATTCTCCCACATCTGTTAAATTGTAATGGCCTTCAGTTATTTTACAAGGCATATAATAATTCCTAATATTTATTTATGTGAAACTGTGAAGAGTTTTTGTTTTGGAAAAAGTGTTTAAAATGTTGGAGAAATTCACTCTGTCTTGCCCTTTTTAACTTATAGTGTATGCTTAAATTACAAGGAGCATGCGATTTTATAGCAGCAGAAGCAGCAACAACGACAAAAGCTTTCTAGAAGACCTTTCAATTGCATGGTGTTTTCCCCCCTTTCCTCCTTGTAAGACTGTCAGCATGTGATCCGCAGCCCTGACATGCACACATAGACTAGTTTTTCTCCTTCAGATCAGCAGCTTTGGACAGCTTCTGTTTTTGGCACCCTTTTCAACCTGCTCTGTCTTGTCATTTTAGAGTTCAATATCTGCTGCTCTGAAGGAAAAAAATTGGGATGGGTTGGACCATTGTATTTGGTCTTTTGACCCTCCATGTTGCCCATGAGCAGTGAAGGATAACTTTTGACGAGCCATGTCAGATGTGACAGGCAATCTAGTTGGGTTGAGTGGAAATGTGCTGTACAAGTTTGAAGCCTTAGTTGAGGGCATTTTTCTGGTGTTCAGTGCATTTAAATTGACACAATACTTCAGTATGTTGTTCATTTAGAAACCATTGTGTATGTTTAGATTTCTGAAATCTGTATGCACTTTTCCCCCAATGTAGGATGGTGAACATTTTTGGTACAAAAGTGATTTCAAAAGTATTTTGCATCATTCATCAAGAAAGTTTTGTTTACATTTCAGTATTATAGTTATGTTCGTCTTCCCCTCTCCCACAAATATTTTTGTGGGTTTTATTAAACAGCTACTTCTAGGACTTCAAGTAGCTAGTACTTACAGCATTGCAATGTAAGGGCATTAAAGTAGTCCTACTTCATAAACACCCAGAGAGATAAATACTTCTAAAATACTTGTAAAATAAAGGCTTGTACTAGAAATTACAGGAAATATAAGATTAATTTTGGACCTTTATGTAATCTGATCCTGAAGTTTTTCTCTTGCTCATTTACAAGAGAACATTTCTTGTGTTTTGTTGTGGGAAAATGTTATTTTATTGGGAGATTATTTCAATGGGTGTGGGACTGTAAAATAGAGAATGCAGTACAAACAGCTGTGTTATTTGGATAGGGACCGTGGAAGGGAATTCAAAAGGGTGGGTGGTTATGAATTACAATGAGCCCAAGGTGTTACATGATGAGCCAAGAAGTGAGACAAACTGGAATAGTAGTGTTATACTTGGAAGCATTTTTTTGTCAACTTAGGCGTTTTAAATGTGAATATTTTGTTTCATACACTAGGTGCTTTAGAAAACAAAGGGTTCCCTTATCTAGAAACAAATCTCTTCCTTTAAGATTTTGTTTGTCTGTTTGAGTAATGGCTCTTAGTTCTAGAACTTCCCTAATCCCATGAACCACATTTTTATTTTATTTTTTGGCTTGATGGGGCCAGAAGGTTGCATATGTCCCAGTGAGTCTTTCCCCATTTTGAACAAATGAAGCCTTCTCCTTTTTCATGTACAGCTTTTTCACATCCCACAAGCTTAAAGATGGTTTTGCCCTATATCTCTGGGGACTGAGAGATGGCTGGTTGCATAAAGTTCATTGCACTGTGGCCAGATTCTTTTTTAATCAGTATAGTTCATTATTTCATTTCCAGTTCCTTTCCAGTTTAGCAAAGTTTAGCTTTGTTTTGTTTTTTTTTAAATCTCTTCAGTAGATACTCTAAACCTGAATATTCAAACAGATATGATTAGACTTCTTCAACATTATTTATTTTTCTAATAATAAATCACATTTAACCCACAGAAACCTCATGGCAGCTAAATAGCCTTGGAGGGAGCAGTGTGTCTCCTCAGTTGTGCCCTGCAAAATTGTCTTTTCATCCATATCTTTAAATCTAAGGAAGGACACTAAGGGCTATAAGGACACCCACTGGAAGAAATAACAAATCAGAACAATAAGATATTCTGGCACACCCATTTCAGTCTATAGGTGTTTTTTTTATTATATACACAAGTACACTGTGCTTTCCTAAATTTGTATTTCTGCATGTTTCTTGACTTCGACGTGAGAAAAAAAGTAGCTTTTCAAAGGTCGACCATTACGTGCAGAACCTCCAGTATGAGGAGAGATCGGTAATTTGTGTGGAGTGTGAAAGAGGTAGTGTAGATGACATTGGAACCTCCCCAAGTGTTTGAGAATGGGCTTCTGGTTTGAGATAATTCCTAGGCAATTCTGCTGCACAATACATGATGAAAATTAAAGTCTTTTTGATAATTTCATATTGATCATTTGAAAACTATGTTCCCTTTTTTGTGATAATTTTTTTCTGCTTAATTTTTTGTGGTCCAATCCACACTGCAGAATTGCCGTATTTTCCAGCGTATAAGACGACTGGGTGTATAAGACGACCCCCAACTTTTCTAGTCAAAATATAGAGTTTGGGATATACTCGCCATATAAGATGACGCCCCCCTTTCCAACACACACCAAATAAAAATTTTTAAAAAATTAGATTTGATTTCAATATGGTAATGTTAATTCAAATGCTTATGACATGCAGGTACTTAGCAGGAAAACTGTCACTTATAAATACAACAAACTACAGCTTCCATGTTCCCTAGCATTTATTTCTGCAGTGTGTTTTGGACCTTGCTTTTTAAAAAATAGTCCAGATTTAAATGCTGCTTTAGAAATTATTTCCATCTCCCAGCTATGAGATGTTTGGGGGGAAATGAGGAAGTGTTGGGAGGGAAGGACTGCCAGTATACTACTAGGTGATGCCTTCTGGGGGATGTACAAGGTGCAGCCAAGTAAGTGACCCTGGGCATGTCACACACTCTCAGCCTCA
>JAIPUX010001880.1:37654464-37656226 GCA_020142125.1 Phrynosoma platyrhinos | reverse complement strand
AAAATTATTAGAATTAGCTGCAGTGGATAGTTTATCGATGTATGTAGCAGGTAAAACAACACAACAATATAAAGGAAATGGGGAGCAATAAAGAAATATTGTATCTAGACTTCGGTATGAGATATCAATGTAAACAAGTGAACAAAGTTAACACATCATAAATGGATTTAAGTTCCTTTTTTTCTTTATTAATGTTTTGTGGTTTTCATGTTACATAATTGTGTTGTAAAATTAATTTTATGTCCATTAAAAATGGTGGAGAAAAATAAATAAATAAATAAATAAAATGTATCTTCATCCGTTATCAAGACTAAGATAAGGTGCAGAAACATTGAGTCCATGAGCTTTGCATTCAGAGAAGACACATGGCATGAACTGGTTTAAGCAGTAATGTAAAAGATTTTAGTAAGCCATAGTGAGTAACACAGTTCAACAGAGTGGACATCTTTCTATTCACCTTAAGAGTCATGTTTTCCATAGAAGGTATCCATCAGTTGGGAATGAACAATAAGTTAATGGGTGAGTTCTACAAGTCAGCTCAACTGCAACACAGAATGTCCCTTGGGAATGCAGTTACACAGATGTTCAGTTGATATAGGAAAATCAAAATGGACCTCTTTGCCTCATCTTGGTGTATGAGGTTTACAAGGTCATTTATTTCCCAGATGTTATCTCTCTACTGTTTTGGTTGGAGACTGTAATATAAGTATGCTTTCCCCTCCCCCTAATTGCTTGTCTCTTTGGCTTGTCTTTTCAGACAACAATTTTTTTCCCTTACTTAAAAGTAAGTGTACCCAGGCATAACCATACCACACAAAATAGATGTTTGTTTCCATATGAATTTGGTGGTGCTCCTATGTGCTCCTGTAAATGATTTCATGAAAATAAACATTTCACTCTCGGTATTTTTGTGAAAAATAAGGTATTGAAATATGATGTACAGATCGAACATGTATTGTAAGATCAGCTAATTTTATTCTGTCAAAACCTTGGTTTCCTTGTTATCTCTAGGAAGTGACACATTCATCTACAAGAAAATACTGTAGAAGTTGAAAGGTTCTAGATCCATAGATTAATGAAAGGCTAAGCTTGTACAGTTGTCCCTCTGTTTTTGCGGACTTGAAGTCTGCAACCCTCGCTTATCCACGCGGGCACGCACTTCCATTCAAACCAATAGGGCTTGAATATTTTATTATTATTTTTGTTGTTGTTGTTGTTGTTGTTGTTGTTGTTGTTCCCTTTTTCGCAGGGGGGGGTGTGTCCAGAACAGATCCCCACAAAAAAGAAGCGGCAACTGTATTTCATTAGCAGTGTTAAGAAAGAACGTGCAAAAGCAGTGTTACAACTGAATGTTAAGAAAACAAAATAATGTCCATGAATGATTTACATAACTTTAAAACAGATGATGAAAACATCAAAATAAAGACTTTCTATGCCTTGGCTTAATCATAAATCAAATTGGAGACTATAGTCAAGGCACCAGAAGAAGACTAGGACTTAGAAGGGTGGTTGTGAAGTAACTAGGGTCTAGTTTACACTGCAGAAATAAAGCAATTTGATACCACTTTAACTGCCATGGTTCCATAATGTAGAATCCTGGGGTTTGTAGTTTGTTGTGGTACCAGAGCTCTCTGACAGAGAAGGCTAAATATCTCACAAAATGACAAATCCCAGAATTCCATAGCATTGAGCCATGGCAGTTAAAGTGATGTCAAACTGCATTATTTCTGCAGTGCAGATTTGACAAGATCCTCAAGTGTAG
>JAIPUX010001880.1:37644464-37649464 GCA_020142125.1 Phrynosoma platyrhinos | reverse complement strand
TTCAGCTTAGGCAATGAGGTCTGCCTCACTTGAAGAATGGTGTACATATCACACAGTATAACAAGGATATCAACAAAATGATGCATGTCCAGAATAGGGCACTGAACCTATGGAAGGGCATGGAAACACAGTGCTGTTTGGAAAGGTTGGAGTAGATGGTTGTATTTAGCCTGGAAGAGATGGCAAGGGGATGTTCTCATGCAGATGGCAGAATTTATTTTCTGCCACTCCAAACTGTAGGAATCAAAGCAGTTGGTTCAAATGACTGGAAAAGAGATTTCAAGTACATATTAGGAAGAACTTCTTGACAATACAGTTCATATGACATAGTAGAATATACTGCCCCAGAAGGTGGTTGACTCCCCTTCATTAGAAATACAGTAGCCCTCCATTTTCGTGGGGAATCCATTCTGGACCCCTCCATGAGAACGGAAACTCGCAAATAATCAAGTCTCATTGGCTTGAATGGCTGCATGCTCCTGCATGCGGCCCTGAATACATGCCATTTAATTTAACTGAGCTCACCCCCCCCCATGAATAATCAAGACCGCGGACATCAAGTCCACAAAAACGGAGGAACAACTATACTGAAGGAGATGTTTCATGACCAGCTATCCAAAATCCTAACTTAGAGGATTTCCTGCATCAATGGAGATTGAAGCAGATTTATTCCTTTCTGTTCTATGATAATAAACCATAGAATGCAACAGTAGTCCTTAATAAAAATAATCATTTAGTGGCACACAAAAAAAATTGCTAGGAATAGCCCATGTGATCCAAATTCATAGAAATGAGGTGGGAGCCCTCTCTGAGACTGGGTGGTTGAGTCCTCTCATAAGTCCTATTCATTAACTGTGGTTGATCAGAAGTTGTCCCTGGAATTGAGAAGATTAGATCAAAAGAAAGGATACTGAGAGCAAATTTACTCAATTTGATATAGATTGTGGGCTCCTACCTAAAGATTTTTTAAAAATTGATGCTTCTGGTTAGAACCAGTTAATAAGTCTCCCATCCATATCTCTCAGTAGTTCAGTAGAATTAAATTTGTCTTTTTATGTTTTTTAAATGCTACACCTATATTTAGAGAGTGAAACAGCACAGGTTTCACAAAATAGTATTGTTCTAAATCAGTATTACCTTTGGAATTTTAGTGTAGATGATGTTAAAGGTAAAGGTATTCCCATTGACAAGGTTTTCAAGTTGTGTCCAACCATAGGGGGCAGTGCTCATCTCCATTACTAAGCCAAAGAGCCAGCGTTGTCAGAGACTGTGATCATATGGCCAGCATGATTGCACAGAACGCTCTTTACCTTCCCACCAAAGTGGTACCTATTTATCTACTTGCATTTGCATGCTTTCGAACTGCTAGGTTGGCAGAAGCTGGGACTAGTGATGGGAGCTCACCCCATCATGCAGCACTCAGGCCTCAAACTGCCAACCTGCTGATCTTGCAGCCAACAGAGACAGTGTCTTAACCACTTGATCCACTGCATCCCTCTGTGTGCCTTATAATGAAATGCATTAGTTTAAAAAAAGTTATTTAAATAATTCTCTAGATTTAAAAAATACTGATGGCAACTCATTTTTACACTTGTAATTGAGCTATAACACTGAACTAATGTTGATAACAGCATTAGCTATTCTTGAAATAATAGTGGTACAATAATGTTGGTATAATACTGAAAAGGTTGGTAAAAAATAAAGTGGTGATACATAATTTCCCCCCTGATTTTTAATGTGTACCAAGATGTATGTTGTTCTTTAGCTGTTTTAGGTTAATCCACACATATTTTTTGGTATTTTTTGTTAAAGATTTTCAAACAATGCAAAACAATTGAATATTATTGATATGAAGATTTCATTGTTCTTAGAGTCTTCTGGAATGTTTTTGTTCTGTTATGCTTATCTGCCCTTTTTAAAGGCTTCGTCAACTATTTCTAGACAGATTTTAACCAATTTTGCCTCTGCATGCCCATCTTATTTTCTTTGCAGTGCCTGGATAGCTTGTTTGCAAAGTTTACTTGGCCACAGTATCCCCTGGGGCTTGATTCAGGACAGCATGTGCATGCAGCCCTTGAAACTATGTCAGATAGTCCCCAGATCCTAAAAGGTTGGCTACCCCTGAGATAAAGCATCATGTTTAATGGCCTCATTTTTTCTTCTTCTTTTAAGTGTTTGTTTTAATACCTGTGTGAAACATCAAACTACTATATACATTTCAGTCTTTATATATTATGGTGTAGACTTCTATAGCAGTCACAAAATTATAATAAGATTATAAATAGTGAAGCATAACAGATTATTCTTCCTGATGAATATGAATTCACAGTATTGCTGGTAGTTTTTTAAAGCTGAATGTGTAGGTTAGTATCTGCTTGTGTGTTTGTATTTAGGAACAGACACAAACATTCATACATGTGCTGATGTGGGTATGTACAAGATGATGTATAATTTTAGATTCAGTTTTGTGACCCAGTTATATACAGAATTTGCTTTGCACTTTGATATCATTTCCCCTCAGCCTTTTTAAAGGGGAAGAATCATAAACAGCATACTTATTTCTTTGCCAAAAATGAATTCAGTATCAAAACAGAAATAAAATCACAAAATATGTACATTAGAAATACAACTTTTAAAATTTTAAAAATAATCACCCCACATGTTGCACAGGCTATTTTAATAGTGGGCATTATATTTATTTAAGATTAGATTTTACATAGCATTATTCAAATTCATAAGTGGTCTTGAGATTTGAAATTTATTTGATCAAGAGGAACATAAAAATACACACATATATTATTATGTAGGCATTTTTTCTTATCAGCATATTGAATATGATTGTCAAAATTTGTGAAAGAAATATTGATTTAATTTAAAAAGTGAAATAATGTTCCTTTTTTAATCAACAGTTGCATATAGGAACAGCTTTTAAAATAATTGTTGTAGAATTATCCAATAATAATGTTAGTCTAGTTAATATAATGATTGTGTTAAATGGGGGTATGGGGCAAAGATTATGTTTATGTGATTGTGTGTGTTTGTGTGTATGCATATACCAACACCTGCATTGAAAGTAATTTACTGTGCCATGATTATTGTGCTTCTCTGAAAGAAGTGCTGTAAACCAAGCAGAATAAAAGGAAAGCAAAATATTAGATCTCAGACTGTTTTGCTGTTTTACTGTAGCAGCCATTGGCTTCGCTAAAGACTGTTTTCAAACAGCCGTAGCAGAGGGGACAGAGGACAGCTGGACTTAGGCCATCGAGTCTTGGCCCCAGCGGTACAGGAGGGGAGACAACGAGAGTTCCAGTACAGTGGATCGAAAAGTGTGTTTGACAGCCAGGTGAGCTGCTTGTTTTGCTTGCAGTCCCCAGGGTGCTTGAGACTCTCTTTGGAAGGGGAAGAATGGTATCAAAGCTGACTCCAGAGAGATAAAAATGGGCCTGAAGGGTTGATGCTCCTGTCCCTTATGTGATACTGAGGAGGTTTGCGATGATAAAAATTTTCACACTAGAGTCTCAGCGAGGGTGATTTAAAAAAAGGGATGTATTTAGTTTTGCTTTATTTAGGCATGGGGAATTGTTAATATATAAAGAGAAATTGCAAAGCAGTGAAATAATAGACAGTATAGATATGATACAGCAGGTATTTAGTAAGCAGAACAAAGAGAAATTTTGAATGGAAGTGTGTAATGAATTCAGGAATCCATCATTGTGTTTCCTGGATCATATAAGGAAATACAAATATTAGGGGCATTTCACACAACCAAAAATGAGCTTATTCTTTCAATCCATTCAAATGTGTTTTTGATAGTCTGGTTGTTTGAATCAGCCAAGAGAATACACTGGGATAACTAGACCACATTGCTGCATATGTGTTAAGTTTGAGTAGATGGATATTAGTTATTTCTCCTCAAGGCTACTTCCACTTAAGATGACTCTATGAATAAGAGACTTCCAAGAGATACTGTTGTTTACAGCCCTGCTTTGGTCCTGCTTCTTTGATTGAGCCAATCCACATGTAAATCCACTTTTCCTGCTGCTTTCAGTCTTACTGTCTTCCCCGATGAGTCCTGTCTTTTGTTATGTATGATAACATCAATTTATTAATTTTGATGTCTAATTTATTAATTTATTAATTTTGATGTCTAGTTGTCCATGGTATCCGTAGAACTCTTGCTCAGTATCACATGTCAAAAGAGTTTATTTTCTTCCTCTCCGATTCTCTTCACTGTCCAACTTTCACTTCCATACACATAAACTGGAAATAATATGGAATAGATGATTCTAACTTTGGAATTCAATTATATATTGTTAGACTTAAAGATTTCACCTAGTTATTTTATAGCTGCCTTTCGAAGTTCTAATCTTCTTTTGATTCCTTAACTACTGACTTAATTTGATTTGTGAGTGAGCCAAGGTATAGAAAATCTTTTAAATATTTTGTTGCCTTTATCACCCATTTTTTAAGCTTTGTAAATAATTTGTGGCCACTATTTTTGTTTTCTTAATATTCCATTATAGTCCTTCTTTTGCATTTTCTTCCTTAATGTTCATCAGTAGTCTCTTTCCTATTTTCTGCTAATAATTTGGTGTCATCTGGATATTTTATTGGTAATATTCCTTCTCACATTTTCAAACCTTCTTCGTCCAAGTCTAATCCCAGTTTCCTTATATGTTCTGCATTTAAATTAAAGCGATAGGGCAGTAAAAAGAAGTCATTTCTGACACCCTTTCCAATTGGAAACCATTCTATTTGTCTATGTTCTTTCCTGATAGCAACAGCATTTACATTTGTCTGCTGTCGCCCCCAAACTCTGGAACGACCTGCCGGATGAAATCCGTCAGCTGACATCTTTAGACAGCTTCAAAAAGGCTGTTAAGATGGATCTCTTCTGGCAGGCCTTTCCAGATTAATTATCCCAGCCATGGGCTTCCCGGTCCCCTGGGGTTACCCTTGGGTTACCCGGCCCCCTTAGGTTACCTGGCCCCTTTTTCCTC
>JAIPUX010001880.1:37634092-37644364 GCA_020142125.1 Phrynosoma platyrhinos | reverse complement strand
TTACCAACCTACGAAAGGATGGAAGGCTGAGTCAACCTTGGAGCTCTGGAATCAAACTCACAACGTTGAAGCTGCAGTGCCAGCATTTAGTCACTGCACCGCCAAGGCTTCTGTTGTCCAGAGTATGGGTTACCCGTCAGGACAAGCATATTTTGGCACACCCATTTCTTTTAGAGCAATCTGTAGTTTTTCATGATCTATAGAAATGCACTGAACTTTCCAGATTATTTTTAAATTATGGTTTTAAAGTATTTATTGATGGATTTTAATATGTACTGGTTTTATATTCTTTTACATATATATTATGTTGTGTTATTTGTGGTTGTTCCCCACTTTGATCTACAGGGAGAGGTGGTTAAGTAGTAGTAGAAGCTATTGTTGTTGTTAATATATATATATATATATATATATATATATATATATATATATATATATATATATTATTTAAGTTGATATTCTGTTTGATCCATCTAAATGAGAAAGAAAGTAGGAGGTCAGAAGTCAGCCTGTGTGTGCAGAATCTTCAGTATGAAGAAAGAGCAGTAATCTGTATGGAGTATTGAAGGGCTGGTGTAGGCCACACTTGGAAGTCTCTAGTGCTTGAAAATGAACCCTTAGTTTTAGATAATTCCTAAGCAATTCTGCTGCACAGTATTTGATGACAATCCTATTGATGATTTGAATTGGATCATTTGATATCAATGTTGCCATTGTGGTGATAGTTTTAATCTGTTTGATTATCACTGTGTGCCTTCAGCATGTTTCTCGAAACTCTGGGTAATAGTTATTTTCATTTATTCAATTAAAATATACTTTCAGACTCCATATAGTTTATTCCATTTTATTAGATTGCACTCTTCTATGAAAAAAATCTGTTCCAGTATGTCTGCCTTTTTTACTAACTAAGGGTCAAAATTATTGTCATAGATATACCACCACACTCCCTACTGTCCTTAGGAAGTGGTCATTATTTTTGTTTTCTTTATTTCATTGATATACCAAATTTTGCACTTTCTCCTTAACTTTCATCTGTAGTGGTTCCAATTCAATTATTGGTGTTCCTTCATCCAATATTTCATATCTCCTTCCTCTGAATCTAATTCTACTTTTGGTGTGCCATGTTCTACATATATAAACTAAACAGATCAGGTGATAAACATTCTTGCCAAATGGAAACCTTTCTAAGTCTCTGCATTCTGTCTTGGCAGTGGCTTCTTGTTTGGAATATAGGTTACATGTTGTTAAATCAAATAGTTTCTTTCTTTCTTTATATATATGACCAAAGGTTTGCTACAATCTATAAAGCATAGGCTGCATAACCCATGTATCTTTGCAGTATGATTTGTTGTCAAGATTAATGTAGTAGTCCAGTGGTTCCAACAATCCCTATTGTCCCCTTTCTTGGGAATTTGAATGTATTTGAAGTATTTCTACTGTCTGGGTCTTTGTTTTGTGTTGCTTATTTGTTAGCAAATTTTTGTGAGAATTTGAATTTGTTCCACCTGTAACTTGTAACAGCTCAATTGATTTTCCATCTGTTTCTGACTTATTTCTCCCAAGTGCTTTGAAAGTAGTTTTAATTTCACTATCTAAAATAGTGAAATTCTTCATCTGAAGAAGTGTTCCTTGAAAGAATATGTCCTCTTTTCATATCCTTTGTATTCATATCCTTTAGTACATTTCTTCTATCACTATTTTTGCCCTAATTGTATAAAGTTTTCCTGTGTTGGTCATATAGCATCCCTAATCTTTGTATAAATTTCTCTTTGATTTCTTGGACCTTTTGAAAGTGTTTTTTTGTTCTCCTTTTTTGTTATCGTCTTTGTTTTCTTTACTCTGATTATTATAATACTTATTTTTCTCCATAGGTATAAGCACTGAACAGCTGCAGTCAGGATTCTTACCCTTTTGTCACCTTTTACTCTTGGTTCTCATCTGCCCTTAAGCATTTGAAGAGTTTAATCAGTCTACCAATGAGGCTTCTTTTTTAATGTTTTTGCATTCTTCCCTGATGATGTCCCTAGTTTTGATCCAGAGTTCTTCTGGTTCCTAGTCAATTGAGTTTCATAGCACAAATGCAGGAGAGTTCATCACCCTCTGAGGCAGTATATTTTACCATCAAATGGTTCTTGCAGTAAAGAGGTTCTTTCTAATGTTTAGGTGGAATATCTTTTCTTGTCATTTGAATCCATTGGTTCATGTTCTAGTCCAGGGGTAGGCAACCTTTCCCCTTTAAGGGCCGAGGGACTTCAGCTCCCAGAATCCCAGGAGCTATTGGCCAACATGGTACTATTGGCCAACATGACTGAGGCTTCTGGGAGCTGAACTCCCTCGGCCCTTAAAGGGGAAAGGTTGCCTACCCCTGTTCTAGTCTCTAGAGCAGCAGAAAACAACTCACTCCACCTTCTACATGATATGGCCTCCACAATATTCTGGCAAACAAGGTAGTAAAATGTGGAATTGACAATGCAACAGCTGGATTTGTAATTGGTTGACCAGCCAAACCTGAAGGGTGCTCAGCAATGGTTCCTCTTCATCCTGGAGAGAAGTGACTAGGAGGTGTCCTAGGGTTCTGTTCTGGGCCCAGTGCTATTCAACATCTTTATCAATGACTTGGATGAAGGAATAGAGGGCATGTTTATCAAATTTGCAGATGACACCATATTAGGAGGAGCATCAAAATTCAAAATGACTTGAATAGATTAGAAAGTGGGGCCAAAACTAACCAAATGAATTTCAACATGGAGAAATGTAAGGTACTACACTTAGGAAGAAAAAAAATGAAACACAGAGATATAGGATGGGGGAACACCTGACTTAACAAAACTACATGCAAAAGGTATATAGAAGTCCTAGTAGACCCAAATTGAACATGAGCCAACAATGTGATGCTGCAGCTGCAGCTAAAAAAGCCAATGCAGTTCTAGACTGCGTCAATAGAAATATAGTATCTAGATCAAGGTAAGTAATAGTACCACTCTATTTTGCTATAGTCAAGCCTCACAGAACTGTGTCCAGTTATGGGCACCACTATTCAAAAAGAATGTTGACAAACAAGCGTGTTCAGAGGGCAACCAAAATGATGAAGGGTCTGGAAACCATGCCCTATGAGTAACAACTTAGGGAGCTGAGTATGTTTAGCCTGGAGAAGAGGTAAGAGGTGATATGATATCCCCATTTAAATATTTGAAGGGATGTCATATTGAAGGTGGCAAGCTTCTTTTCTGCTGCTCCAGAGACCAGGACATGGAGCAATGGCTGAAAAGTACAGGAAAAGAAATTCCACTTCACCATTAGAAGGACTTTCCTGACAGTAAGAGCTGTTCAACAATGGAATACACTTCCTCAGAGTGTGGTAGAGTCTCCTTTTTTGGTGGTTTTTAAACAGAGTCTGGATGGTGTGTTCTGATTGGGATGGAGTTGGGCGTGATGACCCTTGAGGTCTCTTCCAACTCTAATATTCTTTGATTCAGAAATTTAAAGATAGCTATCATGTCACACGTCAATCTTTTCTTCTCTAAGTTAAACTAACCAGCTGTCTAAATTGTTTCTGATAAGGTTTGGTTTCCAGGCCTTTGATCATCTTGGTCACCCTCATTCCAGCTTATCCATATCCTTTTTAAACTGTGGTGCTCAGAACTGGATATAGTATCTCAGGTGTGATCTCATCAAAGCATTGCCTTGGGTGTTCTGGCCAGGAGCGTAGATGCTTGGCGGAGTCTATTCTCCCAAGAATATTACTGTCAGATCACAGTCAGACCACTCGCCATGTCAAGGTGGTTCTCGTGGAAATACATGGACATTTCCCAGTAAGACCACACCACCACCAGAGTTCTTCACTCCCAAAATATTTGTGACTAAAAATGATAATTTCTGATCCCAGAAACCTCCAGGTATGGTAATTTGGCATTTAAAAAAGGTGCACTCTCTCTATGCTTTGTTTTGCCATTATTGTTCAGGAAAGCAGCCAAGTATGCTGATAGGTGTAGTCAAAGCAACACAAAACAAAACAGTGTGCAGAGCTAATGCGGTCAAGAGTTCTGTGCACACAAACAGTCATAACGCAAAAGGCTCGTAGCAACAAACCAAGAGTACAACCAGATGAAGTCCAGGGTTCCAGAGAGAGACGAGTCGTGTAGGCAATCCAATGTCAAGGAGTCCAGACAGACAAGGCAAGCCAACAATCCGATCACTTCTAGAGCTGGGAAGTGAGCATTCTGGTGGTCATCCCACACCTCCCCAATGTGCATATCCAGCACAATTCCCGCTCAAACACTCAGTTCCTTGTTGTCCACTGCAAAAGTAGTGTTATTCAGAACACACTCTTTGGAGTTTTTCCCTTTTGAGATTTACAAGAAGCCCCTGCTTATCTGATGGGTTAGAGACTGGACTATTGCCAGAAAGTAGAATTGGTTGAAATGTGGAACTCAGGATTTTTTTTTAACTTGCAAATGCATTTTGGCCACTGAAAAAAAACATAAATAACACACTATGGGCCTTTGTAGATTGCCAGAAATAGTGCAAATTGAGTCCACTTTAAGGGTTAGGATTAGTGCTAGGGAATCATGGGAATTGTGTTTGTTTTTTGTTTGTTTGTTTGTTTTCCTGAGACATTGAGCCTTCTCTGTCAGAGAGCTCTGGTGCCACAATAAAATACAGTTCCCATGATTCTCTAACCCTTAAAGTGGACTCAATTTGCACTATTTGTAGCAGTCTGCAAAGGCCCTATATCACTTCTGAATGTGTGCAAAAACTAAATAACACACTATATAACTTAAAATGAATAAAAACTTACCTTTAATGTCCTGCTCTCAGCATATTACTGTATACTATATGTATATTACATTAAAATGTATACTATATTATAAGCACAAATATTATGCAGTAATACTGTAAGAGTCATTCTGCCCACAATCTAAGAAGCACCATGGGCTGAACGCAGAAGCACTATGGACTGAATGGAGTGCAGGGGAAAGATTAGTACAGAGGCTCGCTTTGGACTGCTTGCATGACCGAAGAAGAAGTGATGCAAGCCTACACTTGCCATATTTGCAAACTTCACAGACAAATTCCATTAATTCAAGAAGGGGTTCTCTCTTTCTGTAGGCAAGCCTTGGGACTGTGTGCACGTGAGCAAGCGGTCTTAAGTGAACCTTGTAAGCAAGAAGAACTGACAAAAGAGCAGATCCCTTGTCAAACTAATGGAACTTGTCTGTGATTTGCAAGTGCCAAAAGAGGGAGTTGTTAAAAAGTAAGGTGTTGGAAAGTGGTGGCTTCCTGTATTTTGGATAATGGCTGTGGATTTGGCTGACTTCTATCTTCTAAGCATTTTGGCTTTGTTTCTTTAGTTTAATCAGCCTTGGCTTGCCTCAGACTATCTGACTACTCCTGTGTTTATCAATCTTTCTTGCTTAGCCCTTTGTGATTTATGGCCTTTACCGGCTCATTTACAAGGTGCTCCTCCTGCAAGGGCAAGATCCCTAAGATGGATAGCCACTATAAATGCATCTTGTGTTTGGCCAAACAAATCCTAATTCCCCTCAGTCTAGATAGGGCTCTGGATAGCAACATGACCCCTCCAGCTGAAATGCAGAAGTGTATGTTTGAGAAGAAGCACACACACACACAGAAGTCTAAAGACACTGGGGCTCTTTGTCCCCATTCCAAATCTGTGACTTCCTCATGATCTGCTTCTCTACTTTCGCCTCATCTTACTCCATTTCAGTCTTCAGTTCAGCAGCTCATGACAGCACCGCTTCAGCTCTTGTTTCCATTTGTTCATAGCATTTTTCAGACCTACCTGCATGAAGTATTCTGGCTCTCTGCAGTCTGAGTCTACAGAAGAGGTTCTCTTCCTTGGTACCATGTCAGATGGAGAGATTCCCAACTCCTCTCCCAGAGATTCCCCACAAGCTCCAGCATTATTGTCATGTTATCATGGGAGACTCCCTTTGTCCCCCTCAGACACGTTCTCCGAGACCTGAGGTAGTTTCACCAAGTCAATACCGCCAATCCTGTTGCTTTTCTCTATGTCATGCAGCTCACACCATTCTGATTCAGGTCATCCCTGTCTCATAGTTCTTGGTATAGACAGTCTTCATCTTGCAACAGGTGACACTCTTACAGGTCTCATGGAAGGTTTGTTGGAAGCATGAGAGGGAACCACTGTACAGGGAGGTTGAGCAGGACAGAATTTGATCTCCTTGTCAACATTATGAGAGGTCTCCCTCTAGAGACTCTCAGTGCTACCATGACTACATTTACGACCACCATCCTTATGATGATCCTACCACTATTGAGGAGCCCTGGTGGCACAGTGATTAAATGTCATACTGCAGCCACTCACAGCCACAAGATTGTGAGTTTGTTCCTGCAGGGCTCCAAGTTCCATTCAGCCTTCCATCATTTTGTAGGTCAGTAAAATGAGTATCCAGCTTGTTGGGGGCAATTGGTCTATACATTGTAAACCACTTAGGGAGTTCTAGTTCATTGATAGGCAGTATAGAAATGTCCTTGCTATTGCTTTTGCTACTCTTGACATTGTCCTCCAACCTTTTTACCAATGATGCCACAGTTATGAAACAGCAACCTGTTCTTTTGTGATTTGTAGTTCTCAGAGTGTCCTAATGGCTAAGTGTTTGTCACACAGAATGTGCCCTAGAGAAGAGTAGATAGTTTTGTTTTGTTTTCAGTAACTTGATATAATCCCAAGCCTTATCTGGTTACAGAGAAACACAGACTCATAGAGCTGCTGGGTTACTGAGATTAAGTAACCATCTCACATCTTCTCGTATGAGTCTGTTGTTCCAGTCTGTTGAAGCTTTTTAGTACAACTATCCTATCCTGTATCTCATACTCTAGACAAGGAGAAATTCCTGCTCACAAGGAAAGGCAGGCCTTCTTATGAAACTAGGTTTGCTGCCATTCAGTTTCATGGGTTCACTTGCAAGTCCTCAGTGTCCAATAGCTAAACACCCCAAATGGGACTGAGCAACAAGTCTCATTGTAGTACTGAGGTTACTGCTTACTGAATTGCTGAAAGGGAAAATGCAGGAGTTTCATGATTAAAGAAGATTGTTTGTTTTGTTTTTAAAATGTGTGTTGTGCCCTTTCTTTTTGGGGCCTCAAACAAAACTTTGAAATTGAAATCTGTTTGTGATGGCAGAGTTATTGAAGGTCTTAGTTTGGTTAACTATTAAATATTTATCAATACAGCCTTTGTTTGAGAGCCAGTGTGGTGTAGTGTTTTGAGCGTAGGACTTGACAAGGGTTCAATTCCCCATTTGGCTATGGAAAACCACTGGTTGACCTTGGTCAAGTCACACACTCTCACCCCCAGAAACCCCTGTGATCGGTTCACCTTAGTGTCTCTATAAGTCAGCAATGACTTGAATGAAAACACACAACAGCAAGCAGCCTTTGTTTAAAATGTTATTTTGTTGGTCTCCCACTGTCATCTGATGTGTTATGGCACTCTTTGCTGTTGAATACAGTAAACTGCAATACAGTAAACTAGTAAGCAGAATTGCATTATCCTGAAATAATTGTGGTCTTATTCATCTATTTTAAAATGTTTATACACTACCAGTCTTTTCCAGGCAAGGTACAGTGCTTAAAATATAATAAAAATTACATTGTAGTGGAAACAAAACACAGCAATATAATATAACCAATGGATGTACATTTTTAAAAATAAAAATGACAGGTATCATAAGTTAATAAATGCTGAGACATGTAAAGAAGTTTTTAACACATGCCAAAATTGCATCAGAATTGGCACATATTTTATTTCTGGGAAGAGGGACTCCAGAGAGTGGGCACCAGTACAGAAAAGAAAACCTTTCTTGCCAGAAGAACATCTGTGGAACAACCAGGAGGGCCTCTGGTAATCGCAGCAATTGGGCATGTCTATATGGAAGAAGGCAAATTATTCATTTCATGTTTCATGCATTGTTACTCTAAGTAAGCCATTTTGTTCCCATTTCAATTTTCAGACAGCATAAAACATACATTTAGCCTCACTTGCACAGTAATACTGTTTTCACTGATGCTATGCCTTTTGTGGGAAACATCTTCTGCATATACTTTTAACTTGTGGTTTTATGGTTTTCTCAGATTTTTGCCATGTATAGCTAGTTTTTTTTTAATGTTAGCTTATTCTGTGGTAAAGTCTTCATTAATGCGCATATATATATATATATATATATATATATATATATATATATATAATAGCCCAGTTTCTTTTTTCAAATGCATTTATTGGTAGAAAGAACAGATTTTGCCATATATTGGCAGCGTTATAGAGCTGGATTCTTGGCTGAAGTCCCCAGAGATCACAAACAATTACACTTGTTCATAGTAAAAGAAGTAAACATAGCACATGCTACAGATTATTTCCGCAGCCAATAGCATTATTAATTTAACAATGAATGAGTATATAAGCACACTTAAAAATCTGGTTCGATGGTGAATAGCATGAAGATGCTATCCAAGGTGGTTTGGAAGACTATTAAACTATGAAGTATGCATATAAGAGAGGGAGAAAAAGAAAAAGTGAGATTTGACCTAAAACCTAAAGATGTTAAATCGTGACTACATATATATATCTTATTGGAAGGAACATGATGATAAGATTGAGTGGACAGAATGGCATATGCAAGGTAGAATACCATTTTATGTTTTTAATGAACTGTAAAAGTCAGACAGTGTTGCTGATTTCAGTTTAAAATTGAGGATTGAAACAAGTGTAAGTGTGTGGACTTTTAATAGGAAAGTGTGTGGACTTTTAATAGGAAAAATGTAAGAAAGTGTGTGGACTTTTAATAGGAAAAATGGTTAGGCACAAGTCATGAATGAAGATGTACTTCATTTCCATTCACTAGTTCACTTAAGTTTGATCTGATTTTTAGTCTTTATTTTTTAGTTGATCACAAAGTGTTGTTATCATTTTAAAACTTTAAATTAATAACTATAATAAAGTTTAAAAATTAAAAATTTAAAAACAGATAATTAATTAGTCATATTTAAAACAATCAAACAGCTGTATCACCCACTTAAAACTTAGCAAAGATGGATAAAAGGATAGCTCTGCTTTCTCCCCTCCACTTTCTAAAATCAACCACTCTAAGGATGCAAACCTAGGGTCAACTACAAAAAAGTCAATCTCCAATGGTGTAATATAGCATAAGATCTCCAAGCAGATTGAAAGCTTTGGATAGTTGGTTATGATTTGAATGACTTCTCAGATCTCTTGCCTGAAAACTATTTTCAGTAATTCCCCGAACTGTGCCCTTTAAGGGATTTTGGACTTCAGCTCCAGAATCCCAGACTATTGGCCAACATGGCTGAGGCTTTTGGGAGCTGGATTCCAAACTTCCTTAAAGGGCATAGTTTGGGGATCACTGGTAGACACCTGCACCTTGAATTGCATCTAGAAATAAATTAGAAACACTGTTGTTGCAAGACCAGTGTAACAGTGTAATCCATGGGTTCTCAAGTCCTATTATATACAATGGTGTAGTGAAATGTCATTGAATAAATAGGAAAAAAGCAAGGTTTGCTTTTTTGGAATTTATATATTTTTGGAATATTTTCAAGCTGTGGATAGTTTTTTTCCATGGATAAAGAATCTGTGGATATGGAAGGCTGGCTGAACACACCAGAAAGAATCCCATTTTGAAAGAAAGGCAAGATATAAATACAAGAAAGAAAGAAAGAAAGAGCAGTGGGCAGTGCACATTTTACACATAAGGTCCCACACTGGGAGAATAGGCAGGGTATTAAATAAATAAATAATACAAGCTGCATTTTTCTGTACATTTTTCAGAAGTCATCCCACATCGTTTGCAATTTTAAAAAAAAGTGATCGATGTATAGACGTAGCTAGACTTACAATCTGGCACCACAGAAGGGGCACAACTGTCCCACTAGCAGAAGCTGTGCAGAAGCCTAACCATATGATCTTCCATAGGTGGTGCTAGGTCCTAATGGAATGACCAAATTGCAGACCAATTCTTCATCAGAATGATAACCCCATCCAAAGCTGTACAGTGGTACCTCGACATACGAGTGCCCTGATATACGAGTGTTTTGAGATACGAGCCGCCGAGCGAGCAATATTTTGCTTTGAGATGAGAGCAAGATTTGAGATACGAGGAATCGCACACTACACCACTGCACACGTCCCCAACATGTGGGGCCGTGTGCAGCATCTAACAGTTGGGTCCGTGTGCAGCATCTAACAGTTGGGGCCATGTGCAGCATCTAACAGTT
>JAIPUX010001880.1:37618913-37633992 GCA_020142125.1 Phrynosoma platyrhinos | reverse complement strand
ATTAAACTCGTATGTCGAGGTACCACTGTATCTGCAATCCCAACAGTATTTGCTGATGTGAATCTCTGTCTAAGTACACATATCCACACAACCCAACCCTTAGACCCCAAGGTAGTTGTCATATTGGCTCTCCAGTTCTTGTTGGATCATTCCCTGCTGTGTGTGTGTGTAATCTAGACCTGACCATATCAGAAAAGTAATGTTTCCAAAATTCTTCTCTAATCCAGTTCAGGACATCTTTATTTCCGCAGCTGGCTTTCCTATGTGGATCTCCCTATAGTCCTTCACTCTCAGATAGCTGCTAACTGCTCTGATCTCCACCTGCTTTTAATTGCAGTGCCCTTGGAACTGTAGGAGAACCTAAACAAACTGCAGAGCAAATAATACCACAAGACTCTGGATGTTAAGGTGTGTTGCCTGCACATTCCTCCTCTATTGTTGCTGTGTGCCTTCAAGTCGTTTCCAACTTATGGCAACCCTAAGGGGTTTTCTTGTCAAATTTCTTCAAAAGAGGCTTGCCATTGCCATCTTCTGAGGCTGAGAGAATGTGACTTGCCCAAGATCACCCACTGGATTTCCACTGTCGAGCAGGGATTTGAACCCTGGTATCCACTCATAGTCCAACATTCAAATCACTACACCATGCTGGCTCTCTCCCCTCTGCTTTTATGCTTGTCTACATACCATTTCTTCCAGAACGTTTAGGATAGGAACTTCATGGAAACAAGAAGTTAAAGAGCAAACTGGAGCTGTCCTTTCAGCTTTTAAGGATAACTCTGCTTTCTCCCCTCCACTTTCTAAAATCAATTAAAACTTAATGGCTGTGAAACATCATTACCATGGTAGATTTTTGTGTGTTGTTTCAACTATGAATTGAGGAGAGTTAATGCATGGTTGTGACATCATCAGAAAGTAATTACCTGTGTAATTGGAAAGTTTTGTATGTCTTTGCAGGAATTGCTAGCTATGAAACTTTAAGACTGGGTATATCTCACCTGGTGGTATCTGACTGTAAGCACAGATAATTATTGCTCAAATATGTGCCTCCTTTATAGGAGTAAATTGAGAAATACCTTCTAACACACATTAAACAGTGTTTAAATCAGATGACTTACATTGTGTCTTGTTACAGCTTCCCTACCATCCTAATAGCATCTTAAAATGTTACCTTTCTATAATGTGCTTTATAAAATATCAGTGTTTGTGTGTGTGTGTGTGTGTGTGTGTGTGTGTGTGTGTGTGTGTGTGTGTGTGTATACATATGGTTTGTTTTGTTTGTGTGCTTGGATGATTTTGTTTGTTCTAAACACTTGACCATACCTTTCTGTGGGAAGTGTTCATGGACAAGGTGCTGCTTTTTAAAAAATCTAGTTACATATTTTTGAGAATACACTAACTAATTTTTTAATGGTAAATGATTTTATGTCCATTCACACAAGAAGGGAGATAGATGCAAAGAGCATACATCAATAGTGGAGGGGAAAAATTGAACTCTTAATTTGAAAAATAAATGCTGGACTTGAAATCATTAATATGATTTATTTTGTTATTAACCCCATTGTCCTTATTAGCACTAAAAGGGTGCATTTAAAATGAAGGTGGGAAAGCCTACAAATGAACATGCAATATCTGTATGGGTGATGACTTCTTAATACTGCATATAAACCCCAAGAAATTTCTCACTGACATTGATCAGATTTGAAACTCCATACTTTCTTAATTCAATCCATTATTGGCAGTAATATATTTTAACTGAAGAATGTGTTCATTCAGTGCATATTGACTTGACTTGTTAAAATCTTCACAGTACATGCTAACATCGGATTTTCTGTCACAGTGACTTAAGATGTGGGGACAGCAATGAATGATTCCTGCCACTCAATGAACTTTAAATGGAACCCTACTTGAATGGTAATAATCTTCTCCTGTAATTGCTGTGGAAAAGGAAAAACCTCTAGAGATTTTATATCTAATCATTTATTTATAAATCTGTAGAAAGCAGTCTGCAAAATTCACATTGGGGGTCAACTTGCTGAAAACTATTGCTTGGTGTTTACATTTTGCTGTAGGGTTTTGTTTTGTTTTGTTACAGTAGTTGCAGATTTTCATGATCAGTAAAGCACTGTAGATCATTGGTTAGGTAGTCTGCACATTGGTCCAACTATTTCATTATTTGTATGTTAGTAGAAGCAGCTCCCCTCTGTGTTTGCTGAGATGTGCATCTTTTTCCATCTCATTAATTCAGCCTGCATACAATTAATTTTTGCCTAATAACACTGATAGCTATTTAAACTACTGTATTTAGTACTGAGTACTATCAGTGTGTATGCATTTTTGGTGTGTGTTATATGGAAATATAACTAGGTCATATTGCTGGCAGTTTAAATAGTTGACATAAAAAGAAATATTATTTTGAAAAAGAAGAGGCTTTGAAACAGATTTGGTTAAACATTTGGACCTAGGTCTTTCAGTAGTGCCTCCAATGATTTCATTGAACTTTGTAGAAATGACATGTGGGGGTTACCTTTCTTTAGATGATGTGGTCACAGGTTGGATCCCCCCCTTTTGTTTCCCTCAGGCATTCTTTGTACCACACCTCACTTACCCATGCTATTTCATGAGGTGGAAACTCCCTTGCACAAAGGGACAATCAAACCTGTTCCTCCTTCTCAGCTTCATCAGGGAAGAAAAGAAAAAAGGAAAGGAAAGGAAAGGAAAGGAAAGGAAAGGAAAGGAAAGGAAAGGAAAGGAAAGGAAAGGAAAGGAAAGGAAAGGAAAGGAAAGGAAAGGAAAGAGAGAGAGAGACAGACAGAGACAAAAAAAGAGGGAGGGAAGACAACTAATACACAGTAGACTCTCCCCTCCCCCCAAATCCTTTGTTTTTGTGTGCCTTGCCAAAGTTTTCTTGGCAAGTTTTATTCAAGGGGTTTTACCATTGCCTTTCTCTGAGGCTTAGGGAGTGTGACTTGCCCAAGTTTGGGTTTCATGGCTGAGCTGGGATTCAAACGCAGGTCTCCAGAGTCAGTGCAGCACTCAAACAACACCAATCCTTACTGTAATGAAAGGAAAAAGAAAAAAAAATACCATTACAGATCTAACTAAATAAACCCACTAAAATATAATAACCATAGCCATAGATTATTACATTGTTAGATTTCTTATTTCTCTAAGAGTCCATAAATGGTTTCTAACCTTTCAAAAAGTCTTCAGTTAGCTTATCCTTTAGAACCCAGGTTCATTTACCCATTTGGACTAACTCATCAACCTTAACTTCCATTCTTCCATCATCAGTGCTTCAGTCCATTTCCAGGTTCAAGTAAACAATACATATTCTTGCTGCTGTTGTTATATATTGGAGAGGTGATCCATATTTACCGTACTATCCAGTTCTTCATCCATAATGCCCAATAGAATCATTTCTGGTAACATTCCAAAATCTAGCTTTCCATTTTTGGATTAGCATATGAATTTTAGACCAGTAACTTTTCACCTTCTTACAAGTCTACCACTAATAGAAGTGATGAAGCCAAATTTCAGGAAAAGTAGCTATAGGGTCTTTTACTATATGCCCCCTCTATGTGAGACTTTATTGTTGTTGTGTGCTTTCAAGTCATTTCTGATTTATGGTGACCCTAAGGTTCATGGAAACCCACTGGGTGACCTTGGGCAAGTCACAGGTTCAAGATTTGGCAAGAATTGTTCAGAGGGGATTTGCCCTTTCCTGACTTTAAGGCTGCAAGAGTGTGACTTGTCCAAGGTCAACCAGTGGGTTTCCCTGGCCGAGTGGTAATTCAGATGTGGACCTTCGGAGTCTTAGTCCAACATTCAAACTATTATATCATGCTGACTATCACATGTTTGAGACTAGATGGACAAGACAAGTTTGTCTAGTCATGTTTGACTGTAGAGGGTGGTGCTCATCTTCGTTACTAAGCTAAGGGAGTCAGCATTGCCAAAGATGACTCCATGGCCTTGTGGCCAGCATGAATGCATGGAACAGTTACCTTCCCACTGAAGTGGTACCTATTTATTTACTTGCACTTTTACGTGCTTTTGAACTGCTAGGTTGGCAGAAGTTGGGACTAGTGATGGGAGCTCACTCTGTCACGCAATGCTTGGTCTCAAACTGCCGATCTGCTTGGAATCGTCAGAGTCAGTGTCTGAACCATTGAGCCACCATGTTCCACAGACAAATGTAGATATAGAGAATTAAGCTTTAACTTTTTTGAAAAAGGTTTAATTTTCATGAAAATAACATAAATTGTGTATAGCTCCACCTACAGATTTGGGGTGTCTTCCCTTCCCCATACACATATTTATTGAGGAATAGGGCAGGAGAAAGATTTATAACTATGTCATTTCATCTTGAGTAGTATGGAGTATAGTATAAGTATAGTATGGAGGGGACGGGATTTGAAGAGAGGCAGAGACAGTAAGATATTTCCATATTAGACTTTGTGGGCAGCCTCAAGAGCCCAAGGCTTGCCCATTTCTGCTCTAAACCACAGTTTAGTGTTACCTCTAAACAAGACCAATAAAGTCAGCTGTGCTTAATGATATCAAAATAGAATTTGGAGGACAAAGGGTGTTACCTTATCTTGTTTGTTATTCTAATAATGACAGGAAATGGTAATCTTTAAAACTCAATTATCCTGGCCACTGGTCTATAGGAAAAGAGTTAAGATCAGCATGCGTGGGGAGAAGAGTCTGATAATCTTTGATGGATAGGATGTTTACATGAAAAAAATGCTCCATTATCCTTTAATCCTGCTTCTGATTATACACAAACACACACACACACGCACAAGCATGTACACATGCTCTGTCTCTTGTTTCTGTAGTATGTACATTTTGTGCATTTTGTCTGTTGTACCAGATTGTACTCTATATTTGAGCTACACTCTGTCTTCAAACACAAATAGCATCTCACTTCTCCAATTAGTATCTTATTGGCACAGTTTTCATAAAGTATATCTAATTGAAAATGGCAGAGAGAGGCTGCCTTACAGGCTTAACAAGATAAGGAGGTAGGTTGCAGATCCAGCTGCACTCTAGAGGTTCTGGTTTCTTTCTTGGCAGTGTGGGTTAGATTTTACTGAATTGCATAAACTAATTGGCAGTGAATATTCGCATCTTACTGTTCAGGCACATTGAGCAAGCTAAGGTGAAAGGAGTTATATCCAAGAACAGTGTAGTTGGGGTTGGGAGGTGTTGTAGAGTTTTTATTTTCAATGCAAATTTTTCAAAGCAGTCTTGGAATTTCAATGAACGTTTAAACATAATGCCCTTAAAAATCTTGTTTTGGATTTCTTAGTACTAATTCATTAACAGATATGTATGGTGCTTTATAGCTGTTGTTCTTTTGTAATGATTTTGGCTGTAATGAAAACAACTGCTGTGAATGAGAAAACACTAAGAAATAATTCTAACAGTTCACTAAAGATATGTATTTACCATAAAGATAGTTTGTTAAATATGTTGGCCTATACTTTTTGTGTATATTTCATTTGATCATTGATCTCTGAAAAAGGATAAAATAAACACAAGCTGAAGCAGAGTGAACATGATATGTTCCTTTTGAACACAATAATGAATAATTTGGAGCCACTTAATATAAATTTAGCTGATTAATGTACAGTATAGTTATATTGAAATGGAAATTGTGACACATAGATTAAGGCCTATATCCAATATAATTCCATACTTCCATATCCTGCCCTAGGAGAATTGGGATTTTCTTCACTTCCCATTGCTGCTTAAGCTCTCTGTGATGCCAGTCCCCTATTCCACATAGCTTCCCCAGTTCCCCAAAGTAGGTTTTTTAGGATGCATGAGAAAAGGGAATCACCAATTCTGATGGAAATAATCAGATCCAGAGAACATACTGGTTTATACTCTCTATATGTGCATATGCTTAACAGGTTATTCGTTGCCCCAAAACTGTCTCCCAAATCAAACAGTGTGAATAGCCTTGGTGACCACCCTCCTGGGTTGAAAAAACTGCTGTTGAATGCCTGGTCAGTGAATGGGAAAACAAGTGAATTTTATTCTGGATCAGCATGTTGACCGAGCCTGTATCATAGAGACCTGACTGGATGAGGCTGAGGGGGGTTAATCTTTCTCAGTTCTACCCTTCAGGTTTTTCTGTACAGCAGCAGGCAAGACCGGGGGGTAGGTGAGGGTGGAGTTGGAGTTGCAGTGATCTATCAGTGATGTATCATGATTCCCATCTCCTTTATGAGGTGCTTTATCAAACAGGTTTTGAGTGTATACCTGCAGGTTTTGAGTGTATTCCTAAAGTGGTAGCTGGGACAGAATAGGGATTCTATTTGTATGCAGCCCACCCTCTGCTCAACAGTCACCCTTCCTGAGCTAGCCAGGGTGTTTGCATTGGTATCTCTGGTTAGTTGTGCTGGAGAACTTCAACAACCATGCTGAGACTGCCCTGTCAGGAATGGCAGAGGACTCCATGGCCTCCATGGCAACCATTGATTTGTCCAAAGTAATATCTGACTCTACTCATGGTGCTGGCCACACTCTGGAACTTGGTTTCTGGGCTTGATGGAGGGTGTGATGATCTTGGTATGGAGGAACTTTCTGCAGTTCCATTGTCATGGACAGATAATTACCTGCTCAGGTTCAGAACTGGGCACTCAGACTTCTGTAGGGCTGGGGGACTGATTAGGATGGTCTTCCAAGGAGTTGGTGGATCTGGACAGCTTCCTTCAGCTCGGGGGGATTTTCCTGTCACCTTGGCAAGCAATTCTATTGAAGATCTGGCTGGCTTCTGGAATGGCAGAAATGGCCAGGGCAGTGGACATAATAGCTCCTGAGCATTTTGGCCTTGCTCTTATGGAGCAAGGCCAAAACAACCCCTGTTTTTCCAGGGAGTTGGCAGCAATGAAGCAAGTGAGGTGGAGACTAGAGTGAGGTTGGCAGAATACCTAGGTCCTGAGTAGACAGATAGGATATCATTGACCAAGCCCATGGCATCTTGCCCCTCAGTCCGATCCAGCTCAGTCACCAGGCCGGCATGGCAACTGACTGCCAACTGCCACACCATGGACCCATTGTTGTCACATGCCCCTTACCTGCTTTCATTGTCACTTCTTCTCTCAAGGCCCCAATTGCAACCCATAAGGGTTCAAAGGCTGCAGTAGGGGCCTTCAGAGAAGACATGGAGAAGGAGGCCAGTAAAGGGGTGCACAGAGTTGTCCATTCTGATTGCTGCTACCATAAAGTTTCCTGGAAACTGATCTTTTGGACTGGATTAAGGCCCCTTTGGGCCATTATCAGTCTGGGACTGCAGGATTGGTATTCAGACTGGCCAATTCCAGCCCAGAGCTAATGACCTGCATTGTCTGGACAGGATGAGGTGAGGCCTCTGCCTTTGGAGCCATGTGAACAGGACCCCAAAGTGAGTCTGACTGCACATGGTCTAGAGCCCTTTGAAAGCATGCTTGGTGGCAGAATGAGAGCAAAAAAAAAAATCCCCCCCCTGCTACCATTGTATTGGCAAGGACCTGTCCAGCAGAGCTGTTATGAGTGGGCAGGAGTCTATTCCACAGTAGTCATCAATGTAGACCACTCAACAGCCTGCTGTGAAGAATTTGCATAGCACTTTGCAAATAAAATTGTTCAGATCCACTCTGACTTCAATGCTATAGTAGATACAGTGCCATTGGATGTAAGCTAGTGCCTATTTGTCCAAATGCACGCTTTTCAGTTTGTGCAGGCTGAGGATATGAACAACATCCTCAGATAGGTGGGAGTTATCACATGTGTGCTAGACCCTTGCCTTCCTGGGCTTATGAAAAAGACCAGAGGGGGCCTAGCTGAGTGGGTGAAGGAGAGTTAGTGCCTCCTTACAATAAGGCAAAGTTCTAACTGCCTAAAGGAGGTAGTTGTGAAGCCTTTGTTGAAAAAGCCTGAATCTTTCTATAATAGATTATTATCAGCCAGTGTCCACCATACCATTTTTGGGCAAGGCATTGACCTTTGTGGTCCCCTGGGGCTCTGTTTTGTCCCACATACTATTTAACACACATATGAAACTGCTGGGAGAGATGGTCCAGAGTTCGGGGGTATGGTGTCATCAATGTACAGTGACACCCAACTCTACTACTCCTTTCCACTCCAATTCAAGGAGGCTGTCTTGGTCCTAAAGCTAAATGTCTGTAAACAATAATGGACTGGATGAAGGCAAACAAATTGAAACTGAATCCATTAAAGATGGAAGTGCTCTTGGTCAGTCAAAAAACAGATAAGGAAATAGGAATTCAGCCTTTGTTAGATGGGTTACACTCCCCTTGAAAACATAGATTCACAGTTGGGGTCTGCTCCTGAACTCAGTTTTGAACCTGGAGATTCAGGTTTCTGTGGTGGCCAAAAAAAAAAGTAGTGCTTTTGCATAGTTAAAGCTTATGCGTCAACTCCACCTGTTCCTTGAGACATCAGATCTGTTCATGGTGGTATGTACTTTGATTATATCCCATTTTGGACTGCTGTAACACATCTTACTTGGGACTGCCTTTGAAGAATCTTCAGAAACTTCAGCTGCTCCAAAGAACTGAAAGCCAGACTGTAATCCAGAGCAGGTTACAGAGACCATGGAGTTTATCGCATTGGCTTTGCTCCCGCGGTAGATGTGGGATGTCACTTTAAGAAGGTGGATCTTCTCACATTTCCCAGTCGCCAGGAAGTACTCAGCCTGTTTGCAACCTGGGCTTCTCCAGGCTCCTTCCGCATCTTCTCAAGAATGGGATTTTCCTGTTCTTGAAAAGACGTGACAGAAGCCTGGGTTGTGTAGGGACTGTGTACTCCCCAGCAATGGGGAAATGTGATAAGATCTTCCTTCTTAAAGTGACATCCCATGTCTATCGATGGAGCAAAGCCAATGCAATAAACTTCTATATTATGCCCTGTTAAAAAAGCTCCACTGACTGCCATTTTACTTCGAGACACAATTCAAAGTGCTGGTTATGACCTATAAAGCCCTATATGGCTCAAGTCCAGGCTGTCTTGTGGGCCATATCTTCCCATATGAGCCTGTTCAGCACCTGAGATCTTCAGGAGAGACCCTTCTCTCACGCTCTTGTCTCAGGCCCTTCTCTGAGGCCCATCGCCGTCCTAAGCACACAAGAGAGCACCTTCCTAGTGGCTACTCCTAGACTCTGCAGCTCCCTTCCCAGGGAGCCAAAATGGCCCCCTCATCATTCTGCCATCATGCTAAATCTTTTTTTTTTTATTATTTCAACAGACTTTTATAACAGGAAGTTTTTAAAGAATGGGCTAGGGCAGTGGTGGCAAACCTATGGCATGTGTGCTGTTGCTCCAGCAGAGTTCGCCAGAGTTCATTACTAGAAAGCCAGGGGGCCCCAGTACTTTCTGATAAATAAATAGGTTTTGGGTTGCAGTTTGGGCATCCGGTCTCTAAAAGGTTCGCCATCACTGGGCTAGGGTGTGCTCTATTATTTTAAAATGAACCATTTTAAGCAGTTTTTTACCTTTTTAAATTGCATTTTGTTTTTTAAACTTGATACTGCATTTCAATATTCTGTTTTCATACTGCGCATGCACAAACGCGTTGCGACTGCCATTTTGATTTCCAAAATGGCGATCGTGGCGAGCACGGCCGCAGAGCAGCAAAAACGCACAGCGGCGGCGGTGGCAACCTTCAGCCTGGGCCGGTAAGTCCGGGGACCGGGGTCTTAACCGCCCCCCGGGCCGTAGATTGCCGTTCCCTGATCTACAGATTTTGGTATCCATGGGGGGTCCTGGAACCTAACCCCAGCAGATACCAATGGCCCACTGTACTATTTTCTTGCAGTCAGTATAGTGAGATCAGAGTGCTTCAATCCCATTTTTTCTATGATTCTTCATAACTATTAACAGTGATTACTCATAAATGCTTCATTCCACTGTTTGAACACCCTTCCATCAAACAGATGTATATACAGACTAATGCTTGTTCACAGGCTGGAGAGGTGACTGCAAGCATATGAATCACAGAATCATAGAATGAATCAAACACATTCTGTGGCTCAGATTTATTTTTAAAGTGTGTTATTCCTCAAGGCTATGAAAGAAAGTGTCTAAGAGATGGCTGGGACCTCAAATTATTTTAGGTATGGAAAAAAATCTGGATATGTCCAATGGGGGTTTTGTGTATTGCTCTTCCCTTTGACAAGCAAACTGTAATACCATATCTGAACATGGTAGTAAAATCTTGCCCCTCTCTCACACACACAGACCTATTTATACCATGTTACTGAAGGACTGAGGCTTTTACAGAAGCACAAGGCTTGCAGCCTCAGGATGTGCAAAACTACACTTGTTTCCATTAGCACAAAGTTTCTGCCTTTTACAGAAATCCTGTTGTTATCCTTGAACAAGTATCTAATCAGTAAATATCAAAGCTGTTCCACAACTTACTACAGCTTTGGTAATCTAAGTATTGTTAGCATTAGTTGTGTGTCATCCCTGTGTTAGCCTAACCCTGGATACAGTTCTTGTTGCATAGATCTTTAAGTCTCAGTTAATATTTCATAAATGTTTGATCCCAAAAGCAGTGAATTTTCATGGTATTTCTAGTCCTAAACGTCAGTGCCTTGTAGGAAGTCTGATTTGATTAAATATTTTTAAATGCCATAATATTACTGATTGGAAGAAGCCATTATTTACTTTACTATATTGTAAAGAAAGTGGTCGTTTTAATGCATTTTTCCCCCCACTGAGTTCATTGTTGCCTCATTTGCCAAAGGGCAATAAAAATTAGTTTTAAAAGTTAGATTTAATATTGAATACTGACTTGTTGCTTTCAAACAGTAGGAATCACAGAAGCCCTTGATTTGATCCTTGAGTTTTATTATTGACATATGGTCAGTTAGACATATGCCAGATACTAAAATAATGCTTTTTGCTATGCTAAGCAGTTATTATTATACCTGTTCTGTCAAACTTTCTTCTAGATTAAACTGCAACCTTGGTTCATGTTGCTTGCTATGCATAGGTAAAGGGAAGTGGAGGGAATCTGAAATACTTGGGAACAGAGAAATTTGTATTATTTATACTGAACAGAACAAACCAATTTGCAAGAAAGACATTTAAGTGGCAATGTTATTTATTAATGTTGTATGCTCACTAATGGAACTGCAACACAGATTCGGCTAAGCCTAGTGTAAGAATGTCTGTAATCACTGAGCATATATATATTTAAAGGTTTTATTATATTTAACTGTGCAAAATATATTATGAAATATACTGCATGTGTTGAGATGTCTTGCTACTACTATTGCTGTACAGACAATTAGAGAGCATAGCAAGAATTTGATTAAAATGCTTTTTTTTAAGAATTGGAATCATAAAAATATAGCATGTAAAACTACATTTGTGATTTCTTTTGCCCTAGTTTAAAAAAACAACCACAAACACAGTAATTTTTGAATACCAGTGAAGTGCACTGAAATGAGTCCAATTCACTTGTGACTGAGTGCTCATTATACATTGATTGTATTATCTAGTGAAAACTGACATTTGCAATTGTAGCATCCAAGATTCATCACCACAGAAAGAACTTATGTAACTTTCTGTTTCATGGAAAGCACTTTATGTACCTTGTGTGAACTTCTTAAGGGATGAGTAACCAAAAAAATACAGTCACCCCTCCGTTTTCATGGGGGGTCGCAGATATTCAAGCCCCATTGGCTTGAATGGCCACGCGCACCATTTTAACCAATGGGGCTTGCCAGTCTGCAAAGGATCAAGACCACGAACTCTACAAAAGTCCACAAAAACAGATGGTCAACTATATAACTAAATGTTTATGTGTGTATGAACCATTTCTAAGCATCTTAGAAACAGAATGGTTCCCAAGTGGCAGAGGGGGGTCAGGTCATGTAAACCCTTGCCATGCTTTGTTCATGCATGAAAGAATGAGAAATTTCAATATTTTCCCCTCACCTGCAAGACAGTGAAGTATTTTCACATTTGTGAAAATGCTTTTTGTGCAAATTATGTAGCTAAATTTTGATGGTTATTGCTTTGTTGAGTTGTTGTTTGTTGTTAACTGCCCTTGAGTCCATCTCAACTCATGGTGACCCTGTGGATGAGACATCTCCAAGCCTCCCTATCCTCCACTGATCTGCTTAGATCCTGTGGATTCAGACCTGTGGCCTCCCAGATTGGCCTCTCTATCCATCTTCCTCTCTTTCTACTATTCTCTTATCTTTCCCAGCATTATTGTATTTTCTAATTAGTCAGACCTCATGATGTAGCCAAAGTACAGTGGCTTCAATTTGATCATGTTGGCTTCCAGGGAGAGTTCAAGCTTGATCTTTTCAAAGACTGATTTGTTTGTCTTTTGTGCTCTCCTCAGTATGCTCAGCACTTTTCTCCATCTCAAATGAGTGGAGTTTCCTCCTATCCGCCTTCTTCATTGTCCAGCTTTCACTCCACACATGGTGATGGACATGGTACAATGGCTTTTACAATTCCAACTTTCATGCTCAGTTGTATATCTATATTCTTTAGGAACTTGTCTAGTCCTTTCCATTCTTAGTTTTCTTCTTATTTCTTGGCTACAGTCTGATCAAAGTTTGATTCAAGGTAGGGAACTCTTTTACTATTTCTATTTCCTTCTTGTCTCAGTTGAATTTATCTAGATCTTCCATGGTCATTGTTTTTGTTTTATTTATGTTCAGCATTAAGCCTGCCTTTGTACTTTCTTCCTTAGTATTTCTTCCAAGTCTGTGATGTTTTCCACTAGTAATATGTTGTCATCTTCATATCCTGTGTTGTTGATGTTCCTTCCTCCTGTCTTCAATTTCCCTTCTTCTAAGTCTAAACCTGCTCTTCATATGATATTTTCTATATATAAATTGAAGAGGTAGAGAGATAAAATACAGCCTTGCCTGACCTCCTTGCCAGTTGGGAACCATTCTGTTTCTCCATATTCTGTTCTGACAGTGGCCTATTATCCTAAGTACAGATTTATCATCAGGATTATCATATATGTCTTTCAAGCATTCCATTGCTTCTCACAACCTATGTAGTCAAAGGTTTTGTTATAATCTATAAAGCACATACTGATCTTCTTGTGGAATTCTTTGCGCACTCCATTAACCATCCTATGTTTGCAATGTGATTCCTAATGCCTCTTCCTTCCCTGAACCTACCTCTATCTCTGGGATTTTTCTGTCCAGATATGATTGGAGTCTATGCTTGCATGGGAAATTAATGCTATGGTCCTATGCAGTCTTTTGTGTCTCCTTTTTTGTGGATGGGAATGCATATTGATCATTTTCAGTCTGTTGGCCACTTTAAAATCCAAACAAGACAGAGGTGCTCCTGGTCAGTTATAAGGCAGATCATGCAATAGGGACCTTGCCTGTGCTGGATGGGGTTACACTCCCCCTGAAATCTTAGGCTCGCTGTTTGGGTGTGCTCCTGGATTCTACTCTGAGCCTGGATGTCCAGATCTCAATAGTGGTCAGGAGTACATTTGCACAGCTAAAACTTGTGTGCCAGCTGCACCCATTTCTTAAGATGCCAGATCTGGCTACAGTGACACACCTTGATTACATCCTGTTTGGACTCCTGTTACACACTCTTTGTGGGGCTGCCTTTGGAAGCTGTTCAGAAACTTCAACGGGTCCAGAATGCTGTGGCCAGAATGCTAACTGGAGCCAGTTATAGGGAGCATATAACTCCCTTGTTGGAACAGCTTCACTGGATACCAGTTCATTTCTGGGCACAATTCAAAGTGCTATACAGCTTAGGTCCAGATTATTTGAAGAACTATATCTCCCCATATGAACCTGCCAGAGCACTAAGATCATCAGAGGAAGGCTTTCTCTTGGTCCCACCACCATCCCAGGCTTGCTTGGTGAGAACCTTCTTGGTGGCTGCATCCTTCCTCTGGAGCTCCCTTCTGTGGGAAGCTAGACTGCCCCCCTCCCTGCTTGCCTTTTGACAGTAGGCTAAGACCTTTTTATTCAAGCAAGCATTTAAAACATAAGCATGCCACTGAGGTTTTTATCTTGAGCATGTGTATTGCCTTTTAACCGCTTATATTTTTAATGTAATTTTATATTGTTTTTAGATTATTTTAACTGTTTAAATTTTATTATGTTTTTTAAATCTGTGAGCTGCCTTGGGTCCCTTCGGGGAGAAAGGTGGCATATAAATTAAATAAATAAATAAATAAATTGGATGTATGGTTTTTCACTATCAGTCAATTGGTCCTTATGCCAGAGGTAGCAAACATGAAGCCCATGTGCCACATAGGGCTGAAACATGTGCAAAATAAAGTGGCTTTCAGCTGCTTTGACAGTGGGGCATTTATTTGATGCATGCCTCCAAAGGGGTTGAAATGGAAACAAAATCTGTGCTCTGGGGCTAAAAAACGGAGCAAAAAGAAGGCATGATCTGACTCAAGGCAGAAAATGCACATCTTTGTCTCTGCATTTAAATGCCCCATGCAAGTGCAGGGCTGCAGTAAAGCAAAAAAATAAAAGTGTGACAGTTCCAATTGATTTAAGTACAACGTAGACAAACCAGTGAAGTAGGATTAAGGGGCATGTATCGGGGGACACTATGATTGTGTTTTGCCAATGTATCACTCATGCACCAACACCCTGTATGAGCATCACATCGCACGTATGACTATGTGGCCGATTAAAGGGGCAGCAATGCTGTGGAATGGCTTCTGGGCAGATGTGGAAGATAATTGGAGGTAGCAGGCGGTGTGTTTGTGTGACAGTGCACATGCATGATGGCAAGGAAACAAAAAAATTACCCAATGGTGTAGTTTGATAGCGTGCCCTGTGGTCCAGCCATGCATATTCGGCCCACTTTGGGAGAGGGCTGTGTGGACAGCAAGGTTTCAACCTGCTTTCAGAAAAAGCAGGATCAAGCCACTTTTTCCTGCATATCTGCTCTAGCCCAAAAAGCCCTCAGAGGGGATTTGCTGCAGCCCTCCCTATAGTCTTGCCCATTTTTGGTCAAAGAAAGCCAAAGGGGAGCTGTTTTATAGTTAAACACTGTTGAGGGGAGGGGAATATTTGTTTATTATGTCAGA
>JAIPUX010001880.1:37593287-37610612 GCA_020142125.1 Phrynosoma platyrhinos | reverse complement strand
TGAACCTGGTAATTACAAGCTCTGGCATCACTAGTGCCAGAATGTGGGTCAGTGACTCAGCCATGAAAACATTTGGGGGAATTTGCGCTAGGACTGCTGGAATTCTCCTGTTCTCTTTTCTTGCTCTCCTGTGGGATGCCTGTTCCCTGCATGCTGTCTTTCCATTTTCTGATTTTACAATGAGAATTATGATAATTAATTTTGGAATTGACCATGCACAGTTGCTCTCACTGCAATTCTTCTTTTTATAATTTATTTTAATTGCTCATTTTATGTAAGTCATTCTGAGGATTTCTAATTTTGAAGAATATTACAGTACTGTGAGAGATCACTTAACATTATTATTAAAAGACTTTAGAGAAGGGGGGGATTGGGAATAAGTGGAATACCATAGCTGACCAAGCCTGATAACCTACCTTCTGATATTTAAAGGGACTCTTGATTGATGTTAACCTGTTAGTGTGATTGTCCTTTGAGGGAGAGAAGGAAATGAATAGAGGTCAGTTTACATCCAGCTGAGGCTTAAGTTTCTGTTACAGTAATAGAGGATCCTTTTAAAATGTGATGCAGAATTTTTTTGGACTGTCCACCTTCAATACTTCTTACTTTGAAACTGCAGATATTTTCATTAAGCAGGGGTTGATCATTGTGTTGTTAGGTTTCTTACAGCAAATTTACCTTTCTGAGGAATTAGTTAACCTGAAGTGCAAATTGTAATGTTTAATTGCCTTTTACATTAATGGCCAATTTTTGGAACACAGAAAGATTTTTCTCAGCTAAGCATGTGGAATTCTAAGAGCCCCCCTCCTTCCAGCTCATTTATTAGAATATGGACTAAGCAGGTGTTTATATTTTATAGCTGGAAAAAGGAGTGTAATGTAGAAATGCTAGGCAATATATTTGATGAATAACATTGATAAATAGTTGTAAACTACCGGTATTTTTTAAAAAAAAAAAATAATAACCAAATTCCACATAAAATATATTCTATATTAGACTAAAGAAATGTTCTAAAGATTAAATAATTGTCTGAACATATAATGTTTGTTCAGTATTATCTGAATTAACCTTTTTCTTATCCTTGGTCTTATTCTCCTTCAGATATATTGCTCTCTTAAACTCTGGGTGTCAAATAAAAAACAGTGAGGTGGGGCATATTTGCCAGTCGCAGAAACTTGATTAAAGTTAGATAAGAGCATTGCCATAATGAAATAAAGAATCCAGTTAAAAATACAACAGTATTTTCTGGGAAGAAAGTGTAAAGCAATTTTAATAGAGAGAAAGGATGGACAGATAAGCAGAATTCAAGTATGAGTGCACTGATCCTGGATGCAGTGTTACCAACAATGAATTTATAGGCTTAGCAACTGGAAAAATATCCTGAGGCTCTTTTTCTCAGTAAAATGAGGGTAGTACATTTTCAAACCAGCTGGTTTGTTAAAGAAATGAAAAGAAAATTGGGTACCAAAAAGGGCTTCCCTATGCCCATGACTAATCGTGGCCCTCAGGCAATGCTGTTATTCTAGTATTCAGTAGTCAACTCAGAATTAGACCCTTTGGAAGCCTACGTTTTTCTTTGTTATGTTGTTCAGTCAGGTCATAGTGCAAAAGGTGCACAAACCTCTAATTTAGAGAAAATGTTTCCTCGCTGTGGCTTAATTTAAGTTCTGTTGTCCACAAGGCCTGTTGTCCATGTACACAGCACCCTGCTAACAAATCTTTTTCATTGCAGTTTTTTTTTATCCTTCTCTCCATCCCACCAGCAAACATTTAGTATGAAATTAAAGGATAAAGGATTTTCATACATACTCCTTGTGATGTGTGTGGAATCACCCAGATCCAGGATTCTTATTCTCTGCCTGCTTCTCAAAAGAAAACCTTGTGTCAGTCTCAGTGCCAACACTGAGATGTTTTTGTTTATGCAGATCTTACTGAGGCTGCAGAAAAAGACAATGGTTAATTGAAAAAGACAATTTTCCCATCTGTAGTTGGAAAATTTGGAAGTTGGGGAAAACACTGTCTTTGAGTGGTGGAGTTTCATAGATACAAATGGCAATTGTTTTTTAGTGGATTTTTTTACACTCAGTAGCCATTTCTCCAGAGGACAAATCTGCATAGATATATCTAATGGATGTAACCAAATATATATTTATCTCACTCGCTGGTACCTGGCTGAATTGCCTTTAGCCTCTTGGAAAGAAATGTACAGCTTTCAGCACCCATATGGTTCTAATATTCATGTGCATACTGCTGCCATATATTATCACACCCTGAAAATACGGATCCTGCAAACCATCTGACAGGTGGGTAAAATGGTGCATCCAGTGAAATGGGAAAAACTGGAGTGCTTTCATTCTTTTCCTGTCCTCTCCACACAAAGAAAGCTAATAGCACAATGTCAGCATGAGTTCATATTCGTTTTCTATTTTAAAAAGCTGCTGTAATCAGATGGAACTATTCAGCAGTGCTTTGCTTGCTGTTTCTTTATTTTGTAACTATGAGCATGCAGCAGTCTGAATTGTTTGGCTTGATTTGATTTCTCTACACATTCCAGTAACACCTGTGTGTATACTTTTCTCAGACGTATCTCCATCTCAAAGTTAAAGAGGAGAACAGTTGGCTAGTTGAAGTGACTAAAGGCAATTCAGAATGACAGCAGAGTTCAAAGTAAATGAGCAAGCTAAGAAAAGACAACCAGGCTTTTTACTTGCTGGTCATTTCTGTTTAAATATGACTATCAGAAAGCTGATGGTGGGATTTTTTCTTTATCCATTGCACCACTGATCTGAGAATAATCTTTAATGAAATCCTGATACATCAGTAATCAGACTTTTCCTTCTAATTTCCCCCTTCTCTTCCATATCAGGTAATCATCACATACCTCTATATGAAAAATATATGCTTTACCAATATGGAAGAAAGTTACTAGATTCTTGATCACTCTTCTATCCTCTACCAACTGAACCACATACTATATCCTGGTCTAAGTACTAGGACACTATCATGAGTAAGAAGCTGAAAACAGCCATTTTTGTGCAAAATAACAGGGGGAAACATCACTCATTATTGCTCTTGTTCTGTAAAAAAGTTTTGGCCATCAACTTGGAATGCCAAAGGTGAAGTATTCTTTAGATGTTGGTCTTATTTTTGCGACACAATATGTACTGATGCCTTGAACTATTACAGTCTGAAACTGCTATAATATTCTAAGGGTCATAGAGCCTACAATTCGGTTTACTTCTTCCATATCAAAAAGATAGTGAACTTTGCTTTCAGAATTCATTTTCAAGTTGTGTTCTTTCCCAGTTTTAGTGCTATGGTTAAATCAAAGGATAATAATTATCTTGTACAGCAGAAGCAGTTATCCTTCTGCTGTTTGAAAACAAAATTGTTGCTAAAATATTAAAGCATCAGGATTTGACACAAACCTCCATATTTCCCCTTGCTTTAAATTAAGGCTCAAAAATGGTTGAGGTTCATAAGATAGAGCTGGAAGGTTTAAAACCTTCAGATGCCATTTTATTGATTGCAGCAGGGTAGCAACTCCTGTACTCAAATTAAGTGGGAAAGAAACAACTGGTGGAGAAATGTAATTCTTTAAAGCCAGTGAACTACTTTTCAGTGGAAATCTAGGTCTATTGCTTTCCGTAGCACCTGTAGAAAAGTGAGTGAGGGAAGGAAAAGGACTGATCAAAAGAGCAGGAAGACATAGAAGACACCCATGAATTTAAAGACACCGATGCAGACTGTCAGATGTCTTGAATCAATACAGAGAGGTCACTGCATGGCAAGCATGAACAGTTTACATAGCAGGAAGCTGATAACTACAGTACTTTTTGGTGATTTGTAATGTGAAGAGTAAAGGAGACCCTTGGAATGGGAAGGAGCAGAAAAAAATACAGAAGCTAAAGTTGACCCTCAATTTAATTGCAAAGACTTGGCAAAAGCCAGTTCTTCAACAATGAGTATAGAAAAATTACAAATATAGCAGAAATACATTTCTGGAAAAGAATGGATCTAGTACTTTCAATTTCATATGCCGTTTTAAACCCCTAGGAGTGTGGATTTTTTTTGGGGGGGGGCAACTTTTTTACCAGTCCAGTTTTTACCATTAACTGCTTCTGTCAAAATTATGTCTTGTATCCATAGAGGAAGTTCTTGGAAATAATATACTACACTTAATTTTGGCCTTAATAAAGGCAAAATACAAATTAGAAGAATGCACACTCTATGAAATTTTAAATAATGATATAGTGTTTTGAGCCACTGTATCATCATGACTGAGCTCCTGTGCCCATCAGCTACAAAGTTAGTAAATTTTAGGAGGTTGGATGTATTCTGATACATTACGATTATGAAGCCAGTGTGTTATAGAGGTTTGAGTATTGGACTATGACTCTGGAGAACAGGGTCCAAATCCCTGCTTGGCTATGAAACCAATTGGGTGACTCTGGGCAAATCTCAGTCTCTCAGCCTCAGAGGATGGTAGTGGCAAACCTCTTGTGAAGAAATTTGCCTCACGGTTGCCCTATATCATAAATTATTTGAAGGTACACAACAACAACAAAGAATAGAAATAGAAAATCACCCTAGGAGTTGCTGAAGAGTGGAGAACAACACAAAAAAATTATAACTTTGTGAATACCTTACATTATTTCAGTAAAAATCCTTCACTTTTAAAATGTACAAGCAAGTTTATGTTGTTCATAACATGTTAACGTGCTTTTATCCCAGTGTCCTCTGATGTACATATTGTGTAAACTCATATTAGTTGATATTTTGTGTTCAGAATGTCAAATGAGTTCTCTTCTGTAGCTCTGCTTTCAACAGTCTTCTAGTCTTTGACAGTCTTCCAACACCACTTAAGTGTATCCATCTGCTACATGTAGGTGTTTTCCGCCTTCTTCCCTCTCATGTATCTCTTATTCAGATTTAAACTTTCCAGGCAAGAACTATGTAATGTCCAGTTTATTGATAGTGTAAGAAGTTCTTTTCCGTGGTATCTAATCATCACACATATAGATGGTATACCTGGACAGAGACACTTTCAAAAATTATCTAAGTTAAGAAATTTGGTGGGAATTCCTTCTCCCATCACTGGACATTTCTCAGTGTCATATTGCAGCTCTGTTCCTTTGGTCTTCAGGTGCCATGCAAATGACCATGTAGTGAATGTATTGTTCCTTTTTTGTTCGGACTTGATTGTTTCATTTGCTTCTTTAGCTTCTTCTTCAGCACCTTTCTAAGTTTTATCTTATTTCTTTGTTTCGTTCCTGCTGCTAATGGTCTTAAAAGCTCAATTCCACAAATACAGAACTTGAGGCAATAAGCTCCCAACCACTGATAGGCATTCACTACCCCTTTTTTGCCTCAGAGAGGAACCTGGAGACTTGCCAGTCATTTTACTAGTCAAATTAAGAGTAATCATTCCTCCTGACTTCAAGTTACTGATGCCTGCTTAGGAAAGCCTTTGTCATGCACTTTGTCACAAATTTACAAGTAATCTTCCTTTTTATCAGGCCATAATGTTTTCTATTCATCAATCCCTGAAAAGTCCAAAAACTTTCAGAATGGTCAGCCTATTTACTGCAGAAGACTTTGGGCCTAGAAGTTAGATGCACTCAGAGACCTGTTAATGATCCAGTCTTTAAATGTATTCTCTCTGAGCTGCTCTCCCCCCCCCCACCCCACTAGCCATTCTTACATTGCCTTTTTTGCATTTGGCCAGCTTGCCATGGCCAAAGCTGTTTAGGATGCTCACAACCACAAGATTGTATCAAGGTTTTGGCTCTCCTACCCACCATTACCTATTGCAGAGTCTACCATTATATTAGCCTCCCAAACCAAGCAAGACCATGTGAGTTTGGAAAAGAATTTGGCCAGATTCTCTGTTCCTTGATAATGATTTTAAGTTATGAATACTTCACTTGTTCTTCTAAGAAAAGGTTAGCCATTTCTCTGCCAGATTACCAGATTACTGGTGAATTTTTAAAGTTTTTTCTACATGAAGCTCTTATCTTGGCCAGAGAACAGGTCACTACTGCTTGATGTATGTCAAATTGTAATTTTAAATTGTGAGTAAATTCAGTGGCACTGAGAACCTGTGCTTGGTAGTCCTTTCTCATGAAGTATGTACACATATTGAGGAACTTCCACTTGAGGGACATGTTCCCCTTAATGAGAGAATGAGTGACACTCTCAGTAGGTGCAAAAGCTGAAAGACAATGCACATAAGATGCTTAAAGCCCACATTCTGTAGTAAACTGTAAAATCAAATTATTGGTATCCATTAGTTTCCTTGCACTGCTTTCTGGAAATTTCTGCCATCCCAGCAACTGAGGAACTATAACCATCCAGCAAAATTTCCTTCTAACTATTGTTGCCAACCAGATAAAATGGTACTTTTGTCTATCTCCACTTTTTGACAAAACATCTAAACTGTTTGGGGACTGGCTAAGTTTTTAATTTCAGACCTAGTTTTGAATCATGGTACCAAGGTAGTTAACTTTCGCTGGTATTTTACATCCCTCCAAATGGGATCAAGACATCCATCCAAACTTGACTTCAGAAGGCTCAACAATTTTATCATAACCAGCAAGTTTGGGATGATATAATTATGGAACACTGTCCCATTTCTACAAATAAGTGATTGGTTTCTATTAGTAAAAATCTCAGATGCACACTTTCATATAGCTAATCACTTCACCTATTGTCAGTTTCTTAATTTTCAATCTTTACCAGTCTTTCCAGTTCTGTTTCCTGCCTTTCAGGCTTTTCACTGCCTTTCAGATTTTTACAAAGGTAATACACCTTAGGAATCATGGTGTTCCCTTAATTAGTCAACTGGAAGATTGTGGGAGGGTTGGCTCAGGCTCTCAGAACGGACTCTGAGCTTTGGGGTCTGTCAGCCTCACAGTGAACTAAAATAAATCTCACCTACCGGTAATTCCCTCATGAATCTTGAAATATATAGGACAGAGATGTGTAAAATGCTGTCCTGGGGCTATACATTGCCTTCTAAGCCTGTTGTATGTGTCTCAGTCCCTCCAGATTCTCTGGCTGTTCCCATCCCTGGCTACAACAGGGGAGAGGGAAGGTAATTTGTCTGTCCTGGGAGTCTTTATTGTGCTCTCCTGCAATATTTAACCTGTTTAATAACTATTTTTCAACAAGCTGATTTCTGGCTGTTCAGGGGGCATTTTTAATATTCGGCCCCTGATAGGTCTCAGGACAAAAAAAAATGTCCCCAAACCTGATGAAATTGGCCACCCCAATATACATTTATTTCCTAGCAGAAACCGTTCTACCAGAGTCTAGGTGGAATCAGATCCAACCTCTGATTCCACCTAGCTCACCTCATCATCTCAGCCTCATCAGTTTGCATTTCAGACATGCTCTGACTCTTGGGTTTCATGATATCACTACAATGGTGGTTATCTTTGTGCAGCTTCAGGTGTACACATTGCAAAACTGATTACAATGGGTCTTCCATGTAAACTTCTACCCTCCTTCCATAATAGCTCATCATTCGGACCATCTCTCCCAAGGCTTTCCATTTGTGTTTCCAGAGCATTAGAGGCCATAAGTATTGATAAATCTCAGTCAGGTTGATAAGCCCATTGCAGATCTCTCAAGATCAAAGGCCACTAGTACGAAGAAGAGAATTCTCTTTACATAATTGTCTTGTAACTTCCAACAGTGTGATGGCTGCTTATAGTACAACAATCAGGGCAGAACACAGTTATCTTCCTTTTTTCATCTCTCCATAGACATTCTCAGCTGATGCACCTCACACAGTATTGAGCTGACTGCCATTCCCCTGGAGAGTTTGATGTGCTTGCAATTCCTGGAGTAACAAAGCTTGAACCCCACAAAAATCAGCTGCAAACAGCCAGAAACAGAACTTGAATCCCATTGATTTCAATGGATTTGCTCTGGGTAGAAATAATACTAGGTAGAAATAATAACATCATCTGGAGGGAGAGAAGGCAGGCCAGCTCCATCGGGCCTACCCTGAAGAAGAAGGCCTCTCCCTCCAGTCCATCTGCCTTGGTCCAGGCTTTAGAGGAAGAGAAGATCTGCTGGACTTATTCCCCTTCCCCACCACCATTCCCTTCTCTTTTTGTGTCTTGTCTTTTTAGATTGTAAGCCTGAGGGCAGGGAAATGTCTAATTAACCATTTGTAAGCCGCTCTAATAGCCTTTTGGCTGAAGAGTGGGGTATAAATACATAATAATAATAATAATAATAATAATAATAATAATAATAATAATAATGGATTTAGCCCAATATATTAACTTTCAGGGTACATCTACATTGTAGAAATAATGCAGTTTGATGCCACTTTAAGGACTGTAGCTCCATCCTATGGAGCTTGTAGTTTTACAAGGGCTTTAGCCTTCTCTGCCAATAAGTGCTGATTCCTCCCAGGATTCTATAGAATGGAGCCTGGCAGTTAAAGTGGTATCAAACTGCATTATTTCTTCAATGTAGATGCACCCAGTTACTCATCTGGTGCTCTGAGTCTAAGGGTTACTTATTAGAGGTAAGGCCCATTGAAAACAGTGAGTATTCCAAGTATTTTAGTAGCGTGGTGCAGCTATAATTAGACTTGTGGAAAATTGCAGTGTCTTTCTTGGGTGATTTCCCTTAGGTAATAAATAAATATTTACAACTTAAATTCCATTTAGTCAAGCTTCTGAGTTTGCTTAATGGCAGTGTTTGCAAGATTATCCAATGTGTGTTACACTGATACAGCACAGTGCTGAAAATGTTTCGATGAGGTCTTTGATCATCAGAGTTAGGAAGGTAGGGAAGTCCAAGCAGCTTTCTACTGAGATAAAGAAAATTAAATTAAGGCAGATAAGACAGATTAATGCAGAAAGCCAGATCTAGCGTCATCAAGGTTTTGGTTTTTTTAATATGACTTCTTTTAACCCTCTTAATTCTATAAAGCATGACAAAGGTAATTGTGAAAATGATCTAAGTATCAAAATTGAAATGGCCATGCAGCATGGGACCTAATTATATCCTGGAAAATTCAAAACATTAAAATTACTGAAAAAGTGAAAATTATTACTGCACTAATAGCAGACAAACATACAGAATACAAGTCTGGGAAGTGGGAAATTCAGATGTGTTTCTACTGTCCCCAGTGTCATCAGCATGCATGTGTGCGTGTTAATAGTTTTAGGCGAGCAGTAATATTTTCCTGAGTGATTTTCATTTGCAGCAAATTTTTTTTTACAACACACACACACCCTAATAAATTATGTGAGGATAGTTATAGACATTTAGAAAGGGAGTAATTGTAGTTAACAGAGAGTTCAGAAAAGACACCCAGAATTAGTCTAGGGCCCTAAGCAGACGACTAATAAAGTCGTCTTCTGGGCAGAGAAGAGGAGGGGCAGCCGCACGAGCGGCGCCCCTTCCTCTCCCCGAGGTCGCCCCCAGATGCGCCGGCCGTCCGCACGACCGGCGCATTGGGGATGACCTCACGGCGCAGCGCCCACATGCACTGCGCCGTTTGAGCCAGGGAAAGTGCGCCCGCCGCTTTTGGGGCGCACTTTCCCTTAGATCTAAAAGGAGCGCCAATTTGGTGCTCCTTTTAGATGCGCCGACGGTGCGCCGCGGTGCGGAGGCTCCGCACCGCCGGCGCTCCGTCCGGCGGCGGCTCCAGGGCCTCCGTGTGCTGAGGCCCTAGGAGGGAAAAAAATGAAAGATTGGTATAAAAATGTTATACATTTTATTTCAAAGTATACCATAGTGCCTTACAACAACAGACCCCCTCCAAAAAAAGTGGCTTATAGCCATTTAAAGGATAATATAGAAGTATAAATATAGTGTAACAGTACAGTTGAAAATAAAGCTAAAAGAAAGATTCAGTCACAGCAGAACATAATTAAAACAAAATGAATGCTTGGTCAGACAGAATATCTTTGTTGTTCATTTAAAGTCTAAGATATGATGTTGTGATAACTGCTCAAGATGTTTAGAAATCTCTTGTATACCATTTGTATAAGTGTAGAGAACACATACCTGTATGGGAAGAGTTCTGGAGGCTTGAATCCCATTGATTCACAATACACAATTATAGTAATATGACTGACATGGGTCCATACTATGGAATCTTGGCATTTGCATTTGAAGGAGGAGTATTTAGCCAAGAGTTCTGTTTCCTCACCAAACTGCAAACCTCAGGATTTCCTGGGATACAGCCATGGCATTTAAAGTGAAATCACAGTGCTATAATTATGTGGTGTGAATAGGCTCTTGGTTTCACTGCACTTCAAGTAAGAAGCAACTGGCATGTCTGTAAGCTTGTTAAGACACTTATGTCTCTCCCCATCCCATCCTTCTCTGTCTCTCTCTCCCTATATTGTTATGCAAAGTATAATTATTTAAAAACATCAAAATAAATGTTTGAAATATCAAAACAATGCTATATAAACTATTTCATTTCAAACCATCCATCCCATGAATTAGATCTAAAACCTTTACACGTAAGAATTAAATACAGCACACAGCAACAGAATTGAGCAGATGTACCATCTATAATATACAAGTATTCTTTTCAGATTTTTTCTTCTTGTCAAGATTGTTTCAGAAGAAAGTTCCAAAGATTGGCTTATGATCCACAAGTTGATTTATATTCTTCTTTGGCCAGTAACAGTTGGCCTATATAGGAAACATGGCTTGCAGTTGCCTCTACTCACTTTGCTATATCCCTTTCCCAGAGCTCCTCTGCCTCTAAAGCTGCAACCAGTCCTATGGACAGTATAAGAAAAGTTATGTTCAGTATCCCAAGCAACTTTGACTCAGATATTCAAGACCCAGAAGCTGATTGGAAGGGACAAGATATGGTTAGGGCAAATGTCATCTCCTCTCCCACTCCCCTCCTTCTGCTATCACTTAGCTCCCTTGGGGTTTGTGCTTTTATTTGGGAACCTCATTCTGTGGTCAGAGAGAAAGAGAATCCATCCTCTGAAGGATTACATTAACTTCTGATTCTTTTGTAGAAAAAAGAGAGCTCTTAGGGTCAGATCAATCTGTGGATGACAAAACACTGGAGACGTACTCCCCCTGTCCCAAATAGTGTGCTAGATAAAATGTTAATTAAAGTTGTTAAGACCCTGGGTCTGGGTACAGTCCCAGGAGAACTAAGTCTTTACCTCTACAGCCATTCCCCCTGACAAATATATGTTGGCTACTAATGAACAGGAATTAGTCCTGCCCCTCAGCATTGCATTTGAGCAGTCAGTAGAGTGTATTTGAGGAGCTGGTTACATTTAAGAGTTAATTAGACCTGTGAGATGCTCTATGTCTTCTCATAGTTTAAGCAAGACATGCTTTCTGTGCTGAGGCATATTTCATTTTGCGCTGCATCTCTGTTCTGAGTCATCACACTAACTGTAGCAGAGGATATTCAACCAAAGTTTCTAGGGTGTGCAGGTTGGAGAATGCATATGAGAATATTGAAGTTTGAGCTTCTCTTTAAGGTCTTCAATAGCAAACTTTTACTTTGCTGGAACCTTGTTGTCCTGAACTGATAAATTTAATCATTCATAAAATGATCAATGTCTCTTGCAGCAGCATAGTTTGCAGGTGTACCAATCTAAATACAGTCAAAGACCTCCATATCCATAGAATCCTTATCCACAGATTCATCCACAGCTTGGAAATATTCAAAACAAAAATCCATAAAGCAAAATCTTGACTTTCCCATTTTTGTATGCCACTATATATAATGGGACTTGAGCATTCATGGATTTTGGTATCTATGAAGAGTCCTGAAACCAAATCCCAGAGGATGCCAAGGACCCACTGTATTTTCCATGGTCATATTTCCTCTGTGCCCTTTGCCTTTGTACTGGTGGACTTTAAATCACAGCCATTGATACACAGGTTGCAACTGAATGGAGTGTCATTCTGGGGGAAACTGGAGACACTGCAGGTTACTAGAACACTCATAGCAATTTTGGGTTACTTGAGAAATTACATCTTGGCAACATAATCATTCATATTTTTAAGGGAAACTCATGCTATCTAAAAGTACTTGTCTGATAGGGCCAGTTTCTGTAGCCTAAGCAAGGGCACTTAATCAAGATCATGGATAGAGTTCTACAGAAGTGCTTAGTTCAGGGGTGGGCAAAGTGTGGCCCAAAGGGTGCATGCTTGTTCCCATAGCTGTTTTAATGGCCCCTAGGGCACACTAGTTATATGCTTCCAACTCATAGGACAAATATGAATGACCCCCACTACTTGTGGAAAAATTATTTTGTTCCCAAATGCCCCTCAATGACTTTTAGAATGAATTTCTATTATATTTTGATCTCTCCTAAACCTTACAGGGGTCAAAACAATTTTTTGCAAATTTTGTCAAATATATAGATATATAGCTATCTGCCTCAAAATGACCCAAAATGCTCTCTAGGAACCAGGAAGGCTCCAAAACATGGTGAATATCCTCTAGAGGGCATTTGAGAACAAAATAAATGTTTTTTGGGGGTTAGGGAGTGGATATGGTAGGGAGTTGTGACACCCCAAGGTCTTCTGGGGGACTAATGCAGTCCCTTAGCCCATCCCTTGCTAAGATATAGTAGAGCCAAATGGAAAGAGTTGTCCCAGCGAGAGACTCAAGTGAGTAGTACTTAGTAAGTCTATCTGCTCATATTGCTCATAAGCTCAACTTCAACCCATTTCTAGCTGGAACCTTTAAAGCACAGGTAGGCAACCTTTTTGAGGCGGGGGCCGATCCCCCAAAGTCGTCCCTCCCGGCGGGCCCAGGGGGGGATGGCGGCGAAAAGAATGTCAATAACAGCAACTAAATATTCAACTATGAAGGATATCACTTCTGAAAAAGTAGAAGAAGGAGAAAGTTACAGGAGGATACTGGAAAATACAAAGGAAAAAAGCTTTAAAGAAATGGAATAAAGCATATCCCCTGTGAGGATAGGGGAATGGGGGAATTGTGAGTCTCATGGAGACTCAGAGCTGCATGGCAAAGATAAGGGGAGAAAGGGAGGTGTTCAGGAACTCAAAGGAAGTAGGAAGGAAGAACTCAGGTAAGAAAAGAGTTCTGTGAAGAGTAAGGAGGAATTTGGAAATTCTAGTGTGCTAAGGCAATTATAGACCTGGGTGAATTAATTCCTCTGGGTCGAAACTTGAGGTACAAAAACTTGAGGTACAGAAACAGAGGCACTAACAAGAGTGTTTTATCTTAGTAAGCACTAAGAACAGAAACATGCCATGTAGAATTACCTTAGATTTTTACAGCTGTTACAATGCACTGTACAATGTGCATTTTGACTTTATATCTGTCAGTGCCATATCAGTAGATGTACCATGAGTTTTTGATTAGATTGGAACAAGATGGAGGTAGGGTGTTTATATTCTCAGGAGATCCTATGCTAGCTGAGCAGGGGATAGAGTCACTCCCTTGTTCATTTCAACAGAGTGTTAAGAAAGTAAATTACACCTGGATTTGCCCTGACCAGCCATGTTTCAATGTAGGAAAGGCAAGCTATAAAGGAACTAAAAAATAATAAACAATGATGTGGCTACCAGCATAAAAATTAGAAAAGTACCTCTAGATCTATGTAGCTCACTCAGGTGACAGGCTGATAAGGTGGCAGAACATGGTGTAATGGCAACACTAGGAGTTCAGGGAGTAATTATTATTTTCCATTCCACAAAGGGGCAGACACTGTACCCACTGACCTGAATGCTCTTAGCATCACCAACTAAAGTAGATCCACTGAATCAGTTGTTAAAGGATGAGTCGACACTTATCTATTTTCTCTTAATATTGCAGTGGGGAACTAGCAGTAGGGTTCCAACCAATGTTAATTTGTTGCTGTGCACCTTCAAAATGTTTCTGACTTACAGGGACCTTAAGGTGAATCTGTTACATGATTTTCTTAGGAAGATTTGTTTAGATAGGATTTGCCATTGCTGTCCTCTGAGGCTAACAGGGTGTGACTTCACCAAAGGTGACCCAATGAGTTTCTGTAGCAGGGATCCCCTACATTCAAATCACTACCATACACTGCCTCTCTTTGTTAACTTCTGCAAGGTAAATACAGACAGAATATATTGACAGCAAACATTGACAGATGAATAAGAATAGATTTTGGAAAAGTTGGGGAATACAACTCACAGAATTCCCCTACTGGTTGCTGATTTCCAGGAGCTGTTGTTCAAAAAAGTAAGATGTTTGGGCTCTAGATCAATGTCATGTATTATGGAAATATATAAAGTCTTAAAGCTTCTCCCTAATACAGTCTACTTGGTGAAAAATACCTGAAAAATACTTTGTGAAAGGACCTTCCCCAGGGTATACAGAGCAGCCATTGAAAAGCAATATAGGTTTAAAAGTTTTGCTTTCATTCAGTCTGTATTTGAATATAAGTTCTTCTAGACCAGGGATGAGAACCATATGCCCCATGACTTTTTTCATGGTCCCTCATGATATAAAGGGAGATAGAAAATCACAGGTAGACATCTGGCAACTTCTGAGATTTGTTTTAAAGTTTTCTGGGATTATTGCAGTCTCTTGTGGATCCTGGGAATCCAAAATGGTTCATTGAAATGGGAAATAACCCTGTTCTTGACTGAACTGGTGTTAACATATTTGTATATCTATCTTAGAACTGGAATGATTTCAGTCCTTTTCTGCCATGCAATTTGGCCACTTCTTGTTGCCATGACACAGCATGTGGAATGGACATCTGAGACAATCTGGAGAGTGGCAAACTACATATTAATTTTGAGTTATATTCCTAAAATTCTTTCAGATGCTACTATAACCTTCCAAGATTGAAGGACTGCATTGGCCCTCTAGGAGACCTTGGAGGATTATCTTCTAAGAACTGGTAAACAGGAAGTAATCATTTACTTCTTGGTTAGGAAAAAAAGCTTTTCATGGGTCTAATGAGGTGGGAGAAGCAATAATGTGGCTGCAATGCCCTCAAGCACTGCCCAGAAGATGTGGGGGGGGGAGGATTTTAGGAGGGAAATGGGGGACTAGAGTCCTTGGGACTCAAAGGCAGTCTTTCCCTTTTCCTGCTTTAACATGTTTCTCTTTAGCAATACCAGGAGTGGAAATGAAGGGGGGGGGTTATACAGTGATGAGGTAATTAGGAAGGTTGCCTGTTTCAGATAACTTAGTCTGTAAGCTAAATGTAATGTCTTCTTTGGCAGTGCATTTGGGGACTTCAAACCCCTATAATAGGGATAGCCTTAGCATCGCTGTAAGTCAGAAATGACTTGAAGGCACACAACAACAAAAAATATATGCCTTGCTGTGGATTTGGATTTTGACAAGGTTCCCCATGATATTCTTGTAGACAAATTTGTGAAATGTGGGTTAGACAGTAGACATTAGGTCAGGGGTAGGCAACCTTTTTGAGCCAGAGCCAGGTTGCTGTCCCTCAGACAATTGGGGGGCCGAAGCACCAAAAATAAATAAATAAATAAATAAATAAAAATTTAAAAAAATATGCATGCACACTCTCTCAGGCCCAGAAAAGCCATGGCAAAACCCCTGTGGAGATTTTGCCAAGAAAACCCCAAGAACAAGTAATAACAACAATAATCAATATCATCATGGCCGAGGGTGATGGCGGCGGGGGGTGGCGGCAGCGGCAGGACTGGCCTGGGGCCAGTCCAAAGGCCTCGGGGGCCGCATCCAGCCCCCAGGCCTTAGGTTGCCCACCCCTGCATTAGGTGGATTTGAAATCAATTGGCAGACTGAACCCAGAGAGTTCCTCTTCATTCTGGAGAGAAGTAATTAGTGGCATGTCTCAGGTTTATCTCCTTGGCCCAGTGTTTTTCAGCATTTGTATGAATTATTTAGATGATGGCATACTTATCAAATTTGCAGGTGACACCAAATTATATGGGGTAGCTAATTCCCTAGAGGACAGGATCAGAATTCAAAATGATCCTGACAGATTAGAGAGCTGGACCAAAACAAATAAAATGAATTGCAACAGGGATAAATGTAAGGTGTTGCATTTAGGTAGGAAAAATGAAATGCACAAATATAGGATGAATGACGCTTGGCCTGAAAATAGTACCTATGAAAAGGATTTAGGACAGTGATGGCAAATTCATGACATGAGTGCCAGAAGGGGCAATCAGAGCCCTCTCTTTGGTCATATGCAGTGTCGCCTCAGCACAGAGTTTGCCAGAGTTTGTTACTAGAAAGACAGTGGGACGTGACACTTGTGATAAATAAGTGGGGTTTGGGTTGCAGTTTGGGCACTCGGTCTCTAAAAGGTTCGCCATCACTGATTTAGGATGTCTTACTTAGTAGCTAAACAAGAGTCACTGTATAATCTGGTGGCCAAAAGACTGATGTATTTCTGGGCAGCATCAACAGGAACATAGTGTCCAGATCAAAAGAAGTAGCAATACCAATTGTTTGTGCTATGGTTCAGCCTCATCTGGAAAACTGTGCAATTCTGGGCACCACTGTTCAAGAGGAATATTGACAAGCTGGAATGTATCCAGAGAAGGGCCATCAAGATGATCAACATTCTGAAAAACAAGCCTTATGAGGAAGACTAATCAAGTTGGATATGTTTAGCATAGAGAAGAGATGATTGAGAGGTGGCATGATAACCATTTTACATATCTGAAGGAGGTGAGGAAACATGTTAAAAACTTGCTGTTATGTAAAATATCAAAAAAGTTCTTTGTCATCATTATATTTGATGCAATTTGCCTATCATTCATATTGTCACCATTCTTTTGGAAATTGGGACTTCCAAAACTTTTATTCTACAATCATTTGCACATTTACCTAGCAATAAATCTCCAAAGAAAATCAGTGGGTGTTACTGCTTTGTAGACTTGGCACACATACCATGATCCCAAACTAAATATTTCTTGAGCAGCAGCAGCAAGTTTTATTTTGTTATGGGATAAATGTATTCACTTAAAAATGTACATTTGTCCTTCTCTAGACTCTTAATGTTTATGTGCTGTTTGAGCAAGTATATCACCTTGGAATATTAAGCACTTAATGAGTTATAAAATTGTGTTTAGTTTACATAGATGATAGGCTGGATGGATAAAATAAATACCATTTATAGTCTTTGCCATTACTATCAGAAATATTCAGTGTTGATGGATTCAGTCTTTTAAAAAGTTATTTGACAATAAAGATGAATTCTTGAACATAAAGTCTCCATGTGACCCAAAATGCCCTTTTCCCACACATATCTAGGTCATTTAACAATAACTGTGAAATGGCCAATATAGTAATAACAAAAATAGTCTCTGAGCTACAAAAGCATACTTTTCACTGAAAATTTGCAT
>JAIPUX010001880.1:37580787-37590787 GCA_020142125.1 Phrynosoma platyrhinos | reverse complement strand
ACACACAGCAACAGCAGCGCTGACTAGAATAGAATCCCATTCCTTCCCAGCTAAAGCTTTATTGCATTGTTTACTGCAGATGCACTGCTATATTTCTCCAAAACTCAACCTCTTCAAGCCAGATAGAGAAAAGGAAGGAAAAGTGAGGGGGTGGGGAGAGACATTAAAAGGCTTTGTAAAAAGGAGTTTCTTTGTCCAAAGCTTTGTCTTCAAGCAGATGGAGCAAAAGGAATAGCCAGACGCCACTCCTGCCCCAATTGGTGCAGGAGTATAGCAACCAGATGCTGCAGTCCGGAGGCCAGCCGCTGCAGTCCCGAACAGAATGTAGCAAGTAGCAGATAAAATTCTCTTGTTTTGCTGCTGGGTTTGGGCCACCTTAGGTAGCCCTGCACAGCTTCCACACAGCTTCCACACAACTCACCCACAATGTGGCCTGACAGCAGACCTTTTGGCCCATCTGTTTCAGGACTTTGTTAATTGAAATATGCCTGTACTTGAAAATGAAGATCATCCCCACTCATGAGGTTCAGGAGCTAATGAGCTTTACCCTCCTAACCATCATTTTGCATTTTATTCAGTTCCCAGACCTACCTTTTTGTACCTGGACCAGGTTCTTCTAAAATAAAAACAAAATGGATTACACAATTCTTAACTCTTCCATATCTGGATTAAAGTAAGAAGAGGTGTTTAGTTAAATGGAAGACAGTTATTACTTCCTAAACCGTCTTCCTTATGCTTTTCCACTTTGAATATTGTTTCAGGGATTGATTACAAAATGAAATAGTGCATTGCAAGACCTGGGATGAAAACTAAAGAAAGTGCACTATTAATCACACTGCAGGCAGAGCTAAGGGCTCGATAAATGGCCCTGATAGAGCGGCTTCTGGCTGGCCCTTTCCTCGCCGGATCAGAGTCATGGCAACCGCACACCATGGACCTGATCCAGCAGTTTGCCGCTCTAAAAAGAACTAGCAAAACGCTGCTCCTTTTTAGAGTGGCAAAGGGCGCCTTTACTGCTGTGGCAGCTTTTTGCTGATTTTTTGGTGCAGCACATCTAAACGTTGTGCGGAAGACATGGCGTGACCCCGCCTGCTGTCTGTTCGGGCAAGCGCCATGACACCAGAGTTGGGGCGGCATTTGGGCATGCACCATGCGGTCGCCACGCCCCCACTCTGCCCCAACGCCAGCTTAAAGTGCCGGCCTGTAAAGCCCCCAGTCATGTTCCAGGTACATACTAAGGGAGTAGAAATTTTATTCCTCTCTTGATCAGGATTCATCTGAGCACCTAAGTTCAGTTCAGACATTTATTCCTGCCTTTAGATTGCTATCAGTGATGTTAAAAAAACAGGTCTAGAGATGATGGCTGGCTATTTCTTTGATGTTCAAACAATTTGCTTTTCCAAGTATTTCTTTGGTGGTCTCCCCTCTGAGACTGAATTGGAGGTGGGGAGGAAAGCCCAGCAGATTCTAGGAAGATGATATATTAAGTACTCGAAGTAGGGTTTTTACAAAGTAGGATTCCAAATGTCTTTGTTTTACACTTAAAAATGCTATGATCACTTCATTTGTATTTCAAGTGTTCTGGCTAGATCATAATAAAATTAATGATAATATCCACAAAATATTCCAATTGTTGCTTCATGAACAGAATTGTTAGTGCAGGCTTATCTAACATGAATCCATATCTCCCTGCACTGCTTGCCTGGCAGGAGGGATGTGAATTTGATTGCCTCCAATCAAGAGATCCCAGCCTACCAGTTGTTTTTGTCACTTAACTCCAAGACAAGGAGTACTGGGGTGAAGCCAAAGAAATATACAGCTCTGCCGCCCCTCAGGCTCCTGCCATTGGAAAATTTCAATCCATCGTCTTGCCTCTAACACAGTGTGCTGGTCACTTCGGAGCCAGGTAGGAATTTTCTTCTGGTTCCACAGGAGCCTACCCTTTGGGGACTTGGAAACTGGCCTAGGGTGGTGTCCTAAATAGTCGGTCACTTGGCAGGTAGTGGGGGGAGTTCCATGATCACTTATGACATCAGTTTTGTAAAGGATATATATCTGGAACTGCCTGCATACAATAGGCAACTAGAGGTTGAGGAAGGAGGATATCCTTGGGACTGGCCCTCACCAGAAGTTGGTGGGATGGATCTCTAGTTGGTCTTCCAGCAGTTGGCTGGATGAGGAGCAACCCAGCAGGCCAGTTTTGGATTCTCCTCGGGGCTCAGGTGTTTCATCCATGGAAAGCAGTGGAGGAGGTCTGGAAGAGACCAAGTTCCTCAGCTGATTCCACATCATAGGTCAGGTTACTTTCCCCTCCCCCCCCCCTTTTCTTTTCTTTTTGAATTTCTCAAGAAATAAGTTTAAATAGGAACAGTTTAAATAAAGCAGCCTATATTTTATCCCAAGTTCTGTGTGTTGTCCTGTTATTTCATGGGTTGATCATCAATCACTCTGCATGGTTTGTTCTATAACTCTCATCCATCCCAGCTGGGAAGGGCAATAATCAGAGTAGTTTACATACCAAAACATCTTTTTGGACCCATATGAAGAAGGTTCTGTTAGGGCTTTTTACTATTATTTGTACTTTGTTTATTAAAAGATTTTTGCCCTACCATAATAATAATAATAATAATAATAATAATAATAATAATAATAATAATAACTTTTATTTATATCCCACCCCTGTGTCAAGCAATCGGGACAGCTCACAACAATTTAAAACATCGTACAATTTTAAAATACAGTCCAAAATCCCACATCCCTCCCACCCCTTAAAAAGGAATTAAACAGTTTTGACATTAAAACAAGATAGTTAAAACACTCGATTAAACAATCCAAAAACAAAGAAACAAATAATAGGTGGGGCAGTAATTGTAGCCAAAGAAAGGAGGGATAAAGAAACACCTGAGGCCGGGGGGTCTAATCAGGGAAGGCCTGCCGGAAGAGATCCATCTTAATAGCCTTTTTAAAGCTACTTAAAGTTTTCAACTGGCGGATCTCATCTGGCAGGCCATTCCATAATTTGGGAGCGGTGGCCAAAAAGGCCCTCTGGAAGATTGTTGGCAGCCTAGTTTTCATCGGCTGTAACAAATTCCTCCCAGAGGATCGGAGTGTGCAGGGAGGATTACATGCCTTTGGAGCAGGAGACATGTAGCAGTTGCCTACCTGTGCTCTAATAGATCATTCTAAAAGGTGTATATTATCACAGCAAAGTTGTGTTACTCTATTATCATATTGACAATGGTCAATGTAAGGGCTACCCCAGAACTACCTTTCCATCAGTATTGACGTATACAGATATATCAGTCCTGGGGAAGAATTGCAGTTTTCTTCAGATTTTCCAGCAAAATCACAATATATGATGTGTGACCAGTAGATTTGCATTCGTGGCCCAGGAGGAACAGAAAGTTGCATGTCCCTAAAAGCAGGAAGTTCAAGTGGCATAGTCGCCAGTTTTTTTAAAAAGCTTGCTGTAATTATTTATGAACATATGTACATAACTGCATCTCTGCTTGCTTTGAACCCCATTTGTCATTTCTTGCCCATTTTCACCCTATTTGGTGTTCCTATATTGCAGGTCTTTACAGTCTGGATGCTAACATGTTAACTACTTTGGCGTCATCTGTTAACTTGCTACTCTTCTCATTCTCATTCAGTTATTTATTTTATATTGAAAACATGCTAGATCATTGTGGAGCTTACTGCTTCCATCTATCTGTTGTGGAAAATGTCCCATCCATCTGTTTCCTGTTTTTGAATAAGTCGAGGTTTCTAATGTTTCCATTCAGATTCATTGCTGTTTAGCTATTTTTTAAAAATAAAATAAAACACTTGGATAACTAGATTGATACTATTTATTAAAAGAGCACAATGTGTCTGCTACTTTATGAGCAGTAACCATTTTTTAATTTTTTTCAGAGAAATAGGTCTGATGTAAACATTCTAAACACTTTCCCCCTTGTTTAATACTATTTTGCCTTTTGTCACAATATTCTGATTTATGTGAATTTCCTAAACAGAATGAATTTTGCAGTGCAACACAATTATATGCAGTTTATACTTTATTTATATTTCTAGAATACAAAATTCATTGTACCGTATTTTCCGGCGTATAAGACGACCCGCGTATAAGACGACCCCCCCATTTTTCCAGTCAAAATATAGAGTTTTAGCACATCTATCCTCATTATCCTTATATCCGGCGTATAAGACGACCCCCCCACTTTGGCCACAGATTTTGCAGGTAAAAAAGTAGTCTTATATGCAGGAAAATAAGGTAATTTACAATGTTAAGTGATGTCTTGTCTGTCAGCCTTTTTCAACATGGTACCCTCCAATTTTGTGTTATGATTTCCCTAACCAATATAGCCTTGGTGGTATATCAGAAGAAGGTTTATCCTAGGGACACAATTCAGAATGTGACCCATGGAATTTGGAAGGGGAGTCATCAGAATGGAATACTTTGTAGAATCATAGAGTTACCTCTGCAAAGGCCATGTAGTCCACTCCATGCCATGCAGGAATAAACAGTTACAATACTCCTGAAAGACCCTGAAAAGCTCCGCTGGACATGAATTCGCAGCCGCAATACATGTAGAAAAGAAAGATTTCTTTGCTGCACATATTGCCACTTGATAGGAGCAAATATATTATTTATATCGTGTCTTGTCACATGGATATTGTGTTTTCCACCATCTGCTCTATAGTCCTAGTCCTTCCTATTTCACTGAGGTCTCTGTATGCCAAAGAGCTTGTTTACAAACAGGTCGGAGAGCTTGTTTGGGGGCAGCCATGTCAATAGACCTGGTTAGTTTTTGGTTTCATTTATCAACCAGAGCTTCAACAGGGTCGTTGGTGATGTCAGCCATATAACCCTCTTGGAATCTCAAAGGATTCATTAGCCTTCGAGAATGGACCATTTTAATAGGTCCTCCATTCCTGCAGGGGGGAGTTGTAGCTATGAAGCTAGCCCTGACCAGAAAATGATCTGTCCATGACAAATCAGAGGTATTAGTGACCTCCACCCACAGATCCATATATTCCAAGCTGGAAACTGCATCGAGGGTGACCTGCTGAATGTGTAGGGCCTGAAACCAATTGGGATAGACCCATGTTTGCCATGGATGCCATGAACTCCCAAGCAGCATCTGACAAGCTGGTCTGCATGTGAAAACAGGAGAGAAAAATGAGAGGAGAAAATTCAGCAGAGGACTAAGTCATATCAAGGCTGCCTAGGATGATGCTTTTAATGCAGTAAAGCCTGAAATATTTGCATACACTTATAGAAATAGATATATCAGTTCATATGGAGATTTGGAAAAAATATATCCAACATGCCCACTTTTTTTAGACCACTTTTTGCATATGCTCAGCTATGTTAGCCATTTTTAAAAAATTAACAATCTGTATTAGATTAGTACTGTTATTAAGCCAACCAATAGATCACAGTGTAAGTTTCTGAGTTCTTCATGTTAATTTTATCTATAATTTGAAAGCTTACATGCTCCCTTGTAGCACTTCATAATTATATAGTTAACTGTAGATGGTAGTAGTGAAATAAATATACAGTGAAAGGTACAGATAAATAGATGTGTCAGTATCAAGAATGGTATTCAGTACTTGTGTAGTTTTCTCTGTATCTGAACATTGTTACCTATTTGCTTTTTGTTAAACATAAAACCAGAGCAGAGTGGGCAAATAAGTTCATGACCCAGGCTGTGATTTCCCAGCAATGCAGGAGGCATTTGCTTAGATTGACATTATGCCAGGAATGGCAAAACCCTTGGCTAGTCTCACAGATAACTAAGCAAGAGTTTTTGTTATATTAATTATTTTGGTACTCATAAAAAACAATATGGAGGCAGGCCTCTTGAACAGCTTGCTTACATCATTTGTACTCTAGGAACCAAAACTACATCTCCTTTTTTTCTCCAATTTTGATATTCATTGGACAGGCCTTTTCAAACACTTGGGTACACTTGTATTTGGACACTTACTCAGCATAAAATGGCATCGGACCATTTGGATCACTGTAGAGTTCAGCATATGCACACTGCAGTGCCCATTTTTTTATGACTTTGCATTTGGAAGTGGCCCAAAATTGACTCTCTTGCCAAGTAGTAAAAGGATTATTTGTTCCTTAAGTGGGATTTTGTATGGCATGTACAGGCCTGGAGCAGATTTCTGCAGCTGAGTTATAAACCCTTAAATATGGGTCTTATTATAGAAATGCTGACATTCTTGTTGGAAATGTTAGGACTGCAAATGATTAGGTTTCAACTGTAGTATAAAGCCTCGGATACTCTTGTCATAAGGAGGCATACTGGTTAAGTGGTACCTACAATATTATGAACCCCTGTTGGTCTGAGTGAAAAAATGATGACATTAAAACCTCAAAATTAAAACTTTTAACTGTGTGTTAGCTTACTTGATGTTATTTCCTCTTTTCATTAAGGGTGAAGCAGAGTGAGTCACTGAAAATCTTAACATCCTGTCTGTGTCTTATAAGAATCTGTCAGGAATTATCCCTTCTCAGATTGTTTAATCAAGGCATTAGTACTTCAAGAACAGTTGCAATGCATATGTGCATGAGAGATTCATTCCTCATGTCAGAGATCAGAACTGCATGCCGTATAGATGGGTTTGGAGGCAGGTGAAGGAAGCAGGCCAGAATGACTTTAAAAGGGGAGAAAAGGGAAGAAAGATAGTATATGTGATTTTTCTATGTTCTATGTATTAACGGCAAAAAATGCATATTGTTTTAAGAACAGGGAAATACAAATTTTGGAGTAGCAGTCTGGAAAATATCTATCCTAAACAGCAAAAAAAGAGGTTATTGAACTGCTTGGCAACAAGAGCTGTATTTTCAAGAGAGTAAGTGCTAGAGGGCCAGTGAGTTCAGTGCGGGCCACAGGCTCACACATGAAGGGACCACACACATACCAAAGGAGTCTTTAACCTCCTTAGCCTCCTCATCCCCAATGTGAGCACAATGAGACTTTTGGGGGTATTCTTTTTTGAGCATCTCAGCTCCTTGCAACCATCTCTCTCTCTCTCTCTCTCTCTCTCTCTTTGTCTTGTCTTGGGCATAAGAGTAAGCTGCTGAGTAGGGGAGGGCTCTGCTAAAGCTAGTGACACCCAGAGTCTTGTTTGTCATAAGCGCTGTGAATCCATCCTTGGTTTTAGTTTGGATTTTAAAGGAGTTGTCCAGAATGCTGAAACATGCACCTCCAAATAGGTTCAGTATCTTGGATAGCTACTTTGAAGGATGGATTTGCCCCCAACGAATACTGAAGCCACCAGGCCCCCTGGCCCAAACCTGTGCTCTTATTCCCCGTTGCCTGTCCCAAAAGAGCTGATGGATATACAGATGTTTGAATTTATGCCCTTGGGTCAGGGACAGTGCTGGGAGACAGGACTGTGTTTTTGATCCATCTGTTCAACCAACCCATTCTACTCTTACCTGAACATCTGGTTGCAACCCCTAAATTATAATTTCCATAAAGGCAAATAGCATCTTGTTTTCTACAGTGTTTTACTTTTCACATTTGAAGCTAATAGAAGGTTTAGTTAAGAATTATTGTTGTCTACTTAAAAAAAAGAAGAAGAAGGAGGGTGTGTGCAAAAGACATTAAAAGGCCGAATTTTATCTATGCTAATCCACTGATCCAAGACTCAAGTGATTTGCATCTGTATCCAATATTAGTGGAACTGGGATGTTTCTCCTCTCTCCCTTCCAGGTCCTCTATCATGCACAAAAACTGTTCCAGAGGAGTTTCAAATCCACAGAGTTTCGGGATGGCAATGTTGAAGTCATCAGCCTGCAGTATTGTCACTTCTGTCATAGACTACTCTACAGGTTCTCCTTGGCAGCAGGAATAAACATCATTCCCTCTTTGATTTTGCCAGCAGCATTTTCCTAGAGGCAGAAGACATTATCCCACCAGCGTTATGTCTCATGGCACTCACATTATGAAAGAAAACAGGAACATACCACTTTGAAAACATTGGTTATTAGACCTGTCTTCTTTCACACAACTTCATTGCTTGAAACTACTGCCTAATGTAAAAAAACACATCTGGCATTACAACCATGAGGTGTCATGAGGGGGGTTGATTCTCCTCCTTCTTGCTATTCCAAAGCAGGCTAATTCTGTGACTGTTGGTTTATTTTTAATTTTACTGTTTTTGCGGAATTATGGCAAAACCATTAAAACTGTTACAATCTATTTTATTTTATTTTATTGCTTTGCCATATGTATACAAACACAGCAAAGATTTTTTTAAAAAAACAGGCATGGACTTAGCCTGATTTAGAATAGTAAGTGGGAGGAGAGAGAGGAGGAGATGATGGCTCTGTCCTGCCATGCAGTTGCTATAATTCCAGGATTGAAGTGAAAAGGCTTTTCACACCATAATATCTGTGCTATAATATTGAAAACAAGAGCTCATTGACAGGTTTTGCCCATCAGTGAAAAGATGCACTACAGTAACAGGATGGCAGCAGGACAGACATGCCATCATCTGGTAAGTACTAGTTAAAGATGCTTTTATCCTGCCAAAATTCTGCTTTTTTAGCTTCTGATTTTTTAGGATGGCAATGACAAACTTTCTCTGAACAAATCTTGCCAGAAAAATCCCACAATAGATTCACCATAAATTGAAAGCAACTTGAAGGCACACAGCAACAGCCACAATGTTTTTCAATACAAACAGAATAGTGTCATCTACATTTATTGTACTACATTGTCCATTACCCATCTTGTATGAACTCTCTGCTGGCTGCAGATGTAGAGGTTTCATTTAACTATAAGTAAGACATTCTATCAATTAGTTACCATCTGTTGGTTTTGTTGTTAACAAGGCAAGTATTCAACATGAAAATATATAATTATGCAACATACACGAAAGTTTCCATATTTTTATAAGCTGCCTTGAGTTTCATGCTGGGAGAAAGGTGGAATATTAAATAAGTAACTAATCTTCTGCCCATGAATTATTCTCCTCCTTCCTCCTTGACTCAACCAAGTTATCAGTCAAGCACAATAATAATAGGAAGAAGTGAAGTGTGCATTATAGGCATACTTCAGTTAACAAAGCCTCTGACTAAAAAACTTTTTAAAATACAGCATTTTTATACCCCACATCAACCTCATTTTCTTCCTTTTCCTCTGTCTTGTTGGAAGTTTTTTTAAGCAGCATCAGCATTGGGGAAAGGGGAAAGGAGGTCTGAAGAAACACAGACTTTTGATGCTGGTTAGTAACAGCATGTCTGCAGTAAACAATGCAATAAACCTTGAGCTGAGAAAGAATGGCATTCTGCTCTAGCTGATCCTACCTTAGCTGTGTGTGCCTGCTTACAACAGAAAAGGTAAACAGCAGCTGCCTCCAGAATCCCCTATTGAGCATGTCTGAACACCAAAATGGAGAGGAGAAGAGGGAGCAAATACGCCTGCCTTATCAGCCTCCTCCAACCAACATGTTTTGTTTTTGTTTTTTAAAGTAGAGGCCTATAAATTTGACCACCAAACTGGAAATAATATGAAAGTGGAGGCAGGTGGAAAAGTCCCATCACAGAAGCAAGTCGTTTTTGTTTACTGAGCATGACTGAACAGCAAAACAGAGATAAATGAGGAAAACAGTGTAGTCTGCCTCACCAGCTCCCCCAGCGTGTTAAAAACGCATAGATCTAGAAGTTTGGCTGCCAAAATGGAAAGCCTAAAAACATTGGGGGCTCTTGGGGGGAAAATATTCCTTGTAGTTTGAAAGATGCTTTCAAGCAGTATCTCATAGAATTATAGAGTTCGAAGAGACCTCAAGGGCCATCCAGTCCAACATTATGCCATGAAGAAACACAGAATCAAAGTACTATTGACAGGTGGCCATCCAGCCTCTGTTTAAAAACCTCCAAAGTAGGAGATTCCACCACACTCCAAGGCAGCATATTCCACTGTCCAACAGCACTTACTGTCAGGAAGTTCTTCCTAATGTTGAGGTGGAATCT
>JAIPUX010001880.1:37528376-37564013 GCA_020142125.1 Phrynosoma platyrhinos | reverse complement strand
AGTGGGTGGCAGCAGCCTTCAGTCCCCACCCACAGCCCCCAAAACCACCAGGCCACCCCCAGAGGCTGGAGTACCCTGCCAGGCCTGCCTGCCCACCTGCACCGCCTCAGCCGGTGGGCTGGGCATCCAGCTCTCTTTGGGCCTCCTCCGGCCAGCAGAGGTCCTGCACGGGCTGCGCTAGGGAGGCCTCACCCCCTGGATGTTTTGGGGGGCTGGTTTGTTGGCCAGCCAGTGGAGGCCCTGAACAGCTGCACCAGGGAGGCATTGCCCCTTGGTTGTCTTGAAGCTTGCTTGGCTGGCTGGCGGAGGCCACAATCCCAAGGCCAGCCACTGCTGCAGTCCAGAACGGACCACCAGCAATATGCAGTCCTCCCCCCACACTCCTTTTGCAGCCTGCTTTGGCCTGTGTTAGCTGGCCTCGGCACGGCTTCAGGCCGATCTGGGGGCGTGTGTCATATGCACACTATGCCCCCAGATCTGCCCAAAAGTGGCCCTTTTTGTCCGTCTGTTTTGGGCTTATGTCTCTGAATTCTAGATTAGCAGAAAATACTATAAGTGCACCAGTGATCTCTTGTATTCAAGCCTGCAGAAAAACAGCAAAGCACTGTTTCTCAATTATACTTTTGCTTCCTTTTTTCACTGTAATCCAGGAGTGGGCAACATATGACCCTTTAGATCAGAGGTAGGCAACCTTTCCCCTTTAAGGGCCAAGGGACTTCAGCTCCCAGAAGCCTCAGCCATGTTGGCCAATAGTCCCATGTTGGCCAATAGCTCCTGGGATTCTGGGAGCTGAAGTCCCTCGGCCCTTAAAGGGGAAAGGTTGCCTACCCCTGCTTTAGATGTTTGGATTCATCATTAGTTGGTGTAGTTTTTATAAAAGAATGTTTCTATGCTAGTGTAAATGAACCATATTCAGTGACCCACATCTAGTTTTTAATCACCGTGTGTGTGTTGTGTACCATCAAATCATTTCTGACTTATAGCAACCCTAAGGTGAACTTATCATGGAGTGTAGGCGAGTGCCTTATTACCAGACTACAGCAACATGAAAGGGTTATTTTGCTTCTCTCCATGCCTTATTACCAACCATATGAAAATCAAGAGTGACTAGACAGAAAATGAACAAGTACTCAGTTTCTAATGAGAGTTTCCCATGTAAATGTGCAGCATATATTTCGGGACACCACAGCTGGTCGTTATATTTTTCCCCTTCTCTTTTTCTTTTTTCATTTCTAGAATGCTGAATGATAGCTTGGATTCCTTAGCTAACAATTAAAAGTATTTAGTTTGCCAGGATAATATATTCTGGTGACTCCAGGGCTTCTTTTCCAGTGTGACCAGTTGAAGTTTGAAATTAGGAGATACCAAAGCTTTATAAAATAAGTATTTTGAGTTATTCCCACCATCCTCCCACCCTGCTCTTTTTTCTAAATTTGACTGTATGTTAATTTATACTCTGCCAATTTAATGGGAAAGCACATTGTATGCGTTAACAGGATAATTGTACTGGAAGCAAATTAAAAATATAGGAAAATCAAAGCTTTGAATGCCTTTTTAATAGTGATCAATTACTCTAATAATCATGAATTTAAATATAGAACACAATAATAGAAATGATTGCTGTGCTAATTCGAAAGAGAAAATGTTGCTGTCCATAACCTAGCTTAAATGTCAGCCTTCTTGACTATTTTTATCTTGGTGGATTAAAAAAGAAGTCAGGCTTCTGAACAGTGTGTTATTTCTTCATATATTTTTTTTTCTTCTCCTTTTCCTTTCAGCTTCATTCACCAGAGAAGTGTTGTGGACCCTGTTGAGAGATGTGAAATTTGGAGAGGCAGTTTCTTACAAGCAATTAGCAGACCTGGCAGGCAACAGCAAAGCTGCCAGAGCAGTGGGAGGAGCAATGAGAAGGAACCCTGTAAGTCCATGTCAACTTTAAAATAAAGTGGATGGAAGATGGTGGTTTTAGATAGAAAGCTTTTGCGAGCTAAATGTCATTAGATTAAATATATCTGCTATGAAAAGTACTCTGCTATGAGTAATAAGGGCAGTAAGTGTTTTTAATCAGCATTAATGCATAAACCAGTTTAAATATAATTTATTTCCCCGTCATTTATCTGAAATAGGAGCACTGCATTTATTTTAATGCATCAACCTATACAAATTTAGTCCCCTTAATTTTCTTCTTCCCTCCCCCTCTGCTTTTTTTTAAAAAATGAGATTTTAAGAACAAGGGTTTGCTCCACTCATTGTTGAAATCTCTTGTACATGAAATAGTATAAAAGATTTGGAAGTACCAGACACTGACCCTAATCATCTGAAACCTCTTCAGCTTGCATGAAATCGTATGGTGTGGAAGGGCAAAATCCCACCAGAGTTCCTGAAGGAACACATTTGTCTTGGATCCTCAGTGTATCTGGTTCAGGATTTTGGGTGCCAGACTCATTCCACCCTCCTCTGCACAGTGAGTCAGAAAGTCCTTGTCTCTGTGCTTTGTGGCATGGGTCCACAAAAGGTTATGAATCTCACCAACTTACGCAGTGTAGAATGTGGCCTTTCAATTTGGGGAGTCCTGGGGATATAATTATAAAGTACTTTAGCCCCTTTTGCCCCATCAGTGACGTGCATCTGACTATTGCCTCTGATATTTTTTAATTTCACATTATTACCTTGGCATGAGAATTGGCTGACATTTATGACTGTGACCTATGTTGTAAGTGTGAAGTTATCTAGGTGCTGGCACAAAGTTTTATGATGACCTTACTGATTTGTTTTCATTGTCAAAGGAGGGGAGAAGGGAAAAAAACAAACAAAAGCCTTCCAGTGCTGCTACAGTTTTTCACTTGAGAGTATGTTCCTCTTTATGAAGTTAGCCTTTTATGAAGGCATGTACACCATGGATTGTCTTTGCAGTGTTTAAAAGCATTTTGGTGCAACTGTTGATTCAAACCCCTTCAGCCTTTTGATCCATGGGTACTAACATCATAAAGTGAATGAGTCATTGATACCAATCATTCATCACTCTTGTCCAGAGAAAGTCAGAGATAGCAAGGGCTGAATTTGAATCAGAATTCACTTTTAGTCCCAACAGCAGATTCCTTATTAAAACTTGAAACAATTTTTTTAAAAAAAAAAATGCATTTGATCATGTCTTTCCCTCCCTACTGAGGTGACCCTATTGGGGTTTTCTTGGCAAGATTTGTTCAGAAGAGGTTTGACATTGCCTTCCCCTGAGTCTGAGAGTATATGACTTGTCCAAGGTCACCCAGTGGGTTTCATGTCCAAGCTAGAAATCGAACCCTGGTCCCCAGAGTTGTAGTGCAACACTCAAAGCACTCAGCCAGGCTGGCTCTGCATATTATTAGTTTTGGTTTAAACTATTTTAACTAAAGCTTGCTGTAACTTATTGAACTGCTCTTCTCTTTTTTCTCTTCTTTCTTTTCTTTTTCTTTTTTACTTATTTATCTATCGGTGGTGGTGTATGAATCTATCCCTATTCTTTTCATGTTATTTCTGCCTTTGATACCAAAGTTTCTGTTAAAGAAGCAATGCAAAAGAGCACGTCCCGCTTTGTTAACTGAGATATACCTGTCTGTAAAATTGTTGGGCTGGAGCTAGAATTTCCCTTACCAGGCATCTTCCATCCACAAATCCTTTAATACTGGAGAACATTGTTTGAGAAGAACGACAGAGGATACCATTTTCTCTGCCTTCAGTCTACCTGCTTTGCCTCACATTCCCTTTCCCAGATCTGCTCTGGAATGTCCCATCTGCAACAGCCGGGGAGCTGCCTCTGGGGAACAGCAAGGAAGAAGGAATCTGCCAAAAATCACCTCTTTCCCCATCTGCTGTCTGGGCTCTTTTGACTGGAATGCAGAACTCAGAATCCCACTGGGGCAAACTCTGGATCCAACCCATGTTAAATACATGATTTTGCCAGAATCCAATAAGAGCACAACAGCAGAAATAGAAGCTAGAAATCCAGGGTCTCACCATAAATAAAGTCAGGGTTCAAACTCTCCATGCTGTGTCCCCCACTCGGTTGTCTATGACCATAATAAAGATCTGTTTTGTACTGTACTGTACTGTACTGTACTGTGTATGTATATGGTCCTTCAAGTCACTTGTTGTCTTATAATGATCTCATGAATTTCACAGGGTTTTCTTAGACAGGGAATACTCAGAGGTGGTTTTTCCAGTTCCTTCTGGAAAATATAGGCTACAGTACTGGCATTCATGGGTGATCTCCATCCAAGTACGAACCAGGTCTGACTCTGCTTAGTTTCCAAGATCAGACAGGATCTGGTGCTTTCAGGGTATTTAGGCTTCTACAACACAAGAACAGTTCATCTTGTTTCACCAGATATTTTACTCAAAACAGTATGCACATGTGAAATGAAACAATCAGATCAGGAAAGCCTTGCACAAGTTAATAAAAACATTTTGGCTTTCTACAGACAATTTGAAAGCTTCTTCCAAAATTCATCCAGATATTATTATTATTTCTTTCACCAGCCTCTGCTTTAGTTAAGATTTCCATTTTGGTGGGCAAACCTATAGCTCTATGCCTTTTTTAATGATTGTGAAGTGTGGGTGTAGCTGATGAAACAAGCTAATTCACCCTTGTTTCTCCCCATTTTGCTGTTCACTAGTTAGAAGCACACACAACTAGCATAGGATTGTCTGAGAAATGCAATAGGCCCTTGATATCCTCTGGGGTTTGGTTCCAGGATCCCATGTGGGTATAAGAATCTGTGGATTTTCAAGACCCATTATATACAGTGGCATAGTAAAATGGTATCCTGTATACAAAATCAAGAGTTTGATTTTTGGATTTCTGTATAGGCATGGTGTAGTGGTTTGAGCATTGGGCTTCAACTCTGGAGACCAGGGCTTAATTTGCTGCATGGCCATGAAACCCACCGGATGATCTTGGGTAAGTCACACTCTCTCAGACTCAGAGCAAACCTCCTCTGAACAAATCTTGCTAAGAAAACCCCATGATAGGTTTGCCTTAGGGTCGCCATGAGCCAGAAACGAAAGCACACAACAACAACATATACATGTGTGTGTGTGTGTTTATTTCAATTTGTGGATGCAAAATTCCTATGGATACAGAGGATTGACTGTATCCCATTCTTTCCCAGCTCAAGCTATATTGCTCTGTTCACTGCAGACAGCTGTTACAACCTAGCAAATGAAAGTCTGTGTTTCTCCAGTCCCTCACCACCTTCCCAATCTAAGTGCTATTTCAAAAAAACACCCAGCTAGACAGAGGACAAGGAATAAAATGGGCAGCCTGGGTGGACAGAAAAAGACTTCGTAAAAACGAGCTTCTTTGTCAGAAGCTTTGTTAACTGAAGTATGCCTGTACACACTGGATGGAGCCCGTGGTTTCAGATTGCTAGATCATTATACTGTTTTTGAGTAGTTATTTTTAGCAAGCCTATGCATGACTGAACTGTTACAAAGCATTTGGTTTTATTCACAAAATGCACTGCAACTAGTCTATATCAAATGCCTATATTTACAATTTCTACAGTAGTTTTTCCCAGTTTGATTTGCTCTGATAAGTAATAAAAAATACCTTTTAAAATGTGCCCCCAAAAGCTCTGAAACTGTCATGTTTCTAAGAATCAGAGTTTTAAAACCTCTGCATTTCTGTCACTTTAATTCAGGTGTTGTGCTTTCATTCTGCAGGTCTTACCCACTTAATTTTTGGAGTGTGCATTCCACAGGTCTCCTTTTGTAGTTAGTTTGATTCACATAATTCATACACTGACCTTCAACTTTATAAGGAGGTGGGGAAAGTGCTGGCAACAGCTGAGAGATGCAACATCTTTGCTTTAAATTATGCCAAGGACATGGTAGCCATGGCTCACCTTTTTGTGAAGAAAAACTTCAAATAGTTTACTGCAGTTTAGATTGATTGTGAGGGCTGCAGTCCTCAAAGGGAACCCCATAAAGTTCAATTAAAAATCTCATTAGAATAGTATAGGAAGATCAAAAAGAAATCATACAGACCCATGGGAACCAGGGAATGTTGGGCTGATTAGTCCAAGACCATCATAAATGACTCTTCTAGGACTTAAATAAGGTATCTTCAGTAGTCTGCGAGTATGAACAGTAACTGCATAGTATTCTGTCTCCCATCTCTTATTTATTGACTCACTCTATCCCCATTCTATATGACTGTGTTATCATTCAACCTAAAATCTGATACTAACATCAATCTGACATAAGTGAAGTGTGTTATTCCATCAAAATGTTTAAAACATCCAGGACTGAATAGAGCAATTGTGCATTTAAGAGAAGATTGTGAAGCATTGATTTGGAATGTGGCACACATAAACCTAGTTGTGCATTAATTCCTTAGGTGGCCAGCAATAAACTGGAACACATGCTGATTCATATTACAGTATTTGTTGCTATCAGAGAGCAGGGGAGAGAAAAAGTGATAGGACATGAGCAAACCAAAATTTTTTTTGTTTTGTTTTGGTTTTTTTGCTTTTTGCTAAGTGCGATTTCTGTTGTGTGTTACAACTTGATATTTCAGCTGTTTCCATTATGGCCTCACTGATCTATTTTTGACAGTTTGGCAGCTTTCTGTAACTATTCACTCTATCAGCCAGTATAATAGGATGGTCAGTTTTCTGCTGTATCAAATTGAAAACCCCTAACAAGCAGAGCATCACAGTTGTAGAACATTCTGTTCCATCCTCAGACTGAAATTGCTAAATGCAGTTCAAAAGCAATCAATACGTTGTGCAGGGGTTTTTTTTTCCCTCACCTTTTTCTAAACAAACACATTATTGAGGAGTTAGTTTATTCACAGATTGCCATGAGCGTTAATGACCACCCTGAGTCTTGTTCTGCCAGTCACCTAGCTGGCTGTTGATAAAGATTTAGCATCATGTTCTAAGTGTCAGGCCTGTCAGTAGTACTGAACCATTTGACCAGAAGAAAAAACGCAGAGGGAGCTATTGATTACAGCTTCTCAGTGTCACTTGTTCACCAGGATTTAGGTATTGATGAGGCTGCGAGTGAAAACAAGCTCTCTCCCTTGTGGGCCTCTACCCAGAAGAACAAAAACAAAGTTGGAGAAAATATTCAGCTGGTACCAGAATCAGAGGGATTCCATTATTGATTGGAAGGCCCCTTCATGTTATTTTTGTTGGAGACAAATCTATGGGTTTGGAAGTTTTATAGCATTTGAGAAGGAGGTGCCGTAAGTGATGGATTCGTGTATTGGATGAATTAGCTTTCCCAGCATGAAAATTTCAATGGAGCTGGAGTAATATGAGCTGCTGAGTTATTGATAAAAATTGCATTAAATGCAACTGAAGCTCTAAAGCAGAAGTCGTTGGCAGTGGGGGTTTTGCCTTCAAATATCCTCCAGGCTCTAATAAATTTTTAGTGCATTTAATTATTTTTAGTTGGCTAAATATTGTCACCACAATTAAACCAAAATGAGGCAGTGATCAATATTGTTAAATTGCAAGCATGATGTAGTACTTGTAGTACTTTTTTCATTTTTCACTGCTGCAAAAAAGGATTCAAGCATCAGACTGTGTCCGGGTCTGGCACAAATTCCCACCTATCCATTCCAGACCATTTTTTCTTCCTTTTGCAGCCTATTTCAAAGCAGCCCTCACTAGTCAGTCAGAAAGGCCCCCTTCCTAGAGATGTAGCTACAGTTGGGCAAAATAAGGGCTTTGCCCTCTCAAATAGGAATTCTGTCCCACATACCCCATAAAATTTTCCTTCAGTCCCCAAATTTCTGGCATTGCAGAGAGTGAGAAACTGACAATCTTTCACACCTAGAACACTTGTATTCACAGCATTCCCTTGGGAAATTTGCCTGCCCTTTTCTTTGGATGCCTAAAGTGTATTTCTAAAAGCTCTTGAAGTTTTTGCAATTCTGGAAATCTGGAGACTGAGAGAACATTTCATTGGGGAGGCCAAAATTTGTATTGGGAGAGGAATGTCTTCATTTTGCGCCTTCCTCATAGCTACGCCCCCAACCCATTTGGATTTTGAAAAGCTCCAAGGGACAGCAAGCTAGAGGAGAGAACAATTATTGTATGAACTGCCTTCTTCTTACTCAAACAAAGAGACAACACATAAGAGAAAACAATCCACCATAAAATAATACTCTTGCCGGCTCTCTTCCTTACAACTAGTGATTACACCAGAGTTTCAAAGTATTGAGCTAAAATGTGATTTTAACTAGATTGTAAATTGTGGATATGTTTCAAGGAAAACTCCACTTTCTCTCTAAAAATACTTTTCTGATCATGGGATTGGAAGGGACCCAAGGGCCATCTATCCATCCCTCTGCCATACAGGAATACACAACTGAAGCACTTCTGAGAGAAACTTCATGGCAGCCTATTCCACTCTAAAACAGCTCTTACAGTAAAGAAATTCTTCCTAATGTTGAAATGGAATCTCTTTTCTTGTAATTTGAATCCATGAGCAGAAGAAAATAAGCTTGTGCCATCTTCTCCATAACGTACCTTCAGTTAGATAGCTATTTTGTAACATCTCAGTCTTCTCTTCTCTAAGCTAAACCTACCCCACTCCTCTAGTCATTCCACATAGAGCTTGGGTTCCAGACCATTGATTATCCTGATGGCTGTCCTCTGGACATGGTCCAAATTTTCAATATACTTCTTGAATTTTGGTGCCCAGAACTGGCCACAGGATTCCAAGTGGGGTCTGACCAAAGCAGAATAGAATGGCACTACTGCTTCCCTTGATCCAGACATTATATTCCTATTTGATGCAGTCTCATCATTTAAATGAGAATATTATATGTTTACATATCAGTTTTACTCCTATAAAGTGTATTTCTCAAAATATAACTGGTATTAAAAAGATAGCTGTTTTGTGTACAAGTGGCATATGATTTTTGATTACTTAGAATTACTTTGATATTTTTAATGCAGTTGACCCTCCATATCTACGGGGTTCCGTTCCAGACGCCCCTGCAGAAAGCAAAAAATGCAAGTCCTCAAGTCCTATTATTATCAGTGGATGCACTACGTGGGCATGAACATATTGGTGTGGCCAGGTGCATGCATTGCCATTGATAATAATGGTGCTGGGCCATCCATAGCCCACCAATACTGAGGGCTGAATATACTATGTAATTTACAGAATAATACCTTGGCTCTTCAATTTTCACTTGAGCAGTAAATTTGGCTCACAATTTCCAAGGTAGAAAAACACATATTCCATTGGATCAGGTGATGTATCATTTGAATGAATCCTTCAGAAAAGCAACATCAAAATTCACCTCACAATCCAACCCTTTAGGCAAATCCTAAAACGTCAGAATCCAGCCATTTAGGCAAATTGGGCAAATCCTTTCCACATGAATAACAAAATAACCAATTTAAAACTCCACCAAACCTGATATGCAATTTGAGAAGGGGTCGGCAAGATTTACAGACCTGGGGCCAGTCCGCTGGTCCTGGGGTCTTCCACTGGGCTGGGGGGGGTGGCGCGCACGCGTGCGCATGTGCAGTACTCCGGAAGTAGTGTGCATGTGCATGCATGCTCACTCGCGTATGCACAGTACTTCCCGGAGTACTGCACATGCATGAGTGAGTCGTGGCTGCCATTTTGGAAAACAAAATGGCGGCCGGAGTGAGCGCAGCGGTAGGGGCCAGTCCAGAGGCCTCGGGGGGCCGTGCCTGGGCCGTAGGTTGCTAACCCCTGGCCTAGACAGTGTTCCTTTTGATCTTGTATTGCAGTTGCCCAACTTGGATGTGCAAGAAGACACCATAATCCTTGTGCTTTTAAGTTACCTGTTAACTTATTGTGACCCTATGAATTTCTTAGGTAAAGAATACTCAGATGGTTTTGCCAATTCTTTCCTCTGGAATATAGCTTACAGCCCCTGGGTATTCCTTGGCAGTCTCCCATCCCAGTACTAACCAAGGCTGGCCCTACTTACTTTCCAAGATCTGAGAGTATCTGATAACTTTAGGGTATTTAGGCACATACATGGACACAATCCATCCCTAGGATTGGAAATGTTATGTGGACCACAACTCCCAGAATCCCTGAAACGTGGGTTTCTGGGCATTGTTCTCTTCAGAATAACTTCTGTGAGCTCTGGTTACTCCATATATATTGTTCTGATATATTGGCATTAAAACCTCTGCAAGGCTAAATTTATAGGTTGAGCATAGCCAAATATGATTCCCATGATAAATGTAATGTATGTACAGAAGAAGCTTGCTTGTGACATTGCCACTGTTGTGAATATAGTGCCTATAGAAAGTTCCTATATCAAGAAAAAACATGGCACCTCGTATAGCATCTCATACCCTGTGCATAATATCCATTATCCTATTTCTTATTTGTTACCCATAATTTCCCCTCATTTCTCTGTATAAGCTTCTTTTTAAAAATTCATTTTCTGTGGAAATCAGGAAGAACAATATTTTCCAGAAGAGCTGGAGTCAGCTGAAAAGCATGTACTGCAGTCTTCCAAAAATTTGGCAATACAAGAGGAAACTCATTTAGGGCTGCCCAGTGAGAGTCGTTAACAAATCCACTAATAAGTTATGGGGATTGTAGGCACATTTACTTTGCTACTTGATTTGAAAAGTAGTTATCATCAGAAGCAGGCTGTATTTGTGCTGACTCTGATATAATACACCTGTTAAACCTTTTGATCACAGGAATGGAGCACATATACTAAATATGTGCAAAGAAATGCAGCAGTGTGGTGGAAAGGAACTGTACTTTCATCTTACATTTATTGGGGTAAAAGCCACAGTTTTGATGCAATTGGACTTGTTTGGAACAATGCTTTGTATGCTGGGCCAAAATCCTTTAGCAAAAATGAGAAAAACCATTGCGCATTGGCGAACCTATGGCATGTGAAGTCATTTTCCATTTCACATGGAGTGGGGAAGAGGAGGAAAAGATATGCACCTGTTCCTCCTCCTCCCAGCCTTCCCAGACCTCCAGAAGGCAGCTGAAAGCCTGGGAAGGTACAGGGAGAGGAGGAGGAACAAGTGTGCACCTGTTCCTCCTCCCAGAGAGGCAGCTAAAGGCCCAGGAGAGGGGCTGGGGGAGGAAGAGGAATGGGTGCATTCTTGTTCCTCCTCCTCCCAGGCCTTCAGTTGCCTCTGGAGAGACAGCTGAAGGTCCAAGTAGGTGCAGGGGAGGGAAGAAATCTTGTCCGGATGTCCCACCCTTGTAGGGTGGAAGTCCCACCCTGGAAGTCCCACCTCCAGTACAGGGTAACACCCAGTGCCGAAAGGCAATTTAGTTTGGGCACTTGGTGCCTAAAAGGTTTGCCATCACTGCTCCAACAAATTTATTAATTTCAACAAGGGAACTGCTGTTTTCCCACAGTCGTGACTTTTTTATTCAGTTAACTTTACTAGTGCTTTGCCCCAAACTATTTGTGATGGCACTAGTCCATCTCCTTAAGGCTGAAATAGTGCAGTTTGACACCACTTTAACTGTCATGGCTCCATCCTATGGAACCCCAGGATTTGTCATTGATTGTGGCACCAGAGGTCTCTGACAGAGAAGGCTTAATATCTCACCAAGTTGCAAATCCCAGGATTCCATAACATTGAGCTATGGCAGTTAAAGCAGTGACAAACTGCATTGTTTCTGCAGTGCAGATTCAGCCTAAACTTGTGAAGATGAGGGTAGGGTATGAGTTGATATATACAATGTATGTCTTATGAAGATGGGTGCTGGATTCTTCCACTGCAGATCCCTTTCCCCAGCTCTTTTTCTTACTTCCCATAGCAGAGTCTGGGTAGTTGAAACAAAGGGGGTGGCATTGAGATTTGGGATAAACTGCTGGTAAGGACATGTACGAAAGTGAAAATGTATAAAGCTTTTCTCTGCATCCTTTTCAAGCCTCACTCCCCCTTTACATGTGACTGGGGCAGAACTATGTTTGAAGAAACAGGTCTGTTGTGATTGTGAGTAGTTTGGCCATCCAGTTTGACATACTGAACAATAAGCTGCCAGCTCTCTTTGAATTACCTGTGCTCACAATTTATTTCATGGTACCTCCCATCTAATCTAATAGAATTTAAGCTGTTGTCCAAAATGTCTTAACTACAGTTTAAGCCATTTATCTGTGAAGGCTTCATGGCCCATGATTTGCATAATAGAAATACCACCAGGTAGTAAGGGATGCACAAGAGATTTGGATATACATTTGTTAAAATCACTGAGACCAATAAATAAAGATGATTTAAGTGCACTACATGCAGAAAAATAGCTAGCAAGGACTGTTGGGTAACAGAAGAGTTAAGGGAAACTGAATGGGGGCAAGTAGATTGCAAAGAAGCTGCATGGTTTCCTTATATCTAGATATAGTGCAGATACTTTTGCCTGAACTAATGTTTCCGTGTGGTGAAAATGAGAACCTGGAGCAAATAATAGTGTCAAGAGATAACATTTTTAGACCTTATTGACAGTTGGATAATAAACAAATTATTATGTCCAGATAGTGTTCATTGAAAATAAAGAATAGAAATGTGAAATTTCTAATCTCCTAAAAATATAAGAGGTTTCTAAGATCAGCCTTGCTACCTGAAGATCAGAGAGAGGCCAGTATAACAACATTTTTTTAAAGGGATCCTAAGATTCCTGGATACTACAAGCCACTTTCCATAACTTTTCTTCCAGGAAAATTGATGGAAAACATGGTTAAAGAAAAAATGTCAAGCATAGAGAAGGGTAAATCGTGCGGACGCAGAATCAGCATGGCTTCTGCAAAGTAAATCCTGTTTCACTACCTGTTCTTTAAGATTATTAACAGCCTTGTGGTTGTTCAAGTAGATATAATTTACAGAAGATTTTCAAAGGACTTCAGGCTGTAGAACTGTAAAGGGAAGATACAAATTCATGAAGGATGGAGATGCCTGTGGCTATATTATGGTGATGCTAATAGTATTAAAATCCAGTATCAGAGGCAATGTGCCTCTAAATACCAGTTGCTGGGAAAGATGAATAGGAGAAGAGCTGACCTGGATGCCAACTTTAAGTCAGTAGCAACTGGAGAGGTATCCAGCGCCTCTGCCATTACTATTAGACTGGATCAATTTGAGTCGATAAGTACTGAGGATGTGAACATGTTCCTTAGTAGTTTGAAAAAGATGACCTGCCCTCTCGACCCTTGCCCAACTTGGCTGGCAGTTGGGGGGGGGGGGTGATACTATCAAGTTGATGCTGAAAAATGTAATTAATGTATCCTTCAGGGAGGGGACCCTGCCCTCCTATCTTAAGGAGGCAGTGGTTAGACCACTCTTTAAAAAGCCCTTCCTGCACCCCCTGGACAGAAATAATTATAGACCTGTTTTGCTGTTGCCATTTTTGAGCAAGGTGATTGAAAGGGCAGTCGCCAATCAACTACAAGTTATCTTGGAGGAAACCGATTTTCTGGATCCATTTCAAGCCGGATTCAGGATGGGATACAGAGTTGAGACTACCATGGTTGCCTTAGTTGAAGATCTCTATCTGGGCATTGACAGGGGTAGTGTGACCCTGTTGGTGCTCTTGGACCTCTCAGTAGCCTTCGATACCATAGACCAGGGGTAGGCAACCTAAGGCCCGGGGGCCGGATGCAGCGCCCCGACGCCTTTGGACCGGCCCCAGGCCGGTCCTGCCGCTGCTGTCGCCCCCCGCCATGATATTGATTATTGTTGTTATTACTTGTTCTTGGGGTTATCTTGGCAAAATCTCCACAGGGGGTTTGCCATGTCTTTTCTGGGACTGAGAGAGTGTGCATGCATTTTTTTTATTTTAATTTTTTTAAAAAATATATTTTTATTTTTATTTATTTATTTATGGTGCTTCGGCCCCCCCAATTGTCTGAGGGACAGCAACCCGGCCCCCAGCTCAAAAAGGTTCCCTACCCCTGCCATAGACCATGGTATCCTTCTGGAACGCCTGAGAGAGTTGGTTATCAGTGGTACTGCATTGCAGTGATTCCGGTCCTACCTCTCGGGTAGGTTCCAGATGGAGTCGCTTGGTGACAGTTGTTCTGCCAAAAGGGAGCTCAAATCGGGAGTCCCTCAAGGTGCAATTCTATCCCCAATGCTATTCAACATTTACATGAAACCACTGGTGAGATCATCCGGAGGCATGGGGCGGGGTGTTTCCAGTATTCTCTATGTCTCGGACTGATGCAGTCACTAAGGATGGTATCTCTCTTCTGAATGCCTGTCTTGGGGCGGTAATGGACTGGATGAGGGAAAACCGACTCAAGCTGAATCCAGATAAGACAGGGGTACTTGTCATAGGAAATCCGAACCTGGGAATGGAGTTATGTCAGCCAGTTCTGGATGGGGTCACACTTCCCTTGAAGGACTCTGTCCGCAGCTTGGGGGTGCTCCTTGACTCGTCGCTTCACTTGACAGCTCAAGTGGATGTGGCAGTCAGGAGCTCCTATTATCAGCTTTGGCTGATATGCCAGCTGCGCCCCTTCGTGGAGCAGGAAGACCTTGTAGTACATGCACTGGTAATCTCTCGATTAGACTTCTGTAGTGCACTCTACATGGGGCTACCCTTGTGCCAAGTTCGGAAACTTCAGCTTGTACAAAATATGGCAGCCAGGTTGATTACAGGTACTTCTCATAATGACCATGTAACACTGAAGTCCCTTCACTGGCTGCCAATTAGCTTCCAGGCAAGGTACAAGGTGTTGGTTATTACCTTTAAAGCTCTACATGGCTTGGGACCAGAATACTTAGGGGATCGCCTTCTTCTGTATTGTCTGTCCCGCACACTAAGGTCCTCAGAGAAGAACCTACTACAGCCAAAAAAATCTAGGATAACTTTGGTTAGCCAGAGAGCCTTCTCCACCGCTGCTCCAAGGCTATGAAATGACCTGCCAGAGGAGATCCGTCACATCTCTACTCCTACATCCTTAAAAAAAAAAAAAGGCTCTTAAGACAGATCTTTTCCGGCAGGCCTTCCCAACTTAACTCCTCTTCCCACACAAGGTAATCTACGTCGCTCTGTCCACCAATTATCTCCCTTTTTAAAACTTTTTTGTATTTTTTGTTCTTAAATTGTGATTGTTTAATTGTAATTTTAGTATGGGGGGGAGTTGGGAAGGGACTAATTTTGAATTTTATTGTATTCTATGCATTTTTATTGCTATAACCCACGCAATCATCGCTGTAACCCACCTTGTGATTTGGAGGCCTATAAATTATTATTATTGTTGTTGTTGTTGTTGTTGTTGTTGTTGTTGTTGTTGTTATTATTATTATTATTATTATTATTATTATTATTATTATTATTATTTACAGCTCATGCCATGTTGACAGGCTTTCCATAGCTAACTAGTTGGCCACTGTTGGCACAGAATGCTTCACTAAACAGGCCTTTGGACTGATGTAACACAGATAGTGAGAGCCAGCATGATATTGTGGTTTAAGTTTTGGGCTATGACTCTGGAGACCAGGGTTCAATTCCCCACTCAGCCTTGGCTGACCTTGGGTGAGTCACACACTCTCAGGCCCAGAAAACCCCTTTGTAAGGCTCACCTAAGGGTTGCCATAAGTCAGAAACACAAATATAGTTACCTGCAGTTTTCATTCCAACACCACTAACATCCCATAGTTAGTTTCTGTTGCAATAGTAACAATAAATACAGCAAAAGTATCTGCATCAATTAAAAAGCTGATTTAAGTTACTTTTGTCCCTCAAAAATGGAATGGTACAGTCTGCTTTGTGATACAAAACAGTTTTAAATATTCCGTAATTCTGTTTTCTGTTTTCTATTATTTCTCCAGGTACGTTTTTATAGATGAGTAAAGCATCAAAGCAAAAAGATACACAGCATTCTAAATTCAACCACTCCATTAATTTCTACAAGTGCATTATAATACTGGATTTTTTTTTCTTAATACTCATCCCTAGCTCCATATCAGCTATGCGTGTGATGAATAACAATAACCTGACCAAAGGTCTCTGGAAAGCTCTCTGCTTACTTCCTCTGATGCTAGAACTTCCTTTTTACTCCAAAGATTCTTCAGTTTTCTTTTGTGTTGTTGTTCCACATTGTCCATGTTCACATGACTACCCTTGTGCACAGCATGCAGCAGTGGATAGTTTGTTCATCTATCCACCCTATGCTTGCCCTCGCCCTTTTCCTTCCACTTCATGATTTCTTCCATGTGCTGCTTTAGTACATGAACTTAGGACTGAATAAAAGATACAAAAAGGTGAAAATACACAACAGAAATTATGATTTCTGTGATAAATGTAGCCCTTTGTGCCCTCCTAAATACATAATTGAAAATCCTAGTGCTTTATTCAAGGTGAAAATGACCTAATCCTCATTCCTGGTAGCTGCAGCTCCTCTCCATCTCTCCCTCTCTTTCTGAACTGATTTAGTAAGAACAGCCCCTTCTTTAGGATTTCTCCATCCACTGGGCCAAACCAGTAATTTATAGGAGTTACAGAATCAGTGTTTGGACACAGTGTGCTGTCTTTCCACAAGAAGCCCATCCACTGAAGCAAAGAGTGAAGCTTGAAACGTGGCAGGTTCACCCTAATGCCGTTGAAATCAATGGATTGGGCTCTTGACTGTTTCCTCTTCTCTGCCTGAGTGAAAAGTGTCTGTGTGGTATGTGCATGTGTGTTGCGTTGCACTCATGAATGCTTCTCTGTTCTGTGAAAATCTCCATCCTCACTGACCCCCCCCCCAGGGTCTGCTGGGTAAATGTATGCTAATAAGAAGATAATAAAAGTTGGCTCCAAGAAAGGTATTTCTAAAGGGGAAGGCACAAGATTTCAGAAGCCTCATTTTCCTTTGTGTGTGTTATTTCAGGTCCCGATTATAATACCATGCCACAGAGTGATTTGCAGCAGTGGACAGACTGGCAACTACACGGGAGGAAGTCATCTGAAAGAGTGGCTTTTGTCACATGAGAAGCTTCAGAAGAAAAAGTTAGCATATTGATGCAGTTCAGGCACAGCTGTTATACAGCCAAAACACATAACCAAAGATACTTGGCTTATAACAAGCTTTCAGAACACACAGTAGAATTCAGGAAAATGGTAAATATTTGAGTGACATATAAATATAATACAACATCCGAAGCGAAATGTGTGGTGGCACTACTATATTAAAAAAGCTGAATGTGTCCTAGGGGATACAGCTTGTATGCCCTTTCTTGTTTTTACATTTTACAGCAGAATGAGTACAGCGGACTATGCCTGTTGTGCATGTATTTTGTTCCCATCTCTAGTGCTGTTTTGTTCTATTTTTAATGTCCATTAAAGCAAGGATAAGGGAGTGGGAGGGGCATGGCAAATGTTAGATGCAACTGCCCCTCTAAGGAAGCATCTGGCTCACAGAGGGGACAGCCGGGAATCCACAGCCTTTGCGTGTATTCGGAGAGCAAAATTAAATGCATAAGCTTCAACACACACCTCCCCCTGTTCCTGCCTGGATTTGTATTTGTCCAGATTGAAAAGCTTGTACCTCTGCCAGGCTTGGTGCCCAAGATTCTCCTGTTTTCTTTGATGTTTGAACTGTTGAAATGATGTTTTACGTAAACAGTTGTTAATGAAACACACTGAAAACCCATTCAAAAGGAAGCAGCTATTGAATTGCCTATTCACAGCTTTTCTTTTCAGATCATTGTAGATGGCTTAGAAGATATGAATAAAAATATTTTGTCTCCATTAACATTGCTTCATGTTGGCAGAAAAAGAGATGCTGATAAAGTAGTTTAATGACAGAACAAATGTTTTTATAAAATTATTCAGCTGAACTGCAGACACATTTTGCCAGAATTTAAAAATATAATTCTTTCTCTTTAAAAGAATAATATTTCTGATCAGCTGTGCTTATGGCTTTTTTTTTTTGCTTAGCATTGGCTTTATTTAGTTTTCACATTTACACATATGTTATACAATACTCTCTTCTGCTAGAAGCAAGAGCTTAGCTTTATTTTTTCTATCCAAAAAAATATGTAGCCAGCCAAAGGATGTTGAATCTAAAATTTTTGGTTATTAAAAAAAAGAACTCAGTAAAAGTAAAATATTGCAAACCACCAGAAACTGAAATTTTCAGTATGGGAATCATAAATTGTAACATGGAAATACTGATTGCACTGTTTTTATAACATTTAACTAGATGTTGCCTTAAAAATCTCACTGCTAAGAAAAATTATTATGTTATGTTATTCTATTAATGTAGTGTTATTTAGACAGAAGAATTACATTAATAAAACCTGTTATACATGTATACATTGGCGGTGTGAATAAATAAAGTACAGTGTACAATATACCGAGAAAATAAACTATACCCCACTGTACAATATAAGACTGTATTTTATCAAGGGTTTCTGGTGGCAGTATAAACTATGAAAGCAAGGCTCAAGTGGTTTGTGCATGTCAGCAAAAGCTCAAAATAAAAATATAGCCTTATAATATGTTTGAATGTACTCTGTTTTTTTCCATAGATGTTAGAATACCAATCAGAATTGCAGATGCCTCTTCTTAGTTCTCCCCCTTTTGCAAATATTTCACTTTTAGGTGTTTCTTTTCTTTACACATTTGCTCATCTCAGAAATAATTTGTTCCCTTGTTTAGAATAGACCAGTGTATACTATTGTAGCTGTTTAGAATAAGTTTAGCTACAGCAATGTGCAAGGTGCTTGGAGAAGGTATAAATATAGGTGCTCCGAGAGTAATGCATCCAAACTGTACCACATTTGAAACCAGATTATCAGCCATGTTCTGATTCATTTGTGTGTGTGTGTGTTGTGTGTGTGTGTGCGTGTGTGTGTTCTGTGCACACCATTTCATTCAGAAAGCATCCTTGCTGAAAACTTTAGGGTCAGGCTTTTTTCTTGGATATCTTCTACTAATGGGAATCCCAACAATATAATTATATCTTCCTGGCTTGAGGGCACAGTGTGTCAGAGTTTCTACAAGCACAGCCATGCCTTGACTTCTTAGCAATACCAAGTGATTCCTTTGCCCATCTTTTCCTTATGATTTTAAAACTGAAGATCAGGTTTTCATACACTATTCTTGCATCCTTTTTTATTTTTCTCAGCATAACATCCTAGCTCGTACAATGCTGTGTCGTGAAGACATGACTGCTTGATATAGGTGATATGGTTTTCCTGTATGCACACTGGTTATAGAAGTGACACATTTTGCTCTAATCCCACGGTGAAAGCTAAAATAATCAGAAACCATTTATACTTTGTCACAAAGTGGCAAAGTTATGTCGGGTACAAAAATGATCAAGAAGGAACAAAAACATTCAGAATGATGATAGAAAGTAATTTACCACTGGAAAGGTAGCAGTCTTGTTGTCTGACTAGCATATTTTCATGAGCTGGCATCTCAATGTTTGTTTTTGTGTTGTAGGCCAAGCTGCATATTCTTTTGTCAGTGTGTGTTCCAACAGAGGGCACTGTAGCTCAGAAGAATTTAGATTCATGTGTTCTACAATATGTTTAGGAGATGCTCATTCACTACTTTTTTTCTTGCTGTTTAAGAATGAATTTGAAAATGAACAGCCGAGCTGAAATCTCTGAGCTGCCTTATTTGCAGTACTTCAGACTGTCTGCCTTAGGAATTAGCTGTCTAGTAGTATTACAGGCCTACAATCTTCATCCTACGTATGTATTGTGAGAGGTGCTGTAGCTACATAGTAAGATGAAGAATGGCCTTCCTCTGCCAGCGATTTCAGAGATTGCTAATGATGCCCAAACTACAACTTGGCGTGACCACTAATGAAGAGGGCTGTGATAGTAGAACCTCTAGGGGGTTCTCATGGAAAGAGACAAATCCACAATGCTGCTTATGTGTGATCTTAGCATTCTTTATGTGTGCTGATAATGCTCCTGCTCTTGTAAGATGTCTTAATAAGTGTGCAGTATCCTTAATTTGGCGTGACTGGCTGCTCACCATAACAAAATGCTTAGCACAACACAAGTGAGAACTAAAGCACACAACAACATGATGTTTCAGGCACCTTTGTAAATCTTTGTCACTCATTGATCTGAACTTGAAACACATACTGCTTTATATGCTCTAGTGTTGTGGTTTTTGTTTTGTTTTGCTTTTTTTAAAGATGAGCAGCACTGCAACAGCCTACCCCCACCCCCCCAAAAAAATTGGTCTGGCCTTTTTGTGTTAGCACTTGTCAGTATAAAACACACATTCTCTTCTCTGTCTGTGCCCTGTGATAAGTCTTGATATTTGCCCTGATATATATGTCCTGGGTTTACACCCACAACAAACTGGCAGCATCCGAGGAAGCTCTAGCTATGACTCACAAGAAGGAAAATGCAATGTAATGGACTAGTTCTGAATTAGCCTTGTTAGACAGGGGCAGATCAGAGTATAGTTTATGAAAATACATAAATACATGTAAATATATATATATATATTATATGTATGTATATAGGATGTGTGTATGCATAGATATATAAACACACACACACACACACATATATGCATGCACCCACAAAATAAATTAAAGAAAACTCTGGAAACAAGAGAGCTATGTTCTTTTTCCTTGGAATAGGGTTCCACTGACCTATCAAGTTTCCTTCCATTCAGCCTTGCAGTGCTTTGAACTGCTGACATTGAGACACTGTGCAGCCAGGCACGACAGCTGGCTCGGCAGCATCTAATACCAACACATGCTGTTTTAGCCCATTTCCAGAGACTAAGATAATGAAAGATTCAAAAATAATATTTGTTTTGGTGGAACTACATTTATAATGAAATAGATGCCCTTGACCATGGAAGAAACTGAATTTTGCAACGGGGTGTTCTCTCCCCCTCCATTCTCCCCCCCCCCAACTCAACTCATACAAAATGTGTATTACACAAAACCTCAACTGAGGAGAAATGTCTGAGCCAAGGATACAATCACTCTGCATCAAAATTGTACTATATTCTAACACCCACTAAGTGGTTTTTGCGTAATTCATTCTCTCTCTCTCTCTTTCTACTTAACCTATGGTACAAATATTTTGTTTGGAAGACAAAATACAGTTCTGAGCTGGTAGTAATACTTTATATCTCTGTGTTAGTAAAGGGATTTTGTAGTTCAGAAATATCTCAGAATGCATGCAACCAGAACTTAGATTCACATGTGTGTGTGGCTGTCACCTTTTTAAATCTGAACAGGTTTGGGTGAGAATGAGAAACAGCCTGGTGGAAGTGGTTGGGAATTCTACAGTTTGGACTACATGGTGGAAAAAAGGTGGGATATAAATGTAATAGATATGTGCCTTAGATAATCAATCGCTTACAGTGCTGGATTGAGTCCCAAATCTTGCCATTTATATTTCTTGTTTATGTTAAGTAATCTAATGGAAATTAGTATGAGATTTCAATTTAATGGACCAAGCAGAATCTCACCCATAAAGTTTATATTTAGTTTATGGGGGAGATGGGGGAAAGGGGGAAATACCTAATTCTGGACTTCTTTCATTTTTGCCTACTATTAAAGGTATAGTTTGGGTAGCAAAGAATAGTACATTTCAGGACTGTGAGCAATATTAGTAAAGGCAATATTATAAAAGTATAAGCACACTAAAACTAAAGAGAAGATTCTGAAGTATGTTTCCTGATAAATAACAGGAATCTACTTTTCATTTCCCACAACATTTTTACAAATACTAACATAACAACTTTAGACAGTGGCAGCAGAACGTTCATGATCCTTTTTATGGAGAGGATTTTATTTTATTTTTTTACTTTTCAAAAATTGTGAAAGACATCAGTTTACTGTAAGAGTAAAATCTATTTTAAAAAGAGATTGCTGTAAACCTACAGTAAATACAAAAAGAACCCCATATGATTTATGCACTGTTTCATGAGTAATTACACCATAAAAAATCTTACAGTAATGTAAATTTCCTTGAATGACAATCAGATGTAATTGTAATTGCTCTTAACATTCTTAATAAAATTAATAGAAATGTATTACACAGGATTGCTTTGGAAGCATCTTCTGTCTATTGCAGTTGGCCCTTTTCCTGCTTTTCTGGAACTGGCTTTAAAACCTGGAAAATATTACTGGGTGTGCTCACTGTAGTCATTAAAGGGAGCAGGATATTTCAGTAACATTGATGTGCAAATTGGCCACGCAGCTTCATAGCTTGTCAAAAGGCTGTGCTATTTTTGTTCCAAATAGCATACATAGTGTATGAGTAATAAATAAATACGTTTAATACAGTGCATGAGAAAAGCAGGGTTCCTATATTCTTTGAAGTATTATTTAACTCCATACGGGAAAAGAAACCTCAAGCCCCCACCCCACCCCCAGGAAGGCTATCCTGCTCATGTTGCTTCTGTGAAATTTTAAAAGTTTTGACAATCACTGTGTTACTAAATTTCCTCTTTTCTTTTCTTTGTAAAAAAAAATAGGAAAACATTCTGTAGCACAATGGCATTATAGAGTGTTTTAATTGTTTTTGCCTTGGCAAGTTGTTGTACATGTTGTAATGATATTCTCCCACCCACCCCCCGCCACTCCCCACTCTATTGGAAGGCTTTTGATTTAGAAGTTGGTATTTAAGAAGCTGAAGTTAACATCAATTTTATTCTTTATCAGCTTTGGAGACATTAAGGTTTAAAATGAGCTCTGTGCTGAATGCTGATCCAGACCAGCCTCTGGTCTGTGTGAAATTACATGTAGGTGGCAGTTAAAAGCTGGAGGCCAAGGACTGGAGAAAATGCAGGTACTGATGTGTCTTTAAGTGACTAAGGGCAGTAGTCCAAAATCTTCTGGACGAACTGGCACCAGCTGCAGACAGATGGAGAATGTCTGGGCTCCATCACCTTCAAGTCTGCCCCGACAAGGATCTATATATTAGGGCTGGAGAGTGGATAAGGAAGTCCGAAATGGTAGCTGTGTGGTAAGGTGAAAATTGACGTGAGCTCCACACACTGACAGTGCTTCTGATTGATGAAAGGATATTGTTAACAAGCCTTTAAAGTTTCTCATTAATGGTGTGTGCATTTTTTTTTTCATTGAAGCCCAAAGGAATGAAACAAAACAAAACAAGACAAAACTTCATTGGAAAGATGACTTTCCCCCCTTTTGCTGTCAATATTTTAACTATTGTGTTAGACCAATGTGTTTGTTGAACATCTTTTGAGTGTTGTAAAATTAAGCTGTGGACAAAAGTTGCAGCTGTTTTGTATCCCAATCCTTTGAAGATATGAACTGCTCCATATATATAGTGCCATGGTGTCATAGGTCATGATATTGAACTCTGATCTTAAACACAGAAATCCTGTCAATTTAAGCTATACAACCCACTGTCAACATCCATAACTGAAAAATGTGGCTGCATCACCAAAAGATGTTGAGTCTGATATCGCATGGATGAAGATAGTGATGGAGTTGAGACTAATCTCCTACATGGCATTCTTCAAGACAAGTTGGGCACAGCTACATTGTATGGCTTGATGATAGCTAATGTAGCATTGACAAGCCAGTCCTGTCATTAGGCAAAATGAGGTAGATGCTTCAGACAGTAGATAGTGGAGGGAGTGTTGGTGGCAAACTAACAGAGGATAGATCTCTTTATACCTGCCCTGTACCCTTTAGTCTGATGTTCTGTGCAGTGAAGGACACTGTCCCATCACAGACATTGAAAGATCCAATCCAATCTGATGGGCTAGTCAGAGTTCATCACCAAGGACAGCAAAATATCTATCTCATTGTATATATCAAGGCTGGCACCCTAGAGATGCTTGAATCTGGAATTAAAAGTGAACAAACCATCTAGTATGTGTGTAGGTCAATGTACCTGAGCAGCGAAGTTGAGCAATCTGTGGTGCACAAGAGTATAGGTCAAGGGTGTATACATACTGCATAATTAAAGCAGTTTGACACCACTTTAAATGCCATGACTATCCTGTAGAATCCTAGGATTTGTAGTTTGATGGGGTATTCAGTTTGGTCTGTCACAGAGCTCTGGTGCCTCACCAAACTACAAATCCCAGGATTCTGTAGGATAGAGCCATGACAGCTAAAGTGGTTAATTCTGCAGTGTAGATATACCCCAGCTGGAACCCTGTTTGTTCCTTTGGTCACTTGATTCTGCCAAGCTACAATACCATTCTATAGCTATTTCAAGTAATGGCAGTGAAGCAGAACAGAGACTAGGGCATCAACATTCCATCTCTGAAAAAGGAAGTTCTGTTGTTTTTGCTGTTGATGGATGCAAAAATTCATTATCGGATTTTTACACTAATTTAAAACTAAACTTACAGTATAACTCCACAACTGGAGCCAAAATGGCTGCTGAGAAATGAAAAGGAAGTATTGGTATGCTTTGGAGAATCCTGATATTTGCAGAAGTACATTTTACAAAACTCAACCCAATGACAACCCAACGAAGGTGATTGTGCGTGCTCAATAACTATCAATTATTATTGATAACTATATTTACAATTGAGCAAACAATAGTTCATCATAGCTGTTTAGGTACTGTGTGTTTTAGAAGGAGTTGTTTAAGAACAGTAAACCTGTAACAAATTGCCTTTCAGATCTGGTGTACCTTTCACCAGTGGAGATGCTGAAGTAATGAGCAAGGAAGAGAGACTCTTCAAAGGACTCACATAGGAAGTCATGCAGGGAAAGCACATTGGTTATGCCATGATGCTGTCCTTTTCTTCATATTTTTTGACATTGGTATGGTATGTATTTGGTGCTGTTGGCTCCACAATTATTTGAGAAGAAACATCCTCAATTTGCATCAGTTTTCTGTTCCAGACTGACAGCAGTTTGATGAATGGCTCTATGGTCTTTGTGCAGAAAAAACACTATAGTCAGGTCTCCCTTAGCCATGATAGGAAAAGAAATAACATTCAGTTTACTGTTGCTTTTTCTCCATCTGAATTGGCCTCCTTGTATGGATAAACCTCATATAATCATAGCATTGGAAGAGACCACAAGGGTCATTTAGTCGAGCCCTTTGCTATGCAGGAAGACACAAACACATCCTCTTTGATCGGTAGCACCTTTCCACATTCTGATGCACTCCAGATTGAGTATGGATCCCCAGCCAATATAAGTAACTGGTTATGCTAGCTGGGATTAAGAGACTTCTAGTCCCTCACATTGACAGACACCAGGATGGGGAAGACTGGCCTGTGTAACAGTGATACAGGATTGCATAACATGCAGACTAACAATAATGCACAGTACTTTAAACAGATTTTGATTTACTATAAAGTACAGTCAGCCTTCTAAATCCACATACGGTATTTTTTTATTTTTTTATTATTATTTTTTTTTGTCCGTGGATTTAAGCATCCACAACTTGAAAATATTTTAAAAATATATGAATTCCAAAAAACAAACTTTGATTTTGCCATTTTATATAAGGGACACAATTTTATTATGTCATTGTATTTAATGGGACCTAAGCATTCATGGATTTTGGTATTCACAGAGTGAGGAGGGTCTTGGAACCAAACCCCAGTGGATGGCAAGGGCCCACTGTATAAGAAATGCCACCAAAATGCAACTTTTTCATAGTTATTAACTACCTTCAAGTTGACTTTGACATAATGCAATCCTATGAATGAGAGACCTCCAGGTCACCGTATCCTCAACCACCCTGCTCATGTCTTGCAAACTCACGGTCATGGCTTCCCTGATTGAATACAGCCTTCTTCTTATCCTGTTGCCCTCAGCTTTACCAAGCATTATTGTCTTTTCTAGTGAGTCCTTTCTTCTCATGATGTGGCCAAAGTACGTCAGCCCCAGTGTCATCATCTTGACATCCAAGGAAAGTTCAGGATTGATCTGTTCTAGGACCCATTTATTTGCCTTTTGGCCATCCATGGTATCCTCAGCATTCTTCCCCAGCACCAAATCTCAAATGCGTTGATTTTTTTCCTATCAGCATTTTTTCACTGTCCAGCTTTCAGAACCATACATAGAGCTGGAGAATATGATGGTGTGGACCACCCTTACTTTAGTATTCAGTGATACATTTTTACACTTCAGGATTTTATCTAGTTCTTTCATAGCTGCCCTTTTAGGTCCTAGTCTTTTTCTGATTTTGTGACAGCAGTCCACTCTGATTGTTGTTTGATCCCAGGTATGGAAAATCTTGAACTATTTAAATGTCTTTATCATCTACTTTAATATGTAGATCATCGATGGTCATTATTTTTGTTCACTTTTTGTAAACAAAGTGTGGCTTGTTGGTATATCTTGTAATGAGGGCAACTTCATGGTGGAAACTTTCAGCTTAGATCAAAATTTAGGAATGTTTTTGGATGGAAGTCCAGGGTTCATATTTTTGTAGGGAAACACTAGGGGATACTTTTATATTAAGGCACAGCAAAGTGGAAACCTTGAAAAATTGAAGACATAAATGTGCAGACTACATCATCAATTCACAGGAATTCATAGTAAGGTGGCTGAAATTCTTAATCTTGTTTGCCTGGCTCAAATGTGGAAAAAAGTTGTTCAAGGAACTAGAGAACATCTAAAATTATATTAGCAGAGCAAATCCATTATTGATCCAGGGCAGGGGCCCCAATCCAATTTTTGTAGACTCCCAACAGTCTCAAGCCACCTGGAACCTTTTTTATTAATATTAAAAAAAATCACCACTCCTGGTGCCACAGTTTGCTCTTTAACTTCACCCGACCATTCAAAACATCACAAACCAGACAAATAATGGGCGTGCATTCAGTACGTAAGCCCCAGTTTCATAATCTTGACATCCAGGGAGAGTTCAGGAATGATCTGTTCTAGGACCTATTTATTTGCCTTTTGGCCATCCACGATATCCTCAGCATTCTTCCCCAGCACCCCGTCTCAAATGTGAATAATGTTGCTTCCAGGTTACACTTTCAGCTAAATCTCGGCCAAAATGTATCTATTCAGTGGGCCTTTTGTGGGTGCAAAAACTGGCTGCAGGTGTGCGTATTGGGACCTTCATGAAGCTGGCCAACTTGGTCCAGAATAACTGAAGTTACCAAAACAAATTGTGCAGACCTAACTGAAAGATACATGTTTTGATTGAGGAAGTAGGAGTACAGCAGTAGTTTTCTGAATGGCTATATTTAAAATATTACCTAAAAAGAATCATAGCAGGACAGGTTTGGTTTACTTAAGACTGCACTGGCTTATGGTTTAAAATGAGGAGGGTACCAAATTGTCTATTAAATAACTAATATGCAGGAACACATCTGCTTCATTAACTGAGAAATAACAGTATTTCTGAAGATGATTCTACATTATATTTTGTTTTAGCCTTTGAGAATGAGAACTTTGTTTGCAACTATTTTTCTGTAACTCCTGCACACTTACCAATGTGCCCCAAATCTGATAAATTCAAATGTAAGATCTGCAACAGACCTCCAACCAGATAAATATTTGATGTGAAAGCAGAATTGTTCACATTTGACAGACCAGGGCACAGTTTCCACTTTTCCATCAATGACAAATGGCCTGTTTCAAGATTTGTCCATTGATTTGTCTTGTTTTGCATTGACTGCAGTATGCTAAACATCTTCTCCATCAGAAATGTTTATCGGATAGCAGTATATATAAGAAGACAGACCTGGGTTTCTGTTATCCTTAATACAGTACCTCTCAGTAATGATATGACAAAAATAAATCCTCCCGAGTAAAAACATAAAATGACTTTTTGGAATGCAATTTTGCAATGGTAGTATGGGGCATAGAGTGGAAATATTCTGAATACTAGCAGACCCTATGACTAAGGGAATAATATATGTGGGTTTTTTTATTTCTTAATGATTAGTGATTTTTTGCGTGTGTGTGAGAGAGAGTGTGTGAGATGCTGCATTGTGAGATACTGGAAATGTGTAAGACATTCTTTATATGGTCACTTGACTGATGGCTATAACTTCACCTGCCACTCTCTGAAATGATCCACTGCCTAAACAGATAGCACAGTTGTAGTACAGCTGGAATGGAGTCAATCTGCCTGAGGCTGCTCTCTAGATAGAATCCACACAGACACCTGAGATGGCATTTCTATCCAAACGAAGTGCCGAACGAATTGCTCATTTGTCTAAAGACCTTTCTATCATTCCTAGCCGTAGCACGACATGGCCTGATACTTTGGTTTAAAATATTGGTTGTTAGCTGGGGCTTCTCCCCTCCCTTTATTTCTTTCTTTTTGAGATTCTACAATATTTTTTGGTTGAGAGAATGAACTAGAGGAGGATAGTTTGACTATGGAATCTCTTGACTACATTCCTAGGGAGGAAAAAGACAGTCTTGTCCTTATTCTCATTGTTTCACTGTATGAGCTTTATGGCAGACTAATAAAGGGACTACCTCGACAAGGCAAATATATTTTGTTGTACATTTTGTTGTACAGAGAGATCTTACGCCTGCAATTCAGAAAATGTTATTCTGACATTTCAGGGACAAAGGCAGTGTAAAATTAAATTAATTAATAAAGTAAGTAATTAAAATAGCACATAGGATAGAGTGAAAAATTACAGAAGAAAAACAAAATTGGAAGACTTAAAAGTGCTATAGAACAGAGCTCAGAATAAGTAAGGTTTGAGAATATGAACCAGTCACAAATGAATAATTCTAGGTTAAACATTCATAACTACCTTAGTGAATTTGGTTGCTATTTGTAGAAACATCTCTCCTTGGTTTGTCAATGTACAGTCCAGATCCTCAGGTTGAAATGCCACATCAATTACAAAACCTACTGCATGACCTTAGTATACCCAACCTATTGATTAATCAAAGAAATAGAAAACAGAACACCAATTTAGAAATGGGAAAATAACAGTGATTTTCCAATATTTCACTTCCTCCTTCGGAAACCATCCAACCTCCTCCTTTCCCCCATAAACAATCTTCTTCTATGAGAGAGGTCAGATAAGGAATACACTGGCAGAGATTTTTGCTTTGCCAGTTTTGAATTAGATGTAAGCTTGCAAGTGTATGTGCGAGAGAGAAAAGAGAAGGCTGTGACTGGATCCTGAATACAAAACGGGGGTGTAGCTGAGCTAGTGGAAATGAACTAAACAGAGGCAGGAAAGACAGACGGGTGTACAACTAGATCAAGTTGGTACAATGACACACACACACACACACACACACACTAACAGTGTACTCTACCAAGTGGATGTCATAATGTACAAGCCAAGACTCCTCACACTTTGTCATCTGCATGGTGGAAAGGAAGTATATATGATCCTGCTCCACCATACAATAATCCCAGTTATTTGCTCCATAGAGTTCTCAGATATCCATAGATAATACAACAATGAAATATATTGGCTATCATTTCACCTCAGGTTTTTTGTTTGTTTGTTTTGTTTCAAATTTACTTGTCATCAGAGAGAGACATTTTAGCTGTTTGAAATTTTAAGCATACTTACCATAAATTACTGCAATGTTGAGATGTCCATCACAAACATGTTGGCACACTAGTTGTCAAAATCAAACCAAAATGACGAGAATGTTTATAGAAAACCATTTATCAGGGAATGGGGACATGTGGCCTTCCAGATGCTGTTGTTGGATTGCAAGTCCAATCATCCCACCCAATTGGCTATAGTGCCTAAGGCAGATTAGAGTTGCAATCCAATGATATTTGGATTGCCACATGTTCTCCACCCCCTGCTGTACATGTTGTCATTAAAGCTTCTGCAAATCTGTTCATCTCAGTAGAATAACAAAAAGCTCTCCTCAGTATTAGTTATTGACAAAAAAATGTCACTTCCGCAAGTATTTTCAGAGATGGATTCCATAACAGGAAATGGGACAGTAATTTAAAATGAATATTACATATTACAGAGCACATAATGGTTTATATTGCTTTTGAGGCTGTTTGTTGGGGAAGGGGGACCACCAATTATTTTCTAATATGCCTGGGACCAATAACATGTTTGTGCCCATTGTGTACAACTCTTTCTTTCTTTGCTGGAAATTCTCTGTGGACCCGCATCCCATAGCACCAGTCCACTAACACTAGTTTATGGGACTTTGAAAATCGGCCAGCTGAGCACAGTTGGGAGCCAGTTTTTAGGTGGGATGCAGCCAGGAGATGGCATCAGAAGCAAAATGCAAGTGTTAGTATCCAGCTGCATCCCGGAAGAGGATTCAAACCAGGCAAGGTAAGTTGGATGGTGGCCCAAAAGTTACACTGTAGCTGTTTCTGTGATGCAATTTCTGATTATCCTATCTAATTTATCAATGTTATAGCAATTTCCCTTTTTTATGTGGTTGCAATCACTTAATTTGATGGTGTTCGTCAAACAACATGAGCATATTATACTTCATATTGTCACAAAGCAGCTTCCTGCTGAATATTTCATATAGCTGTTCATGTGGGCCATGGTATAAATTAGGTCCCAGGAAGTAGTATTTCCATAATAGTAATACCCACTAAAGGATTTTGGGTGTTGGTATCATAAGAATATGTCGAGGTACCTAAAATTAAGTCTGAGTGGCAATTGTTTTCCAGGGTCTTAGGTCTTTAACTACAGATGGCAAGGATTCAACATAGGGCCTTTGGCATTCATGTGCACTGCTAGTGAGTTATGATTCCTACTCCCCATCCTAAAATTGTAAGATGACCACTTAAAGACTACCATTACAGTATCAACCAGTCCATCTCAAGCAGTTTTCTCCAGACTCAGTCATGAAAGAAAGCTTAGCCAGAATTAAGATGCAGTCATTAGACATGGCAGATAATATCCTACAAGCCACAATCAGAAGTCCAGACTGAGTATTGAAGAAAAATAACATCCTGCTGTTAGGCCATTGTGGCTTCAGGGATGGCACCAGAGGATGTGGTTACCAGAAAGTCTGACACATACTTTTGATGCAAAAAGATTCATCCTCAATGCCTAAGATTTCCAAGGTCTCAGATTGTGATTGATAGGAAAGCTTTTTGTCTGAAACGTTAAAGAGTAGACACTATTGAGCTAGATGACACAATGATCTGACATAGTGCTTTTAGGTCAAAATTTGAAAAAGTTTTATTTCTCATAATACAACTCCAAGAATTTTTCAGCCAGCAGAACCACAAAGTAACTTCTTCAAGCTCTACAGAGACAGAGACAGTCTGGAGACAGGACTCCTGGTTCTCCCACTTCAAAGTCACTCTGAACTTGTTCCTTCTTGTTCTCTCTCTCTCTTTCTCTCTCTCTCTGGCAAGGAATAAAATGGAAGAAGTGGGGAAATCTTGGTGGGTTGTAAATATATGATGGTGTAATGTGGGCCACAGCAAAATTGGGTGTTTAAGATGGGACAGTTGTAGAATAAAAGTTCCATAAGTATAGAGAAGGTGAGGTGCAATATCATATATGTATGTATATTTGTACCTGTATGCAATGCAATAGTTGCTGGTGACTCCCATGTCAGAGGCATGGCAAATCCAGTCCAGCCTTAATCCATGCTTTAAAGGAGTTTTCCATGGTGCTGAACTCTATACTCAAAATAGATTTAGCACCTCAGAGTGCTCTTTTAAAGCAATCTGTAATCTAGCATAGATTCACTGACATGGAAGCCATGCTAACCACCATAGTCTGTGTATGTATTCAGTTCTCTTACTGACTTTGGCCTTACTGATGTTGTGACATAGAGGCTCATCTCACTGTCTGCAATGATATGTGCATCTGGCCACCAGCAGTTCCAGCCACATACAACTGTCAGACAGCAAAGATTTTCTGTCACTAGCAGCATGTACTGGATTTGAACCAGTGACCTAGAGCTGAAGGGCTTTGTATCCCATTACCAGTCTCCCAAGCCCACTAGTTCCCCACCCACCCTTACAATTAATCTTCATTTTAAATAACTTATTCATATTTTAAGATGGGACAGGGAATAAGATCCCTCTTTAAGCAATTTTAGATTAAAGGTTTTTAGGGGGAGGAAGTACTATGTGGATTAGTTGATTAATGGATTAGTGGTTTTTGTTGCTGCCTCTCTGAAAGTTAAGCATTTTGAGAATATGTTCCCATAACTGCTCGTGGGAGCTATAAATTCATATATACCCCTGAGCCTATGTAGTCAAGGAAATATCTGCTTGACCTGGAATAAGATCTGGGATGGCTGGGACCTTGTACATTTTACAGATGCCAAACAATATTTTTGAGATTATATGCAAGAATGATCAAAAATGAGTTTTCTTGTTAAATATCATTCAGTGTAACATTCTTCTCTAAGATCACTTCATGTAGGTGCTCAGGCTCAAACTATATTTGGTTGGTATACCTTTGCTTTCTAGGCAGATTATGGCTTTCCTTGGAGACCCAAGTTTGTAGGACATGAAGTAAGCAGGATATCATGACAGACTGAGAACAATTTTTCTAATTTTTATTATATGGTGAAAAATGGTAGGGCAAAAAAGTGACCAAAGATGTAAACCACTTAGAGACTGCTTAGTGCAGTATGAAGCAGTATATAAATAAAGCTGTTATTGCTATTGCTATTTCAGTTACTCCATCCATCACCTATGCATCCATTTCTGTTTTGTAAAAGAATGGCTTAGTGCTCTCAATGTTATAGTAAGTTTAAACATAACCTGCATTTCAGAAACCAGTGAAAAGTATGTAAATGGAGCATGCTGATTGGGTACAGCTCTCATGCTCCAGGCAAGCTACCATGGTGAACCTTGAATGCTGGGCAAAGGTAGTGCATGGTCATTCTGGAGATTGTGTTATTGAGACATTTCCACTTGTTTGTTGAGAAGAACAGTAGCAACCAATTTGGAATGCTTTTGCCTCCAGAATGAATGTGGAACTCATCTAACCTTCCATAAAATGCAGCAGAAGGGCTGGGTCTGTGCACACAGCCCTAATTGTTCACTCAGCCTTTGCTGGTGGAAGGCATTAAAGTCCCAACTTTCTAAATATGCAGCATGAGGCTGGGGATAACATGAGCATATATGCACATGCAAATATAGATGGATCTTGCTAAGTACACAGCCTATAAAATATGTAATATAAGATCACTCATTTATTTAGAGATGCTTTTTACTTTGGATGAGAAATGACAGAAATCTAAATATTACAATCCAAAGTGATGTGTAATTGTCTGTACGTTATAGCCTCAACACTTTACTTTTGATATAAAAGAGATGGCAGTTGCACTTTAATTTTAAGCAAATTGATCCCAGATGCAATGTTGTTTTGTTTATCCAAGACAGGAAATATGTAAAAACCAATATCAATGGTTTAGAGCTGAGCAGTGTTGGAATCACATCTATAGCTCTGTTACCAGCACTTCCATGAGGCTCTCCTTAGAAGTAGCTTTGGTCCACAACATCCTTGTTTATGCTTACATTCCCAAAAGATGCCTCTATCTGAAAGAAAATGATGTAACTTTGTTACATTGCAAGATAGGTTAAGATGATGCAAACTGATAATATAATAACCAATTGTTGCTGGGCAAAAGCAAATCCAGAATCAAATGATAACCAACATCCAAATTGATGTCTTAGTTACAAATACGTTAACTTAGGGGCTATGCAGACCAGCACTAAATGCCAGCCTCTGGGTGCAGTAGGTGCATGATGACCACACCCCCCAATGCCACTTGGACGCCAGCGTCATGTCGTCCAACCGCATGGCGGGTAGCGTTTCTTTATTTCTGGTGCAGTGTTTAGACGTGCTGCACCGCAAAAAATAAAAAAATGCCACTATAGCAGCACAGGAATCTTTTTAATACTTTTAAAAGGTGCAGCATTTTACCAGCCCTTTGGGGCCAGCAAAGTGCTGGATTGGGGCCATGGCATGCAGTTGCTGTGGCCCCGATCTGGTGCTCCCAGGGGTGGTGAAGAGCCTCCCCTTTTGGGCAGTCTATAGAGCCCCTTAGTTACAAATAAAGAGCTAAGTGTCATCTCCTGATCTGACTCCCTGCCCCAAACTTACCTTAATAGCCAGCAGCTACATTGAGTGATGGAGATCTATTCTGCTGGTGATCAAAGGGCAGCAGGATGACATTTCCAGACAGCTTCTACTAGCAACCTCTGGTGCAATGAGGAATCTTTGGAATCTTACTTGCTGGCAGGAAGGGGCTGGAAACATCATCGTCCTCTTCCGTAACTGTCAGCAGAACAGACTTCTTGTCATTCTGAGTTTAAAGTGGGATTTGGGAGACATTTACAATTGTGGCAATAGAGCCACAATCATGAAAATGTGTTATAACTAAATACTCAGCAGTTATGGATTTGTAACTCTAGATTACAAATCTGTAATTGCAATGCAGAATGCAGCCAACATCCTTTTCTACTGAAATTATTCTTATTTTAAAATATTTTTGAAGGAGGGGAGGAGCTTGTGAGAACAAATTCACCATTCCATTGTGATTGAACTATATCATCATTATGTAATACCAGAAATGCTCAAGGCAGATATCCATGCAGGAAAAAAATCTCTTTATTCCCCCTCCCCCCTCTTTTTTTTTCTTTCTTGCCACACAGTGATGGCAGAGGCCATGAACTGCTGAGATGCATTGCTTCTACCACTCACAGTTGATGAAAACAGTGCTGGATTAACCATGCTCAAGAAAAGAGTACAGAAACAAGCATTCTAGTTGTGAGAACAAACCCAAAGGTCAACAGTGTTAGATTAACTGCAGCTTAGATACTCCCAAGCTTTGAGGCCATGCCCTATGGAATTGGGGGTGAATCAAGGGGAAGACAATGTGAAAAGAAGATAATTTTGTCTGTTCCAGTTACACCAAACAAACTGGCAGGGGAGTCAGCAGCTAACATTAAGAACCATAGCAGGGCTACCCTGCCATTTATGCAGGCGAAGTAGCAGGTGCAGGTGAGTGGAGGGAGAGAACAACTGTAAAATGTTAGAAGGTAAAGTGTTATGAATGGCAGTCAACTTGCCCTGCATCCCAATGCTAGACTGCAGTAGGGGATATGTTGAAGCAAGTATTACCTGCCAATTTGATTGACCTCTATACATGAAATGGGTAGATGACACCTTGTCTTTCACTTCAAGCAGCATAATGTTTTGAGTTGGCCCTGAACCATGTGCTACACTGATGCACATACTGCTGCTCTTTCAGTAAGAGAGAGAGAAGAAAATTCTGGTTACAGGCAACAGATCTAAGGGAAAAGTGCTGAACTACATGTTGCTTAGGTCCAGGCTATTTGACATACTGTATCTCCCAATGGCCTCATTCACATTGATTTAAACTGGTTTGCGAAGCGAATCAGACTGGATTATATGTGTCACATTCTCACTTGAGCTGATTTGCACCCTGATTGTGTTCAGGCTGAATTGGGGTGAATCAGCACAAGTCCTTCTGAACCGTTTCTTTTGAAAATGGAAATTTTAGAGATTGCTTTCAAAAGAACCAGTTTTCAACAGCTTTGAACATATGTGAACACATTTCCGATCCCATTCAGGAAGGAGAGACAATGGGTAGAGGGTGGGCAGAGGGGTGGTACCCATCCCACAACAGGTCTTGGCAAGCCACCATTTTTCCCCTCTCAGTGCTGCCATGGGTCTTCCGTGGGGCTGTGGATTTTGATTTCCAGCACAGCGAAATGATCCATTTAAATTACAAAGTAGTCTTGATGAAACCGTGCAGCATTTTTCCAGTTCTGCCAGAAAAATTTCAAGGGGTAGGGCAAGTGGGAGAGTGTT
>JAIPUX010001880.1:37502023-37514651 GCA_020142125.1 Phrynosoma platyrhinos | reverse complement strand
GGGGGGTTGCGTAAACAATACAGGGATAATGAAATACATTAAACTAAGGATCAAGCCATACAAGAGAAATTAAGTAGAAAAGAAACATTCTGGTGCAGACACAAAGTTAGAACGATGAACTGTTTTATCCAATAGTTCCAGAAGTTTCTAGGCTTTTCTGTAGTTGCATGATTACAAGGGACCACTACGTTATTATTTTTCCTGGTTTCTATTTATGCCACCTTTCTCCAGAGGGGAACCCAAGGTGGCCCACAAAAGGAATCAGATAAAACCTAAAAATCAAATTTAAATGTAATAAAAAATCATCAAATTCAAACAATAGCTTATAAAGAGAATAAAATAATTTAAAAGCCATTCATATTTATTCCATTTATATGATACACTGACATGAATTCTCATCCAGTAATCTTTTCCATTAAAAACTAGAGCCATTGGCCAACATTCAAACCAGAATTAGACATACTTACCCTGTCACTTTTTGGCAGAACAGACTCCATTGGATCACATCCATTGATCTTCCCAGAGCCAAATGGGTCTTTTCTCCACATGATGTGGGGCAACTAGAAAACATGTGCATACTCTAGGTCAGGAACCCATATGGCCTACAGGATTTTTTTTCAAAGTGGCAGTACCAATTTTTGAGGGGCAGATCTAGCCATAAAAAGAACAGGGATGGGGAGGGGGAGGGTTAGGATTCTGTCTTCCAGCTCCTCATTTACCATTTCCTTTAAAGAATGTTCACCCTGAGAGTTCAGGGTCTCCATCAAATATATGAGTGTTCTCTTTCACTGCAAAAGGACAGAACCAAGAAAAAGAGAAAGGAGGGTCATTACTAATACATTGGGTCCTTGGTATCTGCTGGGGTTTGGTTCCAGGACACACACCCCTACATGGATACCAAAATCCTTTGATGTTCAAGTCCCTTTAAATACAGTGGATAGTAAAATGGTGGCCATTATATAAAATGGAAAAATCAAGGTTTGCTTTTTGGAATTTTTTAAAAAAACATTTTCAAGCCATGAATGCTTGTATCCATGAATAAAGAATTCGTGGATATGGAGGGCTGACTATACATGACTAGAAAGATCCTTCCTTTCAGTTACTTGGCTCTTTTCTAAGTCAAATCTGTGGTCTCTGTGGTGGTTTTGGCCAGCTAGGAATGCCTTTTCACTCAATTCTGTGATGCTAGCCCAGGGTCATCTGTCCCATTTGCAGAGCATTCCTAGTCCTCTTTTGTGGGAGGCTGATCCATTCTTGAAAGAGAGGAAAAGTTGCCATTCTGCAAGGGACACTTAAGCCTCTTTCCCCTTCCTGAGTTTCTTCAGAAGATAAGGAAGTCAGTGTGGAATAATACCCCAGAAAAGGGAAAGCCTTCTTGGGAGTGAGCAAAAGGTTTTATATTATTATTTTTTTTAAAAAAAATGTTATAAAGAGCCTCAAGGCTCTGTCTTCATCAGTTGTTCTTCTCTCAGAAGGAGAATGGGGCCTAATGATCACTGCAATAAGAAAGGCAAAATAACTCTGTCAATAGTTTAAAATCTCAGCTGTGCTATTCAGATTCTCCCCAATCATTTCCATTTATATAAGAACCACCATACTCATGGACATAGATGTTGGCAACCATAGGAGGCATCTCTAAGTTTATAAAAGATGACCGTCCAGGAAAAGGAAGAGGTGATAGCAGTCACAGCAGCAGCTCTATAATGAATAAACCATTAATTATAGGATGCAGTTCAATTGGAGTTTGGCATTGTGGCTCCTGATGTAATCATGAAGAGAAGTTTGTGCTTTAGATTCCTGGGAAGTTGACTTGACCCTGAGGGTTATTTTGCATGCTTACACTTCTAAACTTTGTTGGACATGTTTTATTTATCAGAGACCTCCAATGAAAGCATCTGTGATTTTCGTAAGTGGTTACCAATTCCAAAACTGAGGATGTTTACCAAGATTCTGGAGGCTCCACCCAGAGTATGAGAACATTGTAAATATGGTGGCTATTACTACAGGAGTAAGTTTATCAACACCAGACCAGAAGTCATCACCTGACAAAATGCAGTACACATCTGGAAGACCAGATAGCATGGGGACTATGGTCACAGCAGGAGAACACCAAGTTGTTAGAAATGGGAGACATGGAATTATATTTATGTTTCTGCCAAATAGACAATTGTCAAATGATAATCTGAACTGCTGGCATTTCTGCAGAGGGATACATAATGGGCTAAAATGGGCAAAATAGTTGGGATTTTCTTATGGGCTGTGTGTCATTAGTGGTCTAGCTCCATCATCCATCTCCAGAATGAATGGGAAGGTCATGCATAATCAAACAATGGCCTCCACTTTAGGATTTCCCATACAAAAGAGGGAGGACAAAAGGGATTATTTACCACTGGTTCCTCTTCATGGCATTATCTGGATGAGAATCCACCCCAAATTGTGATCCATTGGGCTGGTGAATTTTCAAGTTTGGGAAGTCACCCAGTTTTGGAAGTCTGCTGATTGTTCTGAAGTTATAGGTTTCCCTTTTGCTCTTCCAATCTGGTCTTGGGAAGACAAGCCAACCTCTTTTCCATCTCCTCACTCAGATTTCAGTGTTGTCAGAGCCTGGCTGAGATAGTACATTGTTTCAAAATAGTGTAAATATCCACCAGCAGAGTTATATTGAACAATCCCTATAGTTTATACCAGGGGTAGGCAACCTTTCCCCTTTAAGGGCCGAGGGACTTCAGCTCCCAGAATCCCAGAAGCTATTGGCCAACATGGGACTATTGGCCAACATGGCTGAGGCTTCTGAGAGCTGAAGTCCCTCGGCCCTTAAAGGGGAAAGGTTGCCTACCCCTGGTTTATACCAATATAGCACAATATAACAATAATTGCAGCAGAGTCAGGGGAGCAGGTTGGGCTGTCTCTTGATGGCCGGGATATCTATTCAGGAAAGGCCTGCTGGAAGAGAGCCGTCTTAAAAAGGCTGTTAAGATGGATCTCTTCCAGCAGGTCTTTCCCTGCCATCAAGAGACAGCCCAACCTACTGCCCTGACTCTGCTGCAATTATTGTGTTTATTTGTTTAAAACATTTAAGTATGTTTTAAATTGTTCATTGTTTAATGGTATTTTAAAGGGTGGGTGAGATTGTAGGATATGAAGTGTATTTTTAATGTTGTAAGCCACCCTGGTTGCATTACGCAGAGGGGTGGGATAAAAATAAATTTTATTATTATTATTTTATTATATGTAGCTGACATCCCCTTGTGTAATTGCAGTGCACAATGCAGAAAGCCAATACATGGAGGTGATTCATAACCTATTCTATATACTTTTCATGTGTTACTCCAGCAGTAATGTTCCCACCTGTGTCAATCTATACACCACTATCAGCTGGCTATGACCATTATACACTGTCCATATGCTTAGCACAACCCAGTGGGGTGTGGGGGTATGGGCCACAACAGGTAGCACTCTCAGGGCAGGTGACATCATTGCTCCTCAAACATCTGTGTTTTAGCAGAAATGGGCTGCGGCATTTGCCTGTGTTCTTTTGAAATGTTGAAGACATAGTATGAGTGGGGTGAGGCTCAGTGAGAGGAGAAAGGAGAGGCCCCAGGTTTTATTTTAAAAAATTAAAAATTCATTTTTAATTTTTTTAAAATATATTTTTAAAAAATTAAAATTTCTTTTTACATTTCCTTTTTTTAAAGTCAATTTTTACCAAATTTTCATTTTAATCACATGAATCTAGGTGTATGTAAATACATTTAGGTTGTGCGTATGATACTTTTAATTGTTTATGTCACAATGGGCCTTTGCAGACTGCTAGAAATAGTGCAAATTGAGTCCACTTTAACTGCCCTGGCTCAGTGCTAGGGAATCATGGGAATTGTATTTTTTTCTGAGACATTGAGCCTTCTCTGTCACAGAGCTCTGGTGCCACAATAAAATACAGTTCCCATGATTCCCTAGCACTGAGTCAGGGCAGTTAAAGTGGACTCAAGTTGCACTATTTCTGGCAGTCTGCAAAGGCCCAATGTTACCATTACATTCAGTGATATATGGGAATTATGATTTATTTGTAACATGAGTACAAAAAAACTTTACTAACAATTGTGCATGGTGTGGTATGGCAGGAGGTCAGTGGGGGATGGTACTACGAGTTACCGCACTGGGTGACATGAACCATCGTGATGCCACTGGCGCAACCAATGCCCATGTATATCACTTATAGGATGTAGGCCATTGCCTGCCATCCAGTGGAAAAGGTCAGTCGAAAGGTTTGGAATGCCTTCTCAATGAACAAGAACATGAAATGCATAAATCTTTCCTTTCTCTCTCTCCCAGACCAGACTTACTGTGATTTGTAAAATGGACATCTCTGTTCCCATTGAAACTATATACTGTCATCCCTCCCCATTCGCGGTTTTGAATTTCTGCAGATGGCAAGCCAGTAGGGATAAAATGGTGCGTGCACCACAGGCACGTGCATGGAGCCTCATGCAGGAGTGTGCCGTCATTATAGTCAATGGGACTTGAACATCCACATTTTTCTGTTTTTTTTGGGGGGGGGTCCCCCATGAACAGGGAGGGACGACTGTAAATATAAGGGTATGCTGAAGGTATGAAATTTTAAATAATGTTTATGTCATCACTTAAGTATAAGTTATGTACATTTTAAAATAATGAATGCTGTAGGCAGGCAGGTTTCTATGGGAATTCTACCAATTCATATTAGAGGATGCCTCAGAACATTGATTTATTTTAAAATACAGAGGTCTGTCTGAATAAGACAGATATGTGCATCTTTTAGTCATTATAAGATTATTTGTATTTGAAGGATTCTGTCATATTGCAATTAGATCAACTTTATTAACAAAATAGTAAAGCTTTATAATATTCATGCTTTAAAACTATCTCCAAATGTCTAATTGAAAAAAAGAATGATCATATTTAAATGAGATCAACATTAGCTATAACAATTCTTTGATTGCCACTATCTTTGTTTCATTACCATGTTCGCTGTTAAAGATGATGTTTAGCTGTGCAATCCAAAACAGATATACATTTAGCACAAAATAAAATAAAGTAGAGGCTGGTAATTTAGTACTAGAAAGTTAATTCAAGAAACCTCTGATCTTTAAACTGTCACATGACTATTGATTTTCAATATTGCAAGGCTCTGTGGCACCCTAAGCGTGTAGTTCAGCAGATTTGGAAGAGTTTCTCCCTTATCAGTTCGGTCCCTGAGTACTTGTGCATTAAGGCAACAAATATCCACGGTTAACGGTGTGTCACATGGTAGCTGAGTGGACGTGCCAATTTTCTAATGAAGTTGGGTTGTTGGCAAACACACCAGTCATCATATATTGAAAGAGGTCTTCTTTTGTGTATTTCCAGCACACTTGAATGCTTCTAAAGATACCAGTTACATAATTGTCTAAGGGCCAAGCAAAGAGTCAAAAGGCATCCAACCAGCACCAGCACAAAAGAGAATGAAAATGCTGGAATTAAAAGCAAAATCGCACCAAGTCTGTAAACCTTAATAGGCCACATATTTGTTTGCTGTTTGTGCTGCATAAACTTAGCATTCGGAATGCAGAGGAGACAGAATGAGGGACCAATGCCATTTAAGGCAGGGATTGCAGGCTGTTGATTTATTTCCCCTTAATAATTAGTTAGCTTTTTTATACATAGCTTATTTAGGGAAACAGATTCTTAGAATAATACTTACTGATATATCTGCCATAAAACAGAAAATGTTTTTGATACATTAAAAACAATAACATCCACTTACTTCTTTCAAGAAATAAAGTTCATCTTATGAACCCCAAATTGTGGAAAGTGAAGTGGAAGCTGCACTCAAAGCAATTCGGAAGAATAAATCACCAGGAACAGAAGACATACTAATTGAACTGCTACAGTTATAGAAACAGAATTGACTTTAGTTCTGAGATCTACTAACAAATATGGAAAACAAAACAATGGCCCACAGACTGGAAAATATCAATATACATTTCCATCCCCCAAAAAAGAGGCACAAAGGGTTTAATAACTATAAAACCATTGCATTAATTTCCTGTGCAAGCAAAGTCATGCTCAAAATTCTGTAGCAAAGATTCCTACCAGATATGGAGTAAGAAATTCCAGAGGCACAAGTTGAGTTCAGGAAAGGAAGAGGCACAGGGATCACATTACAAACATATCCTTGATATGGAGAACACCAGGGAATTCCAGAAGAAAATCAGCATGTGCTTCATAGACCACAGCAAAGCTTTTGACTGCATAGACCATGAAAAACTATGGATCTGAAAGAATTGAGGGTATCATTACATTTGATTAGCCTGATGTGTAACCTGAACTCAGAACAGGAATATGGAGAAACAGATCAACTCTGAATACAAAAGGTAGTTAGACAAGGCTGCATTCTATCATTATATTTGTTCAGCTTCTGTGTAGACAATATGATACACAGAGAAGCTTTAGACTTAGTGGAAGAAGGAGTGAAGATTGGAGGAAGGAATAGCAATACTTTAGTGGCTTTGCAGAGCAGCCTAATGGGCCGACCTGGGGGTGGAGTTGGCAGTTTTTCCTGCCTGTCTGTTCTGGGCCTTGACACCTGGCTTCAGCTGGACCCACATCAGGATGCTCCCCCTTCTTGAGTTCTCATTTGTTAAATAGGTTCTTTAGCTCAAATAAATGGCCCTTGTTTAACCCAACGTACAGTGTCTGAATTCATTATTTCATGGTTGGTCATCAAAATCATCTAATTAAAAATGTAGTGCTGGAGAAGTTTGCTGAGGATACCATGTATGACCAAAAAGACAAACAGATGCGTTCTAGAACAGATCAAGCCTGAGCTCTCCCTGGAAGATAAGATGACTAAATTGAGGCTATTGTACTTTGGTCATATCATGAGAAGACATGACTCACTAGAAAATACAATAATGCTAGGAAAGGTAGAGGACAGTAGGAAGAGAAAGAGACCACATACCAGATGGATAGACTCAGTCAAGAAGGCCCAGCCCTGAACCTGCAGAACCTGAACAGAGTGATTGAGGACAGGGGATCTTGGGGGTGTCTCATCCACAGGGTTGCCATGAGTCAAGGTCAACTCAAAGGCAGTTAACAACAACAGCAACCACCCCTGCCCCCTTTCACTCACTAGATAACTGAACTGGCAATAGAGCTGATGTCTCATCTGAGACATAACGTGAAATATAACATGTGAAATAAGGGAGTCAGTCAAAGAAGTCCTTTCATAACTCCTGCCTATTATAGAATCATGCTATTAGAAGGGACCACAAAGCCTACCTAGTCCAACACTTTGCAACTGCAGAGTTTCCTCAGCTAAAGTATCCCTGACATAGCCATCTCAACTCTCTTTAATTACCTTCAATAAAGGAGTGTACATCACCACCTGAGGCAGGCTATTACACTGTCAGTTCCAATACTAGCAAATTGGTAGAGGTGAATCAGATCCATAAGCTGAACTACCTCTGGATCTACCAGCAGCAGGTGGGGATCATGTATAAGTGATGCTACATAAAACTATTTTAAGTTGCATAACTAAAATGTCCATGGGAAGGATGGCATTTAACCCTTTCCTTCCTATTGTGGTTCTGATGAAAAAGACTCTTGCAACTCCTATATTCACCAGGGAGCTTATCTTATGATGGATATTACTTAAGGGGAACTTTTTTAAAAATCAGGACCACATGGGAGGGAGAAACTTTCCAAGCTCCTTACTCATTTTCTTCAGACTTAAGTTTAGTCTCTCTTTCTCTCTCCTTCCTCACTCTCTCACCCAACACACTCATTCACATTCCCTTCACCACTGTTATTTGCATCTCTAAAATGAATTCACATAACTTTAAGAAATGCATGCATGTGGAATGTGCTGTTGAGTACAGGTTAGGGTGATTCTGGCACAATGGAAAGGTCTTCTTGATGAAAAGATTGATCCTGTTTTGTGTGGGAAAGTCATACTCCCTTTTCTTGACCCATGCTGAACAGTAGCTACATAGTTGAAAGACCTGAGCACCATATCAGCAAATTTGTTTAACAGGAACAATAGCATTGTAAAGTATAGCGTGATCTGGAAGGTGCCTCTGGGGATATTATGATTCAGAAGCATAACCTCTGTTAAGGACAGAATATGGAAATGGGCTATGTTGATCTGTCAACATTTGTTTGAAAGAGGTTGGATGATACAATTGCTGTTGAATATAGTTGAGTACTTTAAGAAAATGAGAATTTATCTCTTCTGAAAATTATAAAGTGATACCTTTCATTATTTTTTTTTTAAAAAGACTCTTTCATGCTATAATTCCACTTTGACTGCCATAATTGTGTCCTGTGGAATATTGGGTCTTGTAATTTGGTGAGGCACTATAGTTCTCTGATTGAGAATTCTAATTCTAATACTCCCTAAACTCCAAATCCCAGTGTCCCACAAGATGGAACCACTGAAGTTAAAGTAGATTCATTGTGTTACAATTCCATAGTGTGAACAGGTCCCAAATGTTTTGTATTATGATGAGTAACTTCTATAAAGCATTGCATCTTAATGGTAGGAAAGATGTTTAAGATACTATGACATTATCTCTAGTTTTTGTTTTCAAGGAACAGGTATGCTTTTTAAAAAAATAAAGGACCAATAAATGCAGAAAATAAAGGTCAATAACAATAGAAATGGGGTGGATGTTTTTCTTCTCTTTTGTTTTTGCCCACAGCAAGGTGGAGGAAGGTTGTGTGCTCCTTTGGACCAAGTAACTAGTTTAAAGTCAGACATGTCTCATAGTGGGCTTTTTACTGGCATGGTGAAATATATAATGAAATTCAACAAGGAAACTGGAAAAACAGCCAAATTGGTGCAGCAAAGTGGTTAATAGGATCATTAGCCTCCTCGCTGTATTTTTTTGGACACTGTGTGCCTGTACCAGGGTACTCGAGAGCAGATTGCAGGAACAGGCTGACAGTTACTAGCTAACTCAGCAGTGCTGGGTGCAAACTGCCATCTTCCTGTGGATTTACAGCTGCCACTTCTGCTACTTCAATTAGTTCTATAGCACACAGATGTTGCTTAAATGTTGCTGCTAATGATACTGCAATAAGCGTAAGATTCATGCCATATTTTGAGGCACGTAAATTTCTCAAGTGGCACAATTAAAGTGGAAATATTAGGTGGGGAGAACTTGGCAGTCTCTCCAACTTGGAAAGAGCACCCGCTATGCAATAATGGGTCAAAAATTCATTCAAGTTTTACTGCTGTTCAGAGTTTTAAAAGACTTTTCACAGTTGAATGCAAAGTAGTAAAAACCAGAGTATTAGGAAATGAGAGTGCTGTTCTGTTATTCAGACATGACTTTTCATTTCAAATTGAAATCACATGGTTTACCTTTTCTTGTTCTTCTTGAATGTTGAGTGACCACATTAGAAAGACTGAGTGGGGGGAGCAGATTAAAGAGAAAAATAAAGCAAAAAGTGAAGGAGGGGTGAGGAAAGTTTGTGCTCTCCCCCATCCCCATTAGTAATTAATTAATTGCTGTAGATGCAGGAAAGATAGCAATCTTGGCCAGGCTAAGGGAAAAAAATGTGTCTCAAATTGCACACAGAGACAGTATCAATCATTTCTGAAGCCAGATGTAGCCTCCGAACTGTAGCCTGACAACACATCTCATGTTTGTGCAGCTACCAAGCAATTATTCTTTCCATTATATCTCCCAATGACAGATCTCCAAACCCAAGGCTGTAAAAATTAGAGTTTGGGCTTATACAGTTGTGTCAGGTCTTTTAAAAAAAAAAACAACCAGGAAAACTTATCATAGTGGCAGTGTTTATGAGCTTGTCACAGTGCATGTACATAATTTTCATCAAAATTTCTGTTACCTCATTTCCAGTCCTTCAGGATTAGATTTATCAGCTGCTCATTCTAGGGAAAGCCTGCATCCCCTTCCGTGTTGCTTTCCCACATTAAAAAAAACTTTAGGAAAAAAGGCTTTTAAAACAGTTTGTGCCATTTCTTTTATTTCCCCCTTTCTTCTCCTCACACCCCATCCCCACAGCTTCATTATCTGTCTTTGAGCTGATTAACTTATTTTTATTTATTGACTTGTGGTGTCAAGTAAGCTAATCTGTTTTTCTTAATTGGGATCTTTAAATATCTGCTCAGTCTATTGGTATTCAAGAAGTTGCAAACAATGCATTAAATTGGAAAAACAGAAACATGAAGTAAATATAAAGACTATTCCAACCATCAGCATTTTAATTAGATGAAATATGAAGGAAGAAAAGCCACTGAAAGGTTTGTCTAGATGTCATAAACCCCAAAGTTTGATGTTTTTATTGCAATAAGAGTATAACATGCAGATTATAAATTGCAAAATAACCTCAGCACACTTCAATCTGGATGTTGTTTTGCTTCAAAAATTCCCAGCAATATTCTTTTAATATTAGATCCCCCTCCCGATATTGTCCTGCTCCTTTTCTGTTTTGGATTATTTAATAGCAAATCTTACAGATGTCAGTTTTGTCTTGTTCTAAAGCAACAAGGACAATAAGTTCCAGCTGACCTCAGTACAATGAATCTTGCAAGAGCACAATATGTATTTTATACTGGCAGTGAAAAGCTTACATGTAATTGAGAGAGAGGGCGGTGGTGCGGGGTGAGCTGGGTGTGTGTGTGGAAATGTCAGTGTAGCATTTTTGTTGACACTGCACTATCTCTGTGTGTGCATAAGGAGTCCAGCACCTGGCAAACATGAGTATAAGCCACAGAAGGATGTTCTAGCTGCAGGTGGGGGTGGGTTGCAGGAACAGAATTTGCCTTTTTTCCCCAGCATTTCTAAATATCTGTGTTTAGGCTAGGGTATGCTTAGAAACCAAGCAAACATGGTCACAATAGGAAGTAGTCCTATGCTACTGTGCATTGCTGATTTTGTATTCAGAAAGACTGTGAGCATCGAAACCAGTTGCTTTTCAACTCCTCATGCTTTCTCACACCATTACGTGACACCACTTAATACTTACGGAATATTGGATACCTATGGAATTATTCACAAATTGTTTAATTATTTCTACTTTAGCAATTACAAAAATTGCACTTGTCCAGAACCCTGTTGGGCAGTTACATGTGTGTAATTTATATTTACACACTCATGACTGTTTTGTATTCATGATCCCTATGTTGCTCCTAGTTTAGAGAATATATATGTGGGAGCTCCCCAGTTCCCACTTACCAGTCAGCAGCCACTGCAATCAATTGGGGGGGGCTGTTTCTTATTGTTGGGGAGCAATCCCACCTATCCCCACATATGAGCGATCTCCAGCATGAGTGGAAATTGTGACAGGAATTCTGCTTCTGCCTGTTGCACTAGAGATCATTCCCAGGAGGAGGTAAGCACACCAGTCAACAGGGGAACAGAGCTACATTAATTGCACTGGTTGTTGCCGAGTGAATGGGGATCAGGGTGGGATTCATAACTTAAGGCAATTTTAAATCCCCAGCAGGATCCCAGCCATATTTTCTAAGTACTATCATTCAGTGTCTAAGCCATTACTGTCCTCCTCCTTTTTTTTTTTTTTTTTTACAAAAAAACAAACTTATCCTTCTTGATGATTTGCTATTACAAGGTATTGTAACTGCTGTAGAGTTACCATTCCTGTAAACCTTTTGATAAACTTCCAACACTACCTGGTTCATAACTAGGTGCCAGAGAGGCCACACACTCAGGTTTCTCAGCCATGCAAAAGCTTGCTTAGCTGCTCAGGAGACGTGTTGGAACAGGCCTGGTGTGTTGGAAAGAGTGAGCAGTGAAGGGGGATGTTTGTAGGATTCAAGGCCATTTAGCTGACTGCTGTTGTTGTTGCTGTTCTTGTTGTGTGCCTCCAAGTCATGTTTGACTTATGGTGATCCTAAGATGATTGGCTGAAGACACTGAAGCAGCCTTTCCTCTTCCCCCCACTCCACCGGAGCCAAAGGCAGCTGAGGCAGCTGAGGTGAGGCAGCAGTGAGAGGGGCATGGCCAGGAGTGGCTGGCTTTAAAAGTCACTCCCCCACCCCTCAAGAACCTCTGGGATAGTGTTAAACAGCTGGTTCCTAAGGCCCTCCTAGACTGCTGGAGGCTATTGCCGTGCAGTAGTAATTTGAGGGGACTTGGGGCCTTTACAGACTGCTAGAAATAATGCAGCTTGAGGCCACTTTAATTATTCCGGCTCAGTGCTAAGGAATCATTGGAACTATAGTTTATTGTGGCACTCTGACAGAGCTCTCTGACAGAGAAGGCTCAATGTCCCAGAAAAAAAATGAAATTCCCATGATTCCCTAGCACTGAGCCAGGACAGTTAAAGTGGCCTCAAGCTGCATTATTCCTGGCAGTCTGTAAAGGCTCTTGGAGGGCTCTGTGAATAAGGGACACACATGTGTGGCCGGTTGCAATCTGGGACTGAAAATCCAGGTTGTGCAGGGGAAAGGAAGGTATGGTGGGAACAAGATGAAAGTTTGTTACAAGGGAAGGTGGGATCGATGTTTGAAAGCTATCCCGCATTCAGTTCACTTTGTTTCCCGGAGTGGATTGGAGAGCACCCCAACTACACCACAAAACCTAACCTTGCTCCTTTGCAATGCCAGGTCAGTCAAAAA
>JAIPUX010001880.1:37468267-37489004 GCA_020142125.1 Phrynosoma platyrhinos | reverse complement strand
ACTAGAAAAGATTCTAAAATGCAAAGATATACAAATGAGCACAAAAATTAGAATTATACAAGCCATCATATTCCCTGTTATCATGTACAGATGTAAGAGCTGGACAGTTAAGAAACAAGATAGGAAGAAAATAAATGCATTTGAGATGTGGTGCTGGAGAAGAGTGTTGAGGATCCTGTAGACAGCCAAAAGAACAAACAAGTGGGTCCTAGAGTAGATCAAGCCGGAAATCTCCCTGGAAGCCAAGATAACAAAACCGAGCCTGTCGTACTTCAGACACATCATAAGAAGGGAGGACTCATTGGAAAAAACAATAATGCTAGGAAAGGTGGAGGGAAGTAGAAAGAGGACATGAGTATGGGCTTGAAGGAATTAAGCAAAGCAGTAGACGATAGGGGGTCTTGGAAATGTCTCATCCATACGGTCGCCATGGGTCGAGATCGACTTGAGGACAGATAACAACAAAAAGGAATAATGCCTCCCAGTTTCAATAGAACTAAAGAATAATGTTGATCTTGGCTACGAAATGTAGCCATTTCTCTAATACTTACCTTATATAGTATGTATACAATACAATCGGCCCTCCATTTTCATGGGGGATTCATTCGGTCCCCCCTGAAAACGGAGACTCACCAATATTCAAGCCCCATAGGCTTGAATGGGGTGTGCCCCCATGGGCACATGTGCACCCCATTGATTTTAACAGAGGTCACCCCTCTGTGAATATGCAAAACTATGGACCTCAAGTCTGCGAAAATGGAGGGACAACTCTATTATATTAGGTTTCTACCTTATTAACCTCTTAGTTCAATTGTCATGAATATGTCACACCAGCAACAAGCTGGGATGTAATATATTCAAGACCCTATGATGTACTATATGCAGGTCTGTGAATTTGGCCCCAATCTTCTCATGACCAACTAGTAGGAGGATGTGACCCTACCACCATCTTTGACTCAAAGGACAAAACTCTAGCAGGTCTTTCATCTTCAAGACTTCGCGGATGCTGAAAAATACAAAGACAGGGAACAGCCTCATAAGGAACACAGGTAGCGCCTTTGTGGAGATGAGGGTCAAATGCAAAACCTCTTGAGACAGCATGTTTCTTCAGGTCATATAAGCAAGGCCCAGGGTTCAGATTTTTTTCTGGCAATACCTGTTTCAGCTTTGATGTGGTCAGAATTGCTATTGGATGACTTGACCATTCCAAGAGATGGAACTTCACCATGCCTACTTCACCTTGAAGCAGAGTAGAGCAGGTTAGCTCCAACACTACTTGCTTTGGATGGATTAAAAATGGAAATCACTGTGCAGACTTATAGAAACCTTGTATGGTAAAATAATTTTTAGTAGAAAGTGATTATAGATGTGGAATTTTTAGATACAAGTTTCATTGGTTAGTCCATGCCTCTATTTATCAAATAGTTCAATTTTGCTAGTAGCTTAGTGGCTTGCTTTTTCATTTCATCATTTAGAAAGCAAGCCAGCTCAGTCATCCTAACTTCCCTCAGGCTTGCCTACCAAATATAACAGAAGTAGATAAAGCATTTCTTGAAAGCAAATAATGATGAGCTGTGCGGTTCTAGCAGCTGAGAAGCTCTTCACTACTATGAGATGCTCTGCCAACTTAGAACTTATGGAAAAAATATATGGCTTTGAGGGCCCTATAGACCTGTAAAAAGAGAAAATGCCAAAGAGAAGAATTGGATTTCCCCATTGGAGAACTACATTTTCCATGATGTGTTGTGGCTTCTTCTTCATTCCTTCATGAACCAGGAAAATGAAATATATCAAGAAATCATTGCTCATTATGAGAGATTCAGTGCAGAAGATGTGGTTGAAGATGATCCCATTCTCCTGCCTGGAGTTTCTTCCTAGGCAATGACATTTCCCATACAACTCCCATTAAGGTTGCACAGCAACAGCTGCTCTCTACCATGGCATCATTTCTACTGGCTACATATTCCTCCCTTGGGAAATCAGGCTTTCCAGGACTAAATGTTCAAAACTCATGAGTCAATGCCTTCCCACCACTAACAATAAATAAATAAATAAATGGGGGGGGGAGTTGTGAGACTGAAATAAGTTTAAAATATTTAGGGTTTATTTTTCTTTGTTTTTACAACTAATCTTTTTAAACCCTGTAATGGAATGAAGTGTTTTGAGATATATACAATTATATTATGTCTTTTTCACCCCAAAGTCTAGCATTGAGGAAATTTCAGACTTCTGTGAAATGCAGCTGACATCTATAGGGAAAAGTCTACCGGAGCACATTTTTATTGCCAATTCTGAATAAAAAAAAACTGAACAATTTCAATTATCTTTTCATGGGTGTGAACTCTTATGAAAATATACAAAGGTATAAGGCTGTTTGAGACCATCTAGACCACTATTTTCTACACAAACAGTGGTTTTCAATGCCTTTCCCAGCTATGCTGTCTAGGAACATTAGGCTAAGGTTGCTTGGGGTTCAATCTGGAACCTTCTACATTCTAGGATATGTGCTCTATCCACCCTGCCCACAACCTGGAAGAAAGACTTTAAAATCTTTCCATGTGAATCTATCCTTCCATGAATTTAAACAAAGAAATGTGACATGAATCTGTACTTTAGTCCTGCCCCTAAATGAACAACTTCTGTCACTATATCATCAGAGCAAAAGTTGCCACTCTATTTGTACTCTAAGCACTCAGCTTCCAGGGATGTCAATAGGGGTAGTTCAGACTGCACTGTGATACCTTAAGAGGGGTTGACACCATTGCTCTATAAATGTCTGCCTGTTGGCAAAACAGGCTGTGGCATTCAACTGTTTAAAATCTAGGAGCTGATGGAAAGAGAAGGCATGAGTGCTGGTCATGACCTCTAAAGCTGTACATGGTTTGGGCCCAGACTATCTGAAACACTATTTCTCCCTATACAAACTTGTCCCAAATGTTTTTCCTCTCCATCCCCCCACCATCAGAGGGACATCTGGGGGGGCACAGGAGAAAGCTTTTTCAGAGGCCTCTCCCAGACTGTGGAACTTCCTCTCACAAGAGATTCAGTTGGCCCCCCTGTAAATAATAATAATAATAATAATAATAATAATAATAATAATAATAATAATAATAATAATAATAATAATAATAATAATAATAATAATAATAATTTATTTCTTACCCATCTGTCCCCGTGGATTGAGGCAGGAACAACAATAATCAACAGACACACTACATCAGTTAAAATACATTAGTTAAGATACACATCAGTTTAAAAGGACAAGATATACACAAATTAAAACAATCTACAGGTACATTTAAAATTCTTCATTCAAAATTCACAGTTAAAAATAATCTAGGTAAGCCTGCTGGAAGAGACTGGTCTTTAATGCTGTTTTGAATCCAGACAGCATATTCAGCTGTTGAGTCTCTTCCAGCAGGTCATTCCACAGCCTAGGGGTGACTGAAGCAATCAACCTAGTCCTGGCTGACTGGAGTAAAAGCCCACCAGAGGATTTGAGCATACAGGGTGGATTTTATGGGTGAAGGCAATCTGAAACTGCAGATGTCAGACCTCTGAAAACAGAGGACTCTTCCCTCTAAAACAGGACACTTACTCATGCTGGACTACATTGCAGGAGTATCTTTCAAACCTCACCCACTGGTATAATGACAAGTTACTTTGCAAAGCTGACACAACCCACCTTTTCCCTACCCTGAATATACATGGAATGGTAGGGTTTCCTTGTATTTTGTTATTGTTCTTATGTGCCTTCAATTTGTTTCTGACTTATAGCGACCCTAAGGAGAATTTACTATGGAGTTTTTCTTAGCAAATTTCTTCACAGAGGATTAGTCATTTTAAATGTTTTGAAACTCAGAGAAAATAAATCACTTGTGTCTGTGTGCATGTGCACATGCACAAGAAATAAGACCTGACGTAGAAAGAGCAGAAAATCCATGTGTTGCCATTACCTGTGTTGTTGTTTTTTAGTGGGGGGAGGATACACAACTATCCAGGGCTATGTTAAAATTATGGATTTCTCAGTTGTCTTTTATAATCAATAACTAGACCAAACAGCACATTCAAAATCTTTAATCTGACATGCATCTCTATGAGTAGCATTGCTCAAAACGTCATATATAGCTGTGACTTTCATTTATTGAATCAACACACTGAAAGGTGCAGATGGGTTGCTTCTCATGAAATGCCTGGGAGGAATACTACATTGGATCCTGCAAGAGGTAGGGTTTTTCTCTTTTAAATAACTAAAATCTGTAATCTAAACTAGAAGATCTCAGGGGATGATTGGCTGGAAATGTAGTTCCCCTGGGTCCTGGGTTAATCTGACCATGTACATGCCACCTCAGAAGATGGAATGCCAGTCCCCCATTGTCATTTATATATTAATATGGGTAAAATATTAAGTTATTTTCATTATCTCAGTGCACAGTACATTTTAATTTTAATGAAAAATCCATAATATACTCTCTGTATGAAGTAGTCTTGAAACTAGTTCTTTGGTTATATTAATGAAGAAACTACAAATCAAGATAATATACAGGAGTTCCCAGTTATGTTGTATCTTGTCTGTCTTCATCGAAAAAGGGTATTCCGTACATAGGAACACTGAAGTAACTGTTCTAAAATCTTAAAATTGTCTGTCTTAAACATCTCTTAAATTGTCTTTCTCAAAAAAAAAATCTTTAAAGAATAAGCAGCAATAAAAATAGATCTTGAGGAAGCTGCTGTTTTGGAAGTACCATTCCAATACAGTAGCCATGCTGGCTGGGGACGTTTGGGAATTGTAGTTTAAAACAGTAAGTTTTCCAAACTTTTAATAAGAACCAGGCAAATATGAAAACAGGATATTATTCTATAGAACTGTTGGGTTCTTAAACTTCATTAGTTCTTAAAATTCCAGCCTTCCCCAACTTGGTCACCTTCATATGTGTTAGATTACGGGCCTTTATATAGTACATAATTATAGCACTCTGATTCCACTTTAACTACCATGGTTGCATCCCATGGAATCCTGAGATTTGTATTTTGGTGAAACACTTGAGCTGCCTGGCAGAAAATTCTAAGTACTTCTCTGTAAAATGCAAATACCAGGATTCCATAAGATGTTGTAATGGCAGTTAAAGTGGAATCATAGCACTATAATTTGTAGTATGAAAGGGCTCTATAGGCCTGTCTACATTAGTTATATAGCCCCAATTTTCCCCCGGCTCATTGCATGTAGAACTGTTGGGCTCTTAAACTTCATTAATATATTCCAGCGTTACATTACACAGGTCCAAAACACTGAATTAGGTCCAGGTTGTTTCCACATTGGCTGGACCTGATTTGGGTTTTTCAACCCTTGTCCTGCATTAAAAAGACTTACCTTTTGTTCCGGGCTTTCCAGAAAACCTGGAGCAAAACTCCGATATGTTGTCCATCTTTCTCTTCCCACATGGTCCCTGAGAGCATCCCTGCTGAGTCAAAATGAGGCTGGGCATCTTGTTTTGACTTTAGAGCAACTCATACCTGCAGCAGCAGCAGCAACAGCCAGCTTGCAGGGACCAAGTGGCAGATGTTATCGTTCACTGAAAACTCACAGCAGGTAAGGGGTTTTTTTTGGGGGGGGGGAATTCAGGACAGATTGTTCCTGGAGCAGACCAGAGTAATCTAGCAAATCTATTAATCTACATCACTACCCCAACTGTGCTGACTATAGTATCGGACATTTTAGTCCAATACATCTTGAGGGCATCTTGTTAAGAAAGGCTGTCCTTTACTAGAATTCATTTTCTGCCCATAATCTTTGTTTATTATTTTTCCTGAATGTGGTTGTATCATGACTGGTTCACAAATCCAACCAAAGATGGACATCCTAATTAGAGAAAGATGTATTTGCCTCAGTAGTGATCCAGATGATGTTCCAGAAGTGTTTGAAAAGTCATACAGTAAGAGGCAAGAACATGTGTTCTATTGCCTTGCTTATCAGTTAGATGAAGAAATCATAATGCTCTCTCTTTCTCTCTACAACTAACCTCTGGGTCTTTGGAAAAGGTGCCAGTAGTCAGTGACTGGAAATGAATGTTTTTGGTAAGTCAAGAACCAAAAGCATGGGATGTGCTGAGAAACAAATGTTAAGCATGGTAGATGCTACCCATCAAATGTTACAATCCATAAGTGAAATTACCAATGCCAACCTGGACAGAGCTAGCCGAATAAATAGCATCCCTTTATGATGTGGTTCAATGGCCACTGAACAGCATCCAAGTAACAAAGGCTTCAACAAAGTTTGAAGCCACACACAGGTCCTAAAGCTTACATCCCCAATGCCTACCTTTGAGGTTGTTGATGCAAAAGAATGGGGGAGGGGGGATGCTTCTTGAACCAGTTGTTCTACTGTAGCTGAGGCCTCATCTTCACTGCAGATATAATGCAGTTTGACACTGCATTAATTGTCATGGCTCCATCCTTTGGAACCCTTGGATTTGTAGTTTGTTGTTATTCCAGAGCTCTCTGACAGAGAAGGCTAAATATCTCACCAAACTACAAATCCCAGGATTCCATCACATTGGGCCATGGCAGTTAAAGAGGTATCAAACTGCATTATTTCTGCAGTGCAAACGAGGCTGTAGTTGTGGTTCATCTGTACCTTAGTGTCTAGCACAACTTCCCTGCCACTATCACCCTCTTTGCTCCTATATACTATGGTATTTACCAGCCATTCTTACTGCAGCCATTCCCTGAAATGCAGCCTTCCCCCCCCCTTTTTTTTTTTTTCTTTGGAAATGCTAGTTCCCAGTTTGAGGAGTCAAGAGCCTAACACTTTGGCTTGTAGAAACCAATTATGAAGCACTGCTTCTGGTGTAAGTGACCCCACATATGTTTTTCCCTTTCTTGCCACTTCCTGGATCCCTGCTCCCCCTTCCTTCTAAACACATTGCTTGTAGAAGCCTCTCCACCCATAACTTCCTCTGGCTTGTTTTTATCCTGTTTCTTATGCCACTCTCCTTCTCTCTCTCTCTCTCTCTCTCTCTCTCTCTCTCTCTCTCTCTCTCTGGTCTCCTCATCTGAGTGGAATTCTGTGAAGTTCACCTGAAGGCAGATGTAACCCTTCTGTTCATGGATTCCCTCTCTTGCTCTAGGACTGAAGAAGATTTAACAGTAAGGAATAGTAAAGACTGAAATTTTAGGTGAGGCTAGACAGCACCTATCTGGTCATGATATCAGAGTCACAAATCAATAAGTGCACTGTTCTGTTATTCAGTCTTGTGTCACAGATATCTGGTGGTTATTTTGGGTATTGGCCTAGCATTTCTCATTAGTGGCATTTCTTTTTAAAAATCAGAAATGGACAGCTCTTAGAGATTTTTAAGTGAAAGGAAGGAAGAGTTTTCTATGTGTCTTATCAGCCATGGCTAGACTATCAGTATATGAACAAAGCTAGCATCTTTTTATCCCCTTCTTTTGCTTGTGGATGTAGTAGAAAGTGGATGTTCCTTTTTAAAAGCAATTACCTACAATCATGGCTGGAATGATGCAAAAGTAGTTTGTCACTGCTGTGGTTAGTAACTTTTAATTTTTCCCATTTCCTAAAAGTAGCTAGCTATTTGTGCTGTTTTTGAAAACATTATGTGCCTTTGGCCTATAATACAAAACACACTTTCATTCCATCCACTGCTTTGTTGCTTCAATCAACACTCACAGCACAGCATGAGCCATGAGGAACAATAGAAACCAGCACATGAACCATGTGATATTCTTTCTCCACTACTGAGTGAGCACATAAATATAAATTCAGCTTTAAAATCACAGCCAGAACTCACTATTACAAATACAGTGGGGCCTTGGTATCACCTGGGGTTTGGTTCCAGGACCCCCCATTGATTCCAAAATCTGTGGATGTTCAAGTCACATGTAGTAAATGGTGTCCCTTGTATAAAATGGCAAAATCAAAGTTTCTTTATATATTTTTTGAATATTTTCAAGCCGTAGATCAGGGGTAGGCAACCTTTCCCCTTTAAGGACCAAGGGACTTCAGCTCCCAGAATCCCAGGAGCTATTGGCCAACATGGGACTATTGGCCAACGTGGCTGAGGCTTCTGGGAGCTGAAGTTCCTCGGCCCTTAAAGGGGAAAAGTTGCCTACCCCTGCCGTAGATGCTTGAATCCATGGATAAAGAATTCATAGACATGGAGAGCATAACCTAGAGTTATGCATTTGTGACTGGTTCATACTCATAATCCCTACATATTCTCTAGTTTATGGGATATACAGGGACTGTGAATGTGCACAATCCCCACTTCCTGGGCAGCAGTCACTGTGATCAAAGGGGGCCTGTTCCTCTGTTTTTCAACTGACTGACCCCGATGTGAGTAATCTCCAATGCAAGGAGAAATTGTGACAGGATCCCTGCTTTTGGCTGTCACATATGAGATCACTCACAAAAGGGGTTGGAAACATCAGTTGGCTGTTTTCCAATCAACAGGGGAACAGATTCCAGTGAGTGTGTATTGTCAGGGGTTTGGGCCAGAAGACACTAAGTAGCTACATAAGTAAAGTGGCTATGCATTCATAACTGCTTTAGTGAATTCCATTCTACAGTGCCATTGCAAAAGGAATAAAATTATCTTGGTTATTGGGAAACAGAATGAATTACCAGTAGTCAGTTATTTTGTACTAGTTTCTTACACACTCTGGGTTGGAAGAAGCAGAGGTCTGTTGCACTGGGCTGTATCTGCAACAGCTTCACTTGAAAAACTGTGACTCCTGGTCCACTTCCTTCAGCATTCATGTTGCTTTTTCATGACGGTAGGAACTGCAGTCCATTTCTGAATGAAGGAAGAACAGATTTTAACACCATTCTCTGGCAACATAGCACCCATAAGAATTCTCCTTTCCTCCCTTTCCAATTTGGCAAAACAAGAATGTCTGAGACTTGTATTTGTCTCACCCTCACCGTGCATTCCTGATTGTGCTTTCTACTGTCTCCATGTGTGGCCTTGGCAATCAACCTGTGCTATAATGAAGGATGTGTCCACACAAATTCCTGCCAATTTTATTACAGCTATGCAAAGCTGAAAAGAGTTAATATCATTATGTTGTAGTTAAACCAAGGTTAGAATTTAATTAACTATTGGCATTCTTTTTTTTCCTCTAAATGTGGCTCTTCTCCTTGTTTAAATGTTGTAATTTCACTTTGATGTGAATGAAACAATAATAGTGGGACAGAGATAATGTATTTCTACTATAATTTAAAGTGTCTGCCTGCCTCTCTGTCTATTATGCTGTACAAATCAACATGCATGATCACATAGTCACAAAACTTGGTGTGTTATTTGAAGGAATCAAAATGAAGACTGTAAGTAAGCTTTGCTACTTACCCTATCAACTCCTTTGGGTATTGATACATCCTAAACAAAAAACTTTGGATTTCTGTAATCCTCCCACCCCCAGAATACACAACTATGTACACATGTTGAAAACCTAGCCATTGAGGATTTAATCCCAAACTTTTTTTAAAAAAAGTTTAAGACTGATCAGCAAACTTTGGCTTTTTTGGAAAATTGCTGGTATTAGTGCATTTTGCATGGGACCTGCTGAGAAACAAATTTTAAGCATGGTAGATGCTACCCATCAAATATATGTTTTATACAATCCACAAGTGAAATTATCAATTCCAACCTGGACAGGGCCAGTTGAAATTCCTAATAAACAGTAAAACAGGAATTACAGTTGGTAATTGTAATCTAAGTCTGATCTTCAGTGTCTGCTTCAGTGTCAACGCAATAGCCCGTTAGCTGCCTGCCTTAGGAGATATTCTTCAAATGCTTCCCAGTCCACTTCTTTAATGTTAAAAGGCTTTAACATCAGAAGAAAAGAAGAAAACAGATTCTAGTATCCTTGGGCTTATATGGAAGCCATTGGTTAACTTAAGATCTTCCGCACAGCTTGCCCAAGATACAGTGGAACCTCAGTATCCATGGACTTGCCATCTGCAGATTTGAGCATCCACAGACGGAAAGCCCATGTTCTCCCCAATGTCACATGTGCACGTGGCTGCACCACCATTAGGGACAATGGAACAGAAGTCTGTCCTTCCTTCCTTCCTTCCTTCCTTCCTTCCTTCCTTCCTTCCTTCCTTCCTTCCTTCCTTCCTCTCTCTCCCTTTCCTTCTTCTCTTCCCCCTCCCTCTACGTCTGAGGATTCTGAGTTGGGCTTGACTTCAGGGACAGTTCAGAGGCAGAGGCTGAAACCCTGTCAGCTGGAGTGAGCTGGGTCCCGGACTGGGGTCAGGGCCAGAGCTTGGGTCCTGGGGTCTAGGGGTTCTGTCACAGGTGTTGGGCCATGGGGGCAGGGGCTCTGGCTCTGAGGAGTGATGTATCATCAACCATGGAGGAGCAGCAATGGCCCCGGCCCTGACTCTGGTGGTGGTGACACTCCTGCTATTTGAGGGGCTACTCCATCTGCCCAGGAAGCCAATGCTGGTGGCACAGCAGCACAGTCCTGTGCATGAACCACCATTGGGACAATGGAACTTGAGCATCCATGAATTTTGGTATCTGCAGGAGGGTCCAGAACAGATCCCCCATTGATACTGAGGTCCCACTGTATTTTGCTGCCTGACAAAGAACAAAAAATAGCATCAAGATGCTCTTCTCTTTCATGTCATTCATCATGCCCCATACTGATTCCTATGGCAATCTTGCACCCCCAACATCTCATAAACACCTTTCCTGGCATTAAAATATGGCAATACATTAAATAATTAGCTCCTTGTTCTTCCTCATGACAGCTAAACTTTGCTGTCTTTTACCCCAATGGTTATTCTGCCTCATTATGGGGCCAGTCCTGATCTTCAGGTAAAACACTGGATATATAGTATTGACTCCCTGGGTAGGAAAAAGTTGTCTGTCTGTCTGTCTGTCTGTCTGTTTGTTTGTTTGTTTTGTGGTTGAACAATAAACAGATAGAGCACTTTGGATAATTTGTCAAATGTCAGATAAGCCAGTCTTTGCATGGATTGCTGTTACTCTGAATGTAACTGCAATTATCAGCAGGCAGAGGCTAAGGGAGAGACAGTGTCCTTAATAACATGACTGAATCAACTGGGATATTGTCCTTGTCAATAACTATAATTGGCAGTGGTCTTTCATTGAGCAAGTTCTTGTTCCTGGTTAAGTGAGTTGTGATCATTAGAACTGAAGACCTGCCCTGTCATTAGGCAGGTTGAGGTGGCTGCCATAGATAGCAGATTTGGGGTGTTGGCAAGCTGAAAGCTATTTACTTTATTATTGCTGTATTTTTACAAACATACTATTGCATCTGTGGATTTTCCCCCTTAGGTAACTTGGCAAAATAACTTAGGGGGGATGCAGACGGGTGGTCATGGGAAGCGGAGGATTTCCCCATGCTTCAGCCCCAATCTACCCTTTTGCCAGCCCTGAAAGGAGCGCTAAAATGCTGCTCCTTCCAGAGCTGGCAGATAGAGCATCCAAAGAGTCACCATGTGGCTCTTTTGAGCCTCTTCCGGCACAGTGTGTAAAAACGCTGCACCAGGAGGATGTCCTGATGGCGCGCGCTGTGCGTAGCAGTGCCTACTGTGAGGACATCCTTGGGAAGGGGTTGGGTCACCCGACGTGTGGCTGCCCCTCCCCTTCTCTGCCTCCAAGACAGCGCAAAGTGCCGTCTGTAGAGACCCTCAGTTAGCCTTGTATACGACAAGCCTTGGTGTGGGAGATGAGGAAACAATGGGACCACTTTCCATATTTAGGTTGCAAAATGACCGGAACCAGCCTGTTATTACTATGAAGAAGCAAAGCTGTAAATGGATCCGTTGTTTATGTTGCTTCTTTTTAATTCTATTGATAGGTTTGATTGGGGTAGACAAAATACATTTTCATGGCATCAGTTTTGTGCCCCCCAGGGTTTCCCAGGGTCCAAATTTATAGGACACAAAAATACAGTTTAAGTATCCAAAGAAAAAATGTAAGCAAAAATAGCAAGGGATTGCAGAAGTAGCAGATATGAGAGTTATAGGTATGAACAATTTTTACAGTTTCACTTTTGCAATGTAAATAACTTGGGGACTGAAAGAAAATGTAATGGGGTGCAGAATTCTTAATTTGAGGGATGTCCTCATTTTGTCTCCCCTTATTGCTGTGTACTACCAAAAATCACATATGGTGGGGTGGGGGGGAGAGATAAGAGTCAACCTTATGCACATTAGCTTCTGTTATTCTGTTAGTTACCACCACCATTCTCTCCTGCACTTCCTAGGGCTCTTGTCTGAATTCTTTCTTTTCTCCTGTCTTTTTGAGAAATATGCAACCTAAATGCAAAGGCACGCTTAACATCCCATCTAGTTTTTATCCTCCATATGTTGGGATGTACCACAAGGTCTCTAATCTTTCACATCTTTGAAGTGTCAAGATGCTTGTTGAAGCTTGGAGTATTCCTGCAACCAAGAACTGATTGATCCAGGACAAAGACAGAATTCCTGGGGTAGTCTCTAATTTTGAAACTGTACATATTTGCCTCTCTGCTTGCTTGTTTGCTTGCTCACTTACTTGTTTAGTATCAGCACAGTATGTATGTGAACTCAACAGTGAAGAGAAATCTTAAATTCACTGCTGGCCAGTCTTCCTTTGAAATATAAATACTTCTGCAAGAAGCTACATTCCGAATAAAGATGACAACAATTGTAGACCATAGATGCATTTTGATTGTTTAACCAGTTGATCTTTGACTTCCTTTAAGTGAACACTGGCCTCATAAGCATATCTCTTATGAGGAAAAATGCTACTTAGGCAGCCTGACTTGATGGGCAATTTATAAATAAGTAATATTAACATTAAGATAATAAATATAATAGCCATTAAGATTTGATTTTAACCTGAAAGAGCTCTTGATTTTTCAATGGCACAATATTTGCTGCCACAGCCCAACCCACGACTTTTATGATACATTTCATGTACAAAAAGCAAAGGGACTAGCAATTGGATGCTTTTTTCAGTGCTAGCAATGAGAGAGCATATTCTATACCCCTGAAAGCCACAGGCTACTTTAAGGGACACAGGGGAGGCTGCACATAGATGAATATGAAACAGCCCTCCTGTTGGCTTAATATTTAGCCAGTTTTTGCTCAGGAAAGCTTACTGCAAACAGGCATCCTCCTTTACTCCCAGAGATCTTCAGGAGATCCCAGAGGATGATGTCACTGCTCTGCATCCAGTCATAGGAACAGAGCATGATATGTGTCCATTGTTGTTTCTTCCAGCTTTCCACAAGCAAGTAAATAGCTGTGGACGACCGAATCAGCTCTGAGGTGGGCTTAGGGGGAACAAGGGAGAAAAGGTAGTGTAGTTCCTCCTGAAGCAGCATTATGGATTGGCTAAATATTAAAGCAGCAGGAGCCTTGTCCAGCATTCAGCTTAGCGACCCTAGCTCCATGGCACACAGCTCTCACAAATATCACTGTGCTGTTTTCCAGCATCTGCTGCCTAAAGTGACCACCGCCTTATAACTAATAGTATGGCCAGGCCTGTTTGCTAAAGCAGCTAATGTTTTCCAGTTAAATTTGAATTAAGTCTGGAAAATGTGCAACGTAAACAAAGCAAGTTGTTTCTTTATGTTGGGAGCCATTAAGAAGGGAGCAGATAAGTTCAGTACAGGATAAAATGCTTAAATCTTTACCCACCACTCTTTTATCCCTCCAGTATGTTAACATGGAAGTTTTTCATTTCCACATTACTCAGACTTTGTCCTTGTGTTGGCAACTGCTATAAACTGGTGTGAATATTACATACCATCAAATATTGATTCTTGTTAGATAAGACTGTTCTGGGGTATTGCCTTTTCATATCAAGCATACACAGAAAATTATGTTAGTCTGTTATTTTCTTAGAAAATTTTTGACAGTTGTTTTCATACTTATATCAGTGTATTGATTAGTTGCCTATGATAGATTCTGTAAAATGTACATAATTTAAGTATGTGTATATTATGAGTCAACTTTGGGGTATATTTTTAAATAGGAAATTTAGTAAATACTACTGTTGCAATTCAAATTAGTTTTGATTTACAGCAGTACATGCTACTATTAAGATTTGGCAGGATATAGGGATATGTGGATTTATACAGTGGGACAAGAGTGGAGCATGAAGTAGCAGAGCCAGAAGGATCTGAACATCCATTATTTTCCAGACAAGAAAACAAATCTGCACCTGCCCCAGGCCCCTCAGAATCCACATTTTTTTAATTTTTATTTTTATTTTTATTTTTATTTTTTATTTATTTATTTATTTTGAGGAAAATGTTCCTGTACCTAGGAAAAAATGCCTCCAAAGAGTATAAAACTCTGGAAGACTCCTGTCATATATTATATCAGCCTACCTCACCAAAAGCATTCACTGTGATTGGAAGATAGAGTTGCTAGTCTCAAAACAAACTCCTTACCCAGCGTTTTCCATTTGTGGACTGCTTGGGAAGAAATATACCCAATTTCGACACCCAATGCCTATGTCTTTGTCCTACCAAATCCAAATTGCTAAGAAATCATCAGGAAAGTTCAAATTCAGATTCATCCAAGATTCTTAAACAAAAACCTACTTTGATTCAGACATCTCCCAGATATGTCTGAATTCACTCAGTTTCATTCAGGATTCAGGGTTTATCTGAATACACTAGTAGTATGATGCATAGAGGATATGGGTATATTGATACAAAATGATAATAGGGATCATGTTGTCTTTGATAACTGTATCATGACATGAAGTACACTCCTTTCTAAGTATTCCGATAAACCCTGAATCTCCACCAAGATCACTGAAACATGTGGCAGTAGAGTCGAAAATCCCCACTAGGGATAGGAAGAATATTCATAAATATTTTTTTAAAAAAAGGCAATAAAGGGATCCTGGCAAGAAGAATCCTGGACTGATAAAAATTTTGACAACTTGGGTTTTATTCAGCATGAAAAATGCATGTGAGGTTGTTACAGCACTTTCTGCACAGAAATCTTAGCCAAGATCCTAGATCAGCTATTAAGTTAAGTACACTTAATTAAGTAGTGTCTCCTGGATCGACATCCTCAGTCCTGTCTTACAGAGTAGTAGTCACTAGAAATGACTGAGGTCTGTTCTCCTGTTGGTTGGGGTGCAGCAGACTGATGTTTCCACCCCATTCTCATCAGTGATCTTGGAATGACAATCAGATTCAGTATCTCTGCTTCAGTTCCTCCTCAGGGTGGAAACAGTGCCACTCACAGTAGCTGTTGCCTGGTAAAGCAGCATTGGATGACTTTTACAAACATGGTAATACAGCCACAGTTGTGTATATATAGGGACCATGAATATGAATCAGTTATAGACATATAACTCTAGGTTATCCATCCGTAACTGTAATACTGAATTCCAGCCAGCATTTTCTATACAGAAAACAAGTATCCTGTGCACCCCCACCCCTATATTTTATCTATGTGGACAGCAACATTTCTATGCAGAAAATACTGGGGTTTTCCTCCAAAATCTCACAGATTTTGCAGAATAAACCCCAAACTGTGTGTATTCTGTGAAAACTACATACCTTTTGACAATTTTGTCCTCAAAAGAAAAAGAAAAATGATTATATAATTTGTTGATGCCCATGAGAACAAAATGCAGAATTATATCCCTAATCCCTAATGCATCACTAAACTGTATCACAAGCTCCTCATGATCTATAATTTCAAAGGCCACAGCAAGATGCAACTATTGATGTATGAACAGGAGCAGAATAGATAGTATTATCTTTGCTTTTAGACATCCAGTATATACCCTCCTTCAGTTGGCCAAAACAGGCATAGATGCACCTCCCAAACCATAGACCTCATTCTCCCAAGGGTGTTCTTGGCATCAAAGGGGGATACGTTATGGGAACTGATCCACAAAAATCAGTGTAGAAGTTTGGGAATTATCAGCATATGTTGGATTCCATGATGGCTATACCAGAATAAAATGGATTATACACTAAATCCCTGGAGTCTTTACAAATGTTTGGCTTTCTTCCACATACATTCAAGAGATACACAGTGTTATTCATCTGTCTGCTTCACAGCCAAGATATAGATACAGCCTTTTAGAATTTTGCCAGTTGATTGTGTTGGCAATCAAATCTCTTTGACTTAGACACCATGGAACTGGCCAGATAGTTCAAATCTGGTACTTGCCCTTCAGCTTCTGCATACTTCTTGGCCCTGATTGACCCTTTAGTTCTGATTATTTGATAATCAAATGTGACAATTTATTAGTTGTGTTTAAAGCCCTCTTCTGCTCCAGTGACTTCAACATGGTATACATGGCTCCACTCATCCCCACTTTAACCTGATGACAACAATGTGAGACAGATTAAGGGGCTGTTCACACTACGTTATAAATTGTTTTGCAAACCAGTTTAAAAATGGGTAGTTCACACTGGTGCCAGGTTTTGCAAACCCAAACAGGGGTTGACCCAGGGCAAATCCCCCTCATTGCGGGTTTTCTGATATTGAGTTTTCCCCTGCTGCTAATGTAAACTTGCCCCTGATCCCATTTGGGGCATCCTGAAGGGAGGGATTAATGGGAAGAGGGGCAGAACATACCCATCGCATCCCACAGGTCTACCTTGAGTGGCAAGCGCCATTTTTGTACTCGTACTCAGTTGCTGGCTCTGAGGGGATTTCATGGCAAGAGGTTCTCCAGGAGGCTTGCCCTCCCATTCTCCAAGGCTGGCAGGGGAGGGGATCCTCCCAAGAAGGAGCTCTCATGGAGGTTTCATTGCAAGGATCCTCCAGGAGGCTTGCCCTCCCCATCCTCCAAGAATGGGGAGGGAGGTCACCCAAACAGTGTGATGTTGATGTGCATCATTTGATTGACAGAACAAAATGTTTTTAAAAAAACAAAATGATCGAATGCAATAGATAAAGAGGCTCCATTTTTAATCGGTACTTTGGTCAGTGTGAACATGACAGGATTAAATTGCACCGGAGATATTCAGTCGGGGTAAATATACTGTTTATATTTCTTTTCTATTCAAGTCAGATTCACTATTGCATCAACAAATCTGCTTGGATCTACCCAGCACAAAAATACAACTTTTTGGGGGGCCTTAGATGAAGAAATGTGCCTTTCCCAAGACCAGCCAATGTATTGTGCAGTTCAGTGGAAATTAAATAATGGATCTTTCAGGTCCCAGTCCAGCATTCTAACTATCTAACCACACTAGAGAGCCCTGCAATTAACAGAATTCCTGTTTTGATAGAAAAACACCAACTCTCTCATTGTCTAACAATACACCAACTATCTCAAGTCCTCTTTTATTGGAATAAGGCAGGATTGGGTAACAAATCCTACTACCTACTATAGCTCTCAATCCTCTGATCTTACCTTGCCTATCTTGTACCATTTGATAGTGTCCCAACACCTTTACTTCCTGTTGACATATGACCTTTCTCCTGGCTCTTCCTCTTTTTTAAAAAAATCTCAGTCTCTTCAAGATCTGTGGTTTCCCACATTCTTCCCTTTTCTTTTGCCAATTAGTCTCTTGTCAAGATTCCCTCAAATGTCTTAAACTCCAGGGATTTAGTGTATAATCTGTAATATTGTTCATCCTAACCTCAACCATGATGATGTTTCTTAAGAACTCTCCAATTCCAATGCAAACTTCAGAATTCATCTCCCACCATTCTAGTGCTAATATTTTGCAATCCACCTCCCCCTCTCCAGCTGGAACATCACACCATTACAGTCAGTCAAACATTTTTGAAGCTTTGCCCAACACAGCCACAGTATAAGAAATTTCATGACCTTGCTTAAGTTATATCTTGCACACATTTTAAAGCATTGGTTATTCAATGTGTGTGTGTGTGTGAAAACACTTGGAATGCTTTATGCTGAGTCCACTATATTCAATGGAAACTTCCCACAAAATCCTTTCTTTGGATTTCTGAAAGAATGATCTTGTCCAATATTAATTGTGCAAGGGATTCAAATAATGATAAATTCTGGTTTAAAGTTCAACTACTGTGTTTAAAACATTTGTGGTAGGAAAAGCCAGATATCTTTATTGAAATTAAGCTTCCTTGCAAAAACAAAAAACAAACAAACAAAAAAAAACAAAACAGAAAACTAGTCTTTTTGTTGTACCATATCAGTTAATTACACTGTATGCAATTATGGTTTGTGAGCTTTGCCAGTTATGAGAAGACAAACAGTTCTGTTTCTTCTTTTACATCTGTATGTAGCATCATAAAGAAGCAAATTTACAGGATATTGTCTTTTAGAGCGGTCGGTGTTTTCAGACTGTCAAAACTAGCTGCTTCTCTTGGGTTGAAATTGATGAGGAGAATTGTAAAGGCAGAAATAAGAAAAGGTCCAAGTCTAAAAAAGAAGGGGTATGCATCCACATTAGGGAGTGGATCTGCAGCTTTATTTCAGCTGACTTCAACCAGTAAATATTAGTTTATAGCTGAAAACTAAAAGCCTTATGAGTAATTTCCACATGAAAAAAATGTTTATTCCTTTTATGTTTTGATAAAGACGTGAACTTTTTGAAAGGTTCCCATACACTTGAGGACTTACTGCCTTTTAACAATCTCCCATTCATATTAACTATACATGACATACTATCCACAAAAAGTCCAGGTTAGCTGAAACAAAAATAGTTCTCAAAGAGGATTTGATACTGTGCTTTACAACGAAAAGAGAAGAGAAAGAGGAGATATAAACAAGGAAAACATTCCCTAATCATTCATTCTATTGATGCTTGATTAATGGTGAAAACTTCATTTCAGTTCATTAGAAAGACATTCACAAGGTATAGTTCAGGGGTAGGCAACCTTTTTCAGCTGGGAGCTGGTCCGTTGAAGTCCTCCCTTCCGGCGGTCCAAGGGGGGAATGGCGGCGCGAGCGCTCACACGCGTGCGCACAACCTCCACCACTGTGCACGACCCCCATCGCGCACGCTGCCACCACTGCCGCACACGCTGCCACTGCTGCTGCCACGCAGGTCATGCCCGCCATTTTTTTTTTGCCAAAATGGCGGCCACGACACATTTGCGCATGTGCAGGAGTACTGCGCATGCGCAAATGCATTGTGCCTGCCATTTTGTTTGCCAAAATGGCACCTGCCACTCACGCCCATCATTTTGTTTTCCAAAATGGCACCCGCAACTTGTTTGCGCATGCCAAAAATCGCAGCGGCGGTGGCGGGGGACCCTGGAAATGGCCCATGGGCCGTAGGTTGCCGACCCCTGGTATAGTTTATTGTTGTCACCTACCTTCGAGTTGACTTTGGCTCATGGCAACCCTGTGAATGAGACACCTCCAAGCCTCTCTATCCTCAGCCACTCTGCTCAGGCCCTGAAGGCTTATGGCTGTGGTTTCCTTGACTGAGTCTATCCCTCTAGTATGCAGTTTTCTTCTCTTTCTACTACTTTCCACCTTTTCCAGCATTATTGTCTTTTCCAAGGAGTTGTGCCTTCTGATGGTGTGTCCCAAGTATGATAGCCTCAATGTAATCATCTTGGCTTCCTGGGAGAGTTCACATTTGATCTGTTCTAAGACTCATTTGTTTGTCTTTTTGGCCATCCACAGTATCTTCATCACTCTTGTCCAGCACCACATTTCAAATGAGTTGGTTTTCCTTCTATTGTCCTTCTTCACTGTTAGCTCTCACATCTATACATGGTGATGGGAATTATGATGGCTTGGACAATCCTAACTTTGTTGTTCAGTTGAATATCATGTACCCCAGTACATATGCCAGGTCATATGAAAGCAAAATGTTACTTATGGTGCCAAGTAGTTATGACCTGGTACTGGCATATCAGTTCATATTTCAGTGGATCCACATGAATTCCCTTCCCCCCCCCCAACATGGATGGATTTTGGGTGGCAGTTGTGCTAGTAATTGAAAGATTTGTTCTCATAGGGTTTTTAAGATATGGTGAACAATCCATGGCCTCTTCTCCACTCCAGATTAATCCTACCAAGTGAAAAGATACTAATTTTCTCCATGTTTTATCTGGATATACAGTTGGACATGGATTAGGGAAATGAGGTTCATATCCCTGCATAGCTCTAAAGATTTCATTCTATGGATTAAAGTAATGTATGATATTCAACAGGTGCAGATCCTGATAAATTGATGAAGTGACTATATTTTGTGATATTAAAGGGGAACTAGACAGGGTTGTCTGCTGTCTCCTTTACTTTTTATATTGGACTTGGAAGTTTTGAATACAGCTATAAGGGAAGAAGAAAAATCAAGGGTATTAATATTAAAGGACAAAAGTTCAAATTGAGAGTGTTTGTTGATGATTTAGAGGCTTTGCAGATGGGCAGCCGTGGGCTGCCCTGAGAAGTGAAGGATTGGGGCCAAAGTTGCCCCACACCTCAGCCCAATCCACCCTTTGCGCAGCCCTGGAAGGTGCACCAAAATGCCTCTCCTTCCAGAGCCGGTGAAAAGGGTGCCAGAAGAACCATCGCACAGCTCTTCTGCATCTCTTTCAGCACAGCGCATGCAGAGGCTGTGCCAGGAGGACATCATCAGGGTGATCTCCATGTATAACGCATGCACTCTGATGACGTCCTCGGGAAGGGATTGAGGTGGCCACCGTGCAGCTACCCCTCCCCTTCTCTGCCTCCAAGATGGCACTTTGTGCCATCTGCATCCTCCCTTAGTGGGTGCATTTTTTAAAAAAGATTCTTTGGAGAACATTTGAGATCTTGATAAATAG